>NW_024121432.1:7886103-8372286 GCF_016745375.1 Pimephales promelas
TTGATTATCCATTCAAACTTAAGAAAAAATCATTTAAAAATGTATAAAATATAATACATCAGGCTTTCAAGGAAAGTTAATGTGTACATTTCTCAATCATCATTGTTGAATTGAATTATTTGCATCGGCCCCACAATAAAAACGACAGAGCTTTGATCATAAAATTAACCATTTAAATATCATCTTTATTGGGAGCTATAAAGTGACAACTGATATGTATATGCATTTTATGCAAGTAGTTTGCTAATCAGTTATAAAGATCTCATTGATTTACATTACAACCCACCAGACTTGCATCTTACGTACTAGCCATACTAGCCATCAGCAAATGCACTATTAATGCAAATAGCGTATTTTGCTTAGTTTGGGCCTCTGAATAAAACTTGTGTTTTTCTCCTCAAGTTTGAGCTCCATATTCTCCTATCCACAAGTTTCCGAGGGGCGCTCCTGTAAAAAATAAAGTGGGTGAAACTTCCGGTGAGGCGGCGGAAGTAGCATTCCAATGGTATTTTGTATGTTAGTTAGCGAAGAGGCTAGCTGTTTTTCGGAGAATTATTTTACTATTTAAAGACGCAAATCTTTATGAGAGATGTCGTTACGGAGCTCAGGGACAGCATGCGCTGTTCGCGGTTGTATGTATAACCGGACTAAACTAGTTCAGAGGCTTAAACGTGATTGTTTTGAACATAAGCTGAAAACGAAATCAGAGTGTTCCTGCCAACGACTGTAGTTTCCATCACCTCCCAAAAGACGACGAATCTTCCTGTGTACATTTGTTTAAATTCTTAATGTTCTATAAACTCTATCAGCATGTGATTGGCTGTTCTCTACTGATGTTACACCTAAACTCAGGATCAAAGCCTGTGTTGACAGAATACCAAATGTGCCAGTTAATGTATTCAAGTAGCACATTCATTTATAATTTTGAATAAACTCCAAAGCACAATGACTAAGTGTGTATTTTTTATTTTAATTGTTTGTCAGCTCACACAACTGTCTGTCACCATGCCTTGATGAGTATTGATTATTAATAATGTTATTATAATAGTCCCAATCAACTACTGCGGAGGGTAAAGGTACTGTTATTTCACCCTTTTGAATTTCGTTGAGGTTGTGTTCCCACATCGTTAGCTAGTTTGGATCGCTATAACTTGAATGACTGTCAACTGTTGAATGAACGAGTGTCAAGCATGTCAAATCGTGCTTTGTTTACTTCCAACCGGAAGTCGCGCCCACTTTTGACGCAAGGCCTCATGGGGCGTAGGAAACTTGTGGATATCATCCTATATGAGCCATAAAAGCCTGAGGTATCAAATATGATGCTCAACAAAATGTTTTTTTTTTTTAAATAATTATTAAAATATATTTTAAAATAAATATTTTGTCTAATGGTTCAATAAACTTTCTTTAAAAAAAGAGAGATTTTCTGGCTATTAGTTAATTCGTCAGTCTTTTACAGGGTTACTGGTTTAACAGCACCAGTGAATACCTCATTCTTCAGCTCTTGTGACAGTGCGTCAGCCTGATCCAAGGGAAACCCAGGCACCAGTTCGGTGGTGAGAACGTGCTGGCCGCTGAGTTCGTCGATTACCTCTGGCACGTAGAAGAACGGGTGATCTTTCAGTAGTTCCCTGCCAAAAACCACAAAGCTTCTGAGTCACTAAGCACAAGCAAGCAAACCCGTAAAAGCATGCCATCCTGCACGTGCACCACAGACAGGACGTGCTGATGAACACACGCACACCTCTGGTCTGAGGGATGTGGGAAAAGCTGTGATGCTATTCTCTGGGTGTGAGGAATTCCCAAATGGAGCCTAAAATTTGGTACGACAGCTTGCTAAACAATTAGCTTTGAATTAGAGTTTATAACAGCACTAGATTATAGTCAAGCTAGCAATTTGAAAACGCATCTAGCTACATTAAAAGGTGACGTTAGAAGTTTTCTAGAACTTTACTAACTATAGGTAGGTTTCTACATATGAATTTCAGAAAAGGTGATTTCTGATTCAGCACGTAGAGCTTTGGGAGGAATAAATCTAAGTTATTCTAAACCGTTTCAAGCTTGTGTGTGCCTTAAACTTGATTATATTGTGGGGGATAGAGGACTTAGAAACATCTAATGGTGAATTAGTGCAAAATAGTGCTATAAGATATTTTCTGGGTATACACAAATATGCTCCAACATTGGCGATAGTGGGAGATATGGGATGGGAATCATGTGAGGCCCGTTGAGAGATATGTATGGCCCTGTTATGGAATCGTTTATTAGATATGGATGCAAGTAGGTTGATATATTTATCTGGGATAAACACAATCTTGGTCCTTGGTCTAAAGTTATATGCAAAGTTTTATTTTCTTGTTTTAAGCATAAACCACAAACAAATTTGTCAAATAACAAAACTCAATATTCTATTGATTGTATTAATTCCTTTAAGAATAGGCTGGATGCATTTTGCCTGTCAAAAGATGTTATGTATAATTATAAAGTTTTTCAAAAGTAATTCATTTTATGTAAATTATTTAGGATGTTAGGAAAACTCAATTTATGAAATTAACGTGTTTTTAAAAAAATCTAAATGTGAATTTGTTTATATATCTAGTTTGTATCTTTTAGAGTCTGGAATAGAGGAATGTGTAATCCTGTACCAGAAATCCTTTCAATAAACTAATATGCCATTCTGTATGTCTAGTAAATGTATCTTGATATTTGCACTGGAAACAAGACAAAAATATTCAATAAGAAAGTGAAAATTGCTATGTAAACACTACCGAATGACTCAACTGAATCGAACTAATTCCAGTTATATTTACTGTATATACTATTCTAATACATTCATGTTTTGTGTAAAGCTACATTGTAAACACTGTTTTAATAAAGCTTTACTTACCTAAAAACATACTGACTAAAAGCTTTAGCTCTTTTCTAATGCAAGACTAAGGAGGATGGTTGAGTTGGGTAGATTAAACGCAATTCAACAGAAATTATTCAAATACAAAAGAAATATATATTTAATAAAATCAGCAACAGTGACAACAGAGGTGAAAAGGTCCATTGTCCAAATGAACCAATTCAATAAAATCAATTAGATATTCTAGAAGAACGTGTTCGATTATTTCCTCAGCTCTTCAGGATGTAAAGATGTGAGTGCAATGTTTGTTTATGCTACGTCAATACTTCAAGGAATGTTCACTTATTTTAAACCGAGCTAATCTACAGAATATTGATACTCTCATTGATTTGCTCAAAGGAAAAAAGTCACACATCCCATCCTGAAAGCAAACGTAACCAACTCTCTTGCGAAGTCAGGGTGTCCAGTAGAGGACAGGACGCAGGGTATGGGGCTTGTTGTCAATAGTTAAACACTAGCCTATAAGCTAGGCTGAAAATGACAAGCGGTTATTTTTAGTGGAGGTGTTGAGGCCACAACGCTCCAGTGAAACTGTTATATGAGGATACAGAAGTACAAAATCATTCTGAGCAGATGTTGAAGTGTTATTTCTGTGCGTAAACCTTTCTTTCAAAGAGTCTTATGGCACAGGATAGATTTAGCTCAAATATCAGTTACATAGTAGTCTGAAATGTCCTGTAAGAGCCAGCAGGCCGTCTGTGAGCCCTCGGACCCCCCGTGATTTTATAGAGGGGTAGATTAACGAATACAATGATGGGATGCTCTGAAATAGCAGTGGGAAAAACATCTCCTGCTTGTTTTTGTGTACTCACTTGAATTTCCGGGCACACTGGGCTTCCCTTACGTAATCACACTCCAGCGCCAGCTCACGTCGCATAACTTCTATCAAATGCTCCGGAAACAGACCTGCATGTTGGGGGGGGGAGGGGGACAGTCAGAGATGAGTCAGCAGGTTAGTTTGTATTTAGATAAAAGGATTGTGTATTGTATTGAGTGTGCACTTTGTCTTTTAGTGTACTTAAAATCTTAAAAGTATATTTTTAAAAATCATACTAGCAGATAATATAATAGTAGTGAAATAGTAGATTTGCGTTTGAATTAAATGACACTGCAGTTGTAGTATATTATATATTAAAGTCAATTTTACCATAAATGCTTGTCAGTATATTTGGCAGTACACTTTAACCATGTTTCAAAGACAACACTAGTAATTATGAAATGATAAATTAAGTGGGTCCAAAAGCACTCTTAAATTCAACTAATTGCATTTAATATAAATTTAAACTAATACGTTTTCATTTAATTGCAAAAAGTCAGAGATGATTCAGCAGGTTAGTTAGATAAAATTACGTGATTCACCAAGGTTGAACTCACAATAACTTTAATAACTTCTTGTTAAAACACAAGTACACTTGAAAAGTGCAATTTATAATAGTCAAATTTAAATGTTTTTCTTTAAATCATTGTTTTAATGATCATTTGTCATGCTTTAAGGAAGTTTTTTTTCAAATATATTCAAATACACGATGTGCGTTTGAATTAAATGACACTACAGTGTAGTAGTATATTATATAATATAAACTCAATTTTACCAAAAATGCTTTTCAGTATATTTAACAGTACACTTTAACCATGTTTCAAAGACAACACTAGTAATTTTAAAATTATAAATTAAGTGGGTCCAAAAGCACTCTTACATTCAACTAATTGCATTAAATATAAACTTAAACACATTTTCATTTAATTGCAATTGCATCTAATTCAGTTAGCACTTAAAGGTGCAGTACGTAATATTTACAGCTAGAGGTACTGCAGTCCAAATTCTAAATATATATCCTCAGGTTAGCAGATTGAGGACACGCAACAGGAGCGAGCGGTCAAGCGCAATTGACAATGAAAATTGACGAGCTTTACGCTGTAAGCTGATGAGTCGATTTAATATGGCTCTGGTCACAGAGCTTTTTAGAGAGACGTCAAGGCTGTTTAGGTCGGGTAGAATCTGAGATCTTTGACCCAGTTCGTTTGCTGGCTTCCATGGCTGCAATGCGCTGTGCTTTATGATAACTGGCAACCTGGGCTGTGGAAATACTATTGGGTAAATCGGCAGTGGGCGGGATCAAACTGACCAAAACAGACATTCCGACACGGAACGTACATTTCAAAGTAGCATTGTTTTTCAGAGAAACAAGTATGTGATCTTAATATGTTTGAAGATATAGGAAACGTACTAAGGTATTTTTAATGCTTCAGTGCGTAAAAAAAAAATAATACATACACCACCTTTAAATATATTTCCATAATAAGCACTTTTCTTAAAAGTATGCTAAAGTGACCTTCTTTTTCACAAGAGTTGCCTTGACATGAAAGATATTTTGGGTGTCTGCCTTCTGTCAAGTCTCTCTTCTGGCAAAAAGAAGGATAGGCAATGCTGTGGTGGTATTTACGAGCTCAAATGAAAGTTCAGACTATATTTGGAGGATTAGGCTGACAGCTGAATATTTATCCGGCATTGATCATGCAGCAGTGGACGCTATTGTAACGATGAAGCAGCTCATGCGCACCGCTACTGGGCTCTGATTGGCCAGTCATGAAGTCTGAGATCTATCAGTCCACTTAGACCCAACAGGCCTTGAGCTCTCAGTTTGAAACACACTAAACATAGATCCGAGTGCACTGACACCAAGTTCTCCGAAAAAAAGGGGGTCAATTAAAGAGTTTCAAAATCAGCACAATTTCATCAGTTTATTATTTTAGCTTAAAATATTCCTTGCCAAAACTCACTCACTTACTCTCTTTTAAGCAGCAAGGATGCGTTCAATTGATCATAAGTGGCAGAAAATAAATGTATAATTTTACAAAAGATTTTTGTTTCTATTTATTTTCTATTTCCTAAGAAATTATGAAAAAAGCATTACGGTTTCCGCCAAAATATTAAGCAATAACCATTTTCAACATTGAGAATAATGTTTCTTGAGCACCAAATCAGCATTAGAATGATTTTTGAAGGATCGAGTGACACAATTTATTAAGATTATTTTATAAAATATACTGAAAGAGCAAAGCGAATTTCAAAATCTAATATTATTTCAACATATTGCAGATTTTTTAACTAGATTTCGGATCAAACGAATGCAGCCTTGGTGAGTGCACGCAACATCTTTCACAATAAATACTTAAATAACTCTTAGCAACGCCAAACTTTTATGTTTTTAGTAGGGCTGTCAAAAGATTAATCGACTCCAAAATAAAAGTTTGTGTTTACATAATATATGTGTGTGCACTGTGTATAATTATTTTGTATATATATATATATAAATACACACACATGCATGTATATTTAAGAAAAAATATTATTTATATATAAAATATTGATATTTATATATAATATAAATTATATATAAATCTATATACAGTATATAAATGAAAATATTTTTTAAATATATACAAGCATGTGTGTGTATTTATATATATATATATATGTACTGTAATTATACACAGTGCACACACATACTGTATATTATGTAAACACAAACTTTTATTTTGGATGCGATTAATCACAATTAATCATTTGACAGCCCTAGTTTTTAGTTATAGGACATAGCAGACAGGAAAAGCATACTCTCAAATTTGGGATTGGGAAATGACCAGAGCTGCCCGTGTCGACGCATATGCACTATATCTCCAGCAATTTATAGTCAAATTCTAAAAAGCATGTGTTTTCAAGATCTAAAACGTGAGTGATGGGGTCATCACCTTCAGGAAGGGCGTTGCTCATGCTCAGGACCGTCATCAGGTTATTCACGTCGCTGTTGATGCTCTGTGCGACTCCGGGGTACTGCAGGAACCAAGAGTATGTTACACTGGGTTTAGAAAACATTATGCAGAAGCAGATCATTTCGTAAACCAAAACATGTTTAAAGGGCATCCAGGGGAAAGAACAGCTGGGCTGCTGCAAACAAACGCAACACAAGTGACCTCCAGTAAAACAGCCCTGACCTTGTTGCACATGCTTTAGTGGGAGGGGGGCTAGTTCATTTAATAAAAGTTCAAAACAGTTTGTTTTACTAAAAAAAACTTTAGAGGCAACACATTCAGATAGATTTAGGTTATCTCATCATAAACAATGGTTGCAACTGTTTGCAAAAGCTGATAGTGGGAATTGCTCCTTGGACTTGAAGCAGTTGGTGCTCCAAATTAATCTGTTAGAGGAGACTCTTATTGCACCTTTAAAGGGCATTTTATATGATATGCGATAGGCAGGAAGTTTTGTTTGTGATTTTTGTGTGCAATGCAACAATATCCTACTGCTGCTCCAGCTTAAATCTTTTTATCGTATGTGGTGTCCCATTGAAAATGAACTAAACTCATAAACGACCTTTAATGACCATACACCATTATTGATTGGCAGCAAGTTTATAATAGTACTTTCTGCCCACAACTGACCTGGATTTTCATGGCGACCTCTCGACCGTCTTTCATCTTGGCCAGATGGACCTGACCAATGGAAGCAGCAGCAAACGGTCTGTCCTCAAACAAATCCAGCTTATCCCTCCAGTTCGGTCCCAGGTCATGGCTCAGAGCTTTCTGCACAGATCAACCGGCAACATACATGCAGTTTTTCCTTTTTTAAATACTGAATTGTTCTGATTTTCTGACGTGAAAGATTAAAATATTTTTGTAGTTTAAGTAGATGGTACCGTCATCTGTTTGATGGGCATGAAGTCAGCACTCTGACGCACACGTTCAAAGATCTTGGCCAGCTGTGGGTTGATGAATGCATCATCTGAAACATTATTAAACACACATACAATGTTGGTGTAGTACTAATGCCATTGCCAAATGAAAACAATGGCCCTGTTTATAGCTGGTATTAACATCCTTCCTGGGTGATCGGCTCACAAGTGCTCAGCAGAGACAGAGTGCCACTTACAGGTATTACTAACATCAAATGTGTTCCCTGTGAATACATCCTAATTATTATTACTCTAAACCCATGATGCATTGTTTTTCAGGATTCTTAAAAGAATAGAAAGTTCAAAAGAATAGCATTCATTAGAACTAGAAGATTTTTGTAACAATGTATAACAATTTACTGCCACTTTTGATTCATTTAATGCGTCTTTCCTGAAAAAAGGTTTCACTTTATTTGTTTACAGTGTCCTTGATACATGTAGTTACTATAGTAATAACTATAAATTATGTATAACCCTAAACCACACCCACATCCTAACCCTTAACCTATAGTAAGTACATATAATTCATATTAAATTGTATAATTACACTGCAACACAGACTCCTTAAAACTATTTTAAGGTGACAGTTGCATTGTACTTGATGTAATGATTTACTAAATGTTCCTAATACAGAGTTATGATTAGAGTTTGGTTTAGGGTTAGTTACTTGTAATTATGCATAATTTACTGTAATTACTATTGTAAAGGAGTAGTTCACTTTAAAAAATTTGAAAAAAAATTGCTGATAATTTACTCACCCCCATGTCATCCAAGATGTCCATGTCTTTTTTTTATCAAATTAAGGTTTTTGATGAAAACATTCCAGGATTTTCTCCATATAATGGACTTCATTGGGGACCAAACGGTTCAAGGTCCAAATGCGAGTTTCAGTGCATCTTCAAAGGGCTTTAAATGATTCCAGACGATGAATAAGGGTCTTATCTAGCGAAACGATCGCTCATTAAAAAAAATAAATAAAAAAGTTTACGTTTTATAAGCACAAATACTCGCCTTGCTCTGTTCTGTGATGCGCGTTCGTGACTCTCCTGTTCGAACTCGTCCATCAAAATGAACAAATCTTTTTTCGAGTCATGACTCGAAGGGTCCTAGATAAGACCCTTATTCATCGTCTGGTGTCGTTTAAAGCCCTTTGAAGCTGCACTGAAACTCTCATTTGGACCTTGAACCGTTTGGTTCCCATTGAAGTCCATTATATGGAGAAAAATCCTGGAATGTTTATCAAAAACCTTAATTTCTTTTCGACTGAAGAAAGAAAGACGTGGATATCTTGGATGACATGGGGGTGAGTAAATTATCAGCAAAAGTTTTTTTTAAAAGTGAACTACTCCTGTAAGTACATGTAGTAACATGTAACTATGTCAACTTAAAATAAAATGATACAAAATAAAACCTTACTGAACCCAGAGTAATAGTAACAGAAGTCACTGTAAAGAATGTCCTGTAATACCTTATTTTCACACAACACTTGACTGATAGGTCACTTTTCTGTTGTTCAGGACACGTTAATCTTTACACAACAAATGTGATGGTCACTTGATCACTTGAGGCAGATTTCAATCCAAGGTATAAACAGTACCCGTGAGTTCCTGTGTTTCTTAATCTTTAATAGATCTGTTGTCATGTTACAGGTTTGCAGTGCATGTCAGTCCATACATGTAAACAGGATTTTAGAGATGGTTTCACTAGAAGGAACAGAATATGTTCCTTCACGTGTCACTGTGTGACAGATGTACACCACAGATGTACTGTAAACAAGTCTTAGAGAGAGAGAGACCGAGATAAATAACGCGCTTGATCCGAACCCAGCGAGAGCACCTCTCCTTCAGAATGCAGGAAAGAAAGTTAAAAGATTTTCCATAACCGCCTCTGTGTACATCATAACTTTAAAAAAAAAAAAAGAGGAAAGTCTTGACTCTTACAGTTGCCATGGTTTTTATCCTGGTTCACTTGTTTGACCCAGATTAGTCTGATGACCTCACATTTTCTGAGCTGATACTGTGACTGAGGAATGTGGGCTACATAGTATCAGTAATTTGTATCCGTTCGATAACAAACATTAGAACATCATTGCGGCATTCATATTTATGTATTCCCAAAATACATACATAATTGAACTTTGTCTCAACCAAGCAAATTCTCGAATAGTTGTGCGTGTCTATCGTAATACACAAACTAATTTTACCTCAAATCAATATGCCATGCACTTTTGGTATTATTCGGCAAGCAACCATATAATAAGCAGTAGAAATGTACAATCCAGTGGTCATTATTGCACAAATAAACACCTTTGGTTTGATGGCCACCCTGTCTGGGTTTATTTAGCAGTAACATCCATTCATGTTTTTATTACGTTTTTTTTGTTTTGTTTTTTGTTTTTTTAAGTAGATATCTCTCTCCACTCCAGCTGTAGGAACATAATATTGTGACATATTATTATTCTATTTTAGATTTTATTTCATGATGCAACTCATATAGTGGAAAAGCAGAATTTTAGGGTCACATGACTAAATTCTAATATGCTGATTTGCTGCTCAAGAAATATTTCTTATCATCAATGTTGAAAACAGTTTCCCCTTAATATTTCTGTGGAAACCATGATCATTTTTTAAAGATTCTTTGATGAATAGAAATTTTAATAGAAATATTCTGTAACATTATAAAACGTCTTTACAGTCACTTTGAATACATTTAATGTTCTTTCTGAATACAAGTATACATTTTGTTCCAATGAAACAGCTTTTGAAAGGTAAAGCATTTCTTTTTTCCACATTTTATAATATGGACAAGTCCTAAAAACATTAGAGGTCTCTCTCCATATTTCAGCTGTAAAAACAGCCCCTGTACACAGCAGTTTAGCCATGTCTTGTCATGCGATTGTGTGTGCCAGTCGTGTCAGAACTTCCTGAAGTGTAGCGTAAAGGTCACGTTTCTGGCATAGCTGCGGGCTTATTTTGAGCTTCGCCGATGCCAGTGCTGTCGCTGTCCTTCACTGCCAGTCGTGCGATCTGAAGCTTACAAAATCCTGCCTATCTTGATGAGAATGACTCTGTGCATGAGGCCAGTGCACGGGCTTTGGAAATGTCACGCTGTGCTGCATCGATCTTATGCGCAGCATTCTTGAGTGGGTGACACAGATGCTTTCGTTTTGCGTGTCTCAATACACGATAATACACACTAAGCGGGGGGAGAATGACCTCACATGCCTACCAGAAACAATCAACATATTTGCACAGAGAAGAGGCGTATTTGTGTCTCAGAAGAAGTTAGACAATGCTTGAGCTGATATTATATTCATTCAAGGGCGCGAGGATAGTATACAACAGGCAACTTTTCAAGAGTCATGAACAAAGCAAACGGTCAGTTCCTACACAACTGTTCAAAAGTTTGATGATCAGTAATATTTTTTTTATAATGTTTTTGAAAGAAGTCACCTAAAGCTCATTAAGGCTGCATTTATTTGATTTTATAATGTAATTTATTCCTGTGATGGCTAAGTTGAATTTTCAGCATCATTACTTCAGTCACATGATCCTTCTAAGATGTAATCATTTGTTGAAAACAGTTGTGCTGCTTAATATCTTTGTGGAAACGGTGATATTTTCAAAAGAACAGCACTTATATGAAAGAGAAATATTTGTAACATTATACAAATATGTAACATTATAAAATGCCATTACTGACACTTAAAGTTTCCTTGCAGAATAAAAGTTAATTTTTTTTCTTTGTTTAATGGAAGTGTATTTTTAATTTCCACATTTACAACCAAAGTTAAGTCCAAAATGATTTTTTTTTTCATTCATACTTTTAATTTTAGTTGTGAAATGAATGGTTTGGCAGATTCACACATAACTCAAACATTGGCAGTCCACTAAAATAGTTTCATTTATTAACAAAAAATAAGTAATTTTCACATTTGAGTGTGGATAGACAAATTGCTTGTCGCGGTTAATCTTGTTATGTCTCAACTGGTAAGTGTAAACCTTCAGACGAAAAGACCTTTAAAGGGATACTCCACTTTTTTTGGAAATAGGCTCATTTTACAACTCCCCCAGAGTTAAACAGTTGGGTTTTACCGTTTTCGAAGGTATTCAGCCGATTTTTTGACATTTAGAACAATATCAGTAACCAGACAGTTTTTCCTACTATGGAAGTCAATGAGACCAGAAACTGTCTGGTTACTGATATTCTTCTAAATATCTGAAAATCGGCTGAATGGATTCGAAAACGGTAAAACTTAACTTTTTAACTCGGGGGGAGTGGTAAAATGAGCCTATTTCCAAAAAAAGTGGAGTATCCCTTTAAGATCATGACAACTACAAACTCATTCATATCAAGCATGTCTAAACTGGTAGTGTACGAGGATCCCAAACTGTCATCATGCAGAAAAGTTAGCATCCATTTTCCACCGCTGTGTGGAAAACAATGCAGGAAGTTTATTTAAGGAAATAATCTGCATCTCCAATTTCTCTGCACCTTTTTCTGTAAGCGGTTCCCAGTCACTCACATCACCAGGCTTTAAAACAGAGACAGGCCAAGATCACATACCAGCCTAACTTGAGAGCGGCCATGACAGGTTCTGAGCACTTGTCAGACTCCTTGTTGGCCCTAACAAATCTTTGAGGAGTGACCTTAACTTGGCAGCTTGTTACACAAACAGCATTCTCTTACCCTGGATACTGAGCATCTGACCGAGCTTGAGGGCCGCTCCACGAACTTTACACAGTGTCCTGACAATACGCTCCGCGTTGGCCTCCGAAAGGAAGGGGCTTTGGTCCAGAACTGCCTTCTTATCACCTATGTGAAATTACAACTCTGTTAACATTTTCCACAGAACCATTTGTTCACGTAAACTAAAACCCACAAACTATTGGAACAGTGTCTTCATGATCTCTGTGAGGACATTAGAGCTATTCCTGGATGTGGTGATGATGTCAAAGGTAATAATTATCCAGCATCTACATAGATAAGATATAGTTACAGGCTGCTGTCCATTTGTACATTTTCTCAGTTCCCATATGGTGTTGATGCCACCAACATATTAGGCAATAATAGCTTGTGTAAATATTATACAGTTGTAGAGTATCTACAATCTAAATGTACATGCCTTTTTTCCCTTCATTTTTTTCTACTCATTTAATTAGTATTGCTGTATATTATGTTGTTTTTTCTTTAATACCACATATTTAATTAATTATCTCCATTTTATTATGTTATATACTGTATGTTTGCAGAGTACTTAGAGGTCCAGGAAACCAAACCAAATTCCGTGTGCACACTCGACAAATAAAGTGCATTCTGATTCGGATTCTAATTCTAATATGCATTTCAATGACACTTTGAGCTGCTAATGTCTATGGAGTCAAAAGATGAGGGTGTAGATCCAAACATCAAACTAAATAAGCTGTTAAATTTTTTTTTTAAATGTTTGTAACCCAATATTCAAGATTAGGGTAAGACCAAAGGAATGCATTAAAACAATAAAACATGTACCTTGAATTCAATGTACGTAAGTCGCTCTGGATAAAAAGTGTTTGCCAGATGCAAAAATGTAAAATAAAATAAAATAAAAGATTGCAGTCATAATCTTTCATTAAACATAAAGATGCTCTACAAATTCACAATGATGACCGTGCAGCGAATTCACATTTCACGTTGCCTTTTAAAGGTGGCATATGTAATAATTGAGGTAAAAATATCCAAAAAATGAGCTACACGCATCAAAAGAATGAGAAGAAATAAGTGCAATGATGTAATTAAAAAACTGACAAGTTATAGTGCTGCAGAGATATAAACCTAAATTAGCATGCTAAATGACTAGCCCCGGCCCGGTAGGTGTCGTAATACCAGTTCCGGCCATGGGAGGCGGTATGCGGCCGGGCAACATTACCACCAGCCAAACTGCAGTACACGAGTGAGTCGCACTAGCGCCGGCTTGTGTGTGTACTTGAACCTGATGTCAGTCGTGTGGAAATACAGCCCATTACTACATTTCAGTTCAGGGAAGAGTTCAAAAAATGATTGGTCGACATTATGCATGAGGATGGAATACATTTTGGTAAGTTGTAGCATACTGTATCTTTCAACAGTGTTCGGGTTCTTTTTCCATTAGCTAGTAGAGATGATCGGTTCACGTGCGCTAGGGATCTGTGGTGTAACATGTACAAGCGCCAAAACGGTATTTATTGTTTGAATTGCATAATAAAATTGACAGAATCTGAGAGCTTAACTAACCTGCTTGCTAAGTGTTAATTGCATGTGTCTCACGGTGAATTCGTGAGAGCTGGCAGCTCTGAATTTCGCTAGGTTGATCAACATCAGCGAATGCTGTCTGTCAAATTAATTCAAACTAACAATAAAAGTGTAATATGAACAAAACGAATACCGTAAACTTAAAATAATAGCCTGCAGGCTTTTATTTTCCCATATCGTCGAAATGCAACAGCTTGTTTTTGAGACAGGCGTCTATGAGTCGGTCTTCATCATTTAGTGTTGAGATGTTGTTCATTTAGTCTCTGATCTCTAAAAATCTCCAAATGCTCCACGTGAAACTGCGGTCTTCCGACCTTTTACTATCGTGTTAAATTATTTGAATAATATGCGGAGAAAGAGAGCAAAACAGCGCTCGTTTGTGTTGTTTGAAGACGTGAGTGCGTGCGGCAGCGGCACAACACATTTTCTGGAGGTATACTGCCCCCATCTGTTATGGAATATGGAATATTTTTTGATTTTTTGTTCCAGAAGGCACCTTTAAACATGGCAAAACAACAATGTCCGACTAAAGCTCTTTCTGTGGCGTAAGAAGATTTGAAGTTGAGCTGAGACATCCTGGAAGATGGGAGGAGTGCACATATTGACAATCACAAGTGGTAAACGAAGTTCAACATCTCAATAATGAGGGAAAAACTTTTAAGAACTGCAGACATTTCAATAATAAACTGGCAATTTTTCATACCAATTACACAGATGCATATAAATATTGTGTGGTCTGTGTGGCTCGTCTCAACATTAAAACTGCCTCTCAGACTAATTTAGGAGCACTTTAGAACAGACAACTCAATAAATATTATGCAATTTGCGCATATTATTACACATGTAGTCCAGTTAAAGCAAACACAGACAGTCAAAAGAGCAATAGCGCTCACCTGTCTAAGAGTAAATAATTCCATACGCACACTAGAGTTTTAGTACTGCTTGTGCTTGAAATGAAGGACAAAAGAAGGAACGATTTTTTCTTTTCTACAAATGATGCACTGCACATTGGTTATTGTGGGTTGTGGCGAGTAGTGCACACGCGTTTATGTGTGGGTAACTGGAGTTTAATAACCACAATCTCCTTCCTATTCTTTCCCGTCTCCTCACTCACTATCTCTCGGTTAATGAAATGGTTTAAAGTCCAAAAACAAACAAACAATGACTGCATGCGATTTGTCACTTGTAATCATGCTATGCCTGATTAGTAAGTCACTTTCAATAAAACAGACTAAATGACTAAATTATGAATACGTTGTCCTCATCCAAACTGTATCTGTAAAGATCTAGTAGAATTGAATACAATTTGTCTTACCATTCTTCTCCTCTGATCTTAGGCTTTTCTTTGCTACTTCGGCCAAAGCTCCAATTCCCAAACCCACAGCAAGACCTGCAAGAGATTGATAAAGGGTTAGTTAACCCAAATTCTGTCAGTATTTACTTATGTGTTTATTTGTTCTGCTGAACACAAAGGAAGATATTTGGAAGAATGTTTTAATCAAACAGATCTCATTCCCCATTGACTACCATAGTACTGTATGTATTTTTTCCCAACTATGGTAGTCAATGGGGAATGAGATCTGTTTGATTAAAACATCCTTCCAAATATCTTCCTTTGTGTTCAGCAGAACAAATAAACACATAGAGGTTTGGAACAACATGAGGGTGAACTAACCCTTTAAAGTCACCATGAAAACAAAATTGACAATTCTTGTTCTTTATGGAATATTGCATTATTCTAAAAATTTTTCCATGCACATTTTTTTTTAAACTCACGAGCCCTGTATTTCTTGTTGATCAAGAAGCTGTTTCACTTGGATACACGTCAAAATAGGGAAGAGACTCACAACTTCCACAATTAGTCTTAAAAGAATAAATTCATGATAACAAAGAAGAAATACCAGATAAGATAAATACTGAAACAGTCATTATCTCACACCTCAAAACAGCACTTCCACCCTGAAGCTGTTTTCACATCTGTCTTTTGATTTGCTTTGAGAGAAATACCTACAACAACACTGATGCTGTATAATGTGAACCTGACAAAAAGGAAACATCAGAAATAGCATTTCCAAAGCACTGTGGTCAGCACTTTTTCTGTGGTAGAGCTGAGAATAAATAACCAGTTTTGGTGCAATATTCTTCAACAGTTATGTAATTTTTTGATTATGCAACCCTCCTGCTTTTGAGAAATTTAGGACGGGCATCAAGTCGGTAGTAAATCAAGCACTGAAACTAAATGCCTCAGTGTAAGCTGGCAAGAATGTTTTCATTCAGGTATTATATATATATATATATATATATATATATATATACATACATATACATACATCAATACACACACACACACATATATATACATATATATATATATATATATATACACATATATGAAGAGTTCAGATGCAAAAGCCTCTAAATGCCATTTGAAATTTTCTTCTTTAATGATGATTTTTATCAAACTTGTATATTTAAGTTCAGTAATTTCACTTAAATAACAATTAATAGGTAATTATCATTGTAATTTAAGTGAAATCACTGAACTTAATTATACAAGCTTGATAAAAATGATCATTCTAGAAGAAAATTTCAAATGGCACTTAGAGGCTTTTGCATTTGAACTCTTCATATATATATATATATATATATATATATATATATATATATATATATACACACAAACATATATAAATATACATATATATACACACAAACTGCATCTGAGACTAATTTAGGAGCACTTTAGAACAGACAACTCTATAAATGTTATTATACTGGATAAGTTTTCCATCATGCCTGCTGGGGAAGTTCTAGGTTGATGATTAAGCAGGTTCCTGTTTTTATGCCTGCAGGACTCGAGGTAAACACATGCCAGGGCACTCGAACACTGCAACATCAGATGCATTGTACTGCATTTGCTCTTTTTAAACACTTAACATTTGCATTCCATTGTGCACAAACAGACTAATCCATGCGACAGCACAATTCAGAAAAAAAAAATGTAGCATTCAAAAGCAAGTACAGGGTAAACTATTAAAAAGTTAGGGGACAGTACTTTTTTTTTTTTTTTACTTCGATTAATACTTTTATTCAGAAAGGATGCATTCAATTGGTGAAAGTGACAGAAGAAACATCTTTTAAATCCATCATGGTTTCCACAAAAACACACAACTGATAATAATATGATATGTTTCTTGAAAAGCAAATCAGCCTACAGTAAAATGATTTCTGAAGGATCATGTGACACTGAAGACTTGAGTAATGATGCTGAAAATTCAGCTTTGCCATCATAGGAATGAATTACCTTTTAAAATATATTAAAATAGGCCTTTGAAAATATTATAGCTGATAATTTCACAATTTTACTGGTTTTATCAAATAAATGCAGCCTTGGTGAGCATAAGAGACTTCTTTTTTAAAAACATTAAAAAAACGTGCACCCCAAACTTTTGAACGGTAGTGTTCTTATAGTTACTTATTTGAAATTCATAAACATCCCAGGGTAATATTTGCACATTTCGTCAAAGCACATTCTTTTGCACGATGGCACAGAGTGATTTAGATCGCTCTCAGATTGCCTGATAGAATGACCAAGGACAGTCCGGGCCCAACTCTCATGTTACAAAAATAGAGGAATGCTTCTGAACATAAACACCAAAATGAACATGCTGCTTGAAAACAGTTGTTAGGGTACTGATTTAAGGGACATCTACAGTCACTCAAATTGAGATGAAGAACGCAACCACACGAAAGCCTGCCAAAGTGACGGATACTATTCTTGGATGCAATTAATCACGATCTTCAACTATCCAACGAGAGCTAGAGGACGGGAGCCAGAAAACAGTTGAACTGGATAGCTCATGTCCAGGAGTGAGGTCAAGGTGAGGACAGAAGTCAGACGCACATCATACAAAACTACTTCAACTGTGACAACAACATAAATCGCAACACAAACAATGTTTCCTCTAAGTGATCTACAGTGTAACAAAATAACTTAAATTCTGTAATATGACTGAACAAAATTTTTAATTTTCAAAAAAAAGAAAAGAAAAGTGAAGTGGTCCATTTACACCGGGTTAGTTTTGTTAATTTTTTTGGTAACACTTACAATAAGGTTCATTAGTTAACATTAGTAAATGCATTACCTAACATGAACTAACGATGAGCAATGCATTTAGTTACAGTGTTTATTAATCTTTGTTAATGTTAGTTAATACAAATACAGCTGTTCATTGTACGTTCATGTTAGTTTACAGTCCATTAACTAATGTTAACTAATACAACCTTTGATTTTAATAACGTATTAGTAAATGTTGGAATTAATATTAACAAAAATAATAAATGCTGAAGAAGTGTTCACATATTGTACATGTTAACTAATGAACCTTATTGTAAAGTGTTACCATTTTTTTAATTATTTAGAACAATGCACACCAAAATTTCATTCACAATAAGACCACAAACATCCACAAAAATCTAATTATATATATGTATATGTGTGTATGTATATATATATACTGTATATATATATTAAAAAAAAGTTAAGGCCTAAATTATTGTTAATTACTAAAACAAATGCTTGATAATCTTTAAATCTGTTATAATTTCATACTACTATTATAAATTATAATCATTGCTGTTGTTAATAAAATAATACATTATAAATAATTAAAATAACAACAGATACATTATCATTTCTACATTACTGTTAATTATAATAATGATACAATTATACTAAAATTTAAATGTTTAATAATGAAAAACATGTGCTTTAATATTGAACAATCAGAATGTAGTAATGTCTATGGCTATTTGCTTATACACAATATAACATTAACAGGAAGTTGCATGTCGTCTTGCAAACTGGATGCCACATAAAACTCAAGTCATCTTGAACAGACTCGGTAGCTTTGATCCCTAGAGTCATAAAGACTTGTCAACACATCCCCCTAATAAATTCACACAGTCCCATGATACTTTGGTGGTTAAGAGAATACAAGCATAGGTCACTGCAAGTATTTCCCAATGATCTTGTAGTAAACAGATGCCTGAAGATGTTTTCTTGCAACGGTGGTAGATAAGAGTTCAATCTGATAAGAGACCCTCAAACATATCACCCAGCATGCACACACACCAACAGCAGATGCATGTTATAACGTCCCAATTGGTGTACGTCAGTGGAAAACTAGCTTGCTGTGAACCAGAGAGCTACTATGACCGCTAGCCTTTAATTTTCCCATGTGACAGCACTTTCCGCTCAAACCCTTGTCTATATCTAGCCATTCACTCCATGTAACTGTATTCAGCACTAGTCCTCTGAGAAATAACCAGTACACTCTCATTTAAACAACAAAAGCGTGTAAAGTTACACACTGCCAGAGCAGAATGGGAAGCTCTACTGTATCTTAGGGGTGATGCACATTCCCAGACCGGTTAAGCTCTGTCCTATAATCCAAATCAGCGACAGCCGCAGTCTACGATATTACAGTCCAACCTGCAGATTAACCTTGAGCCCTCAATCTGGCTCTGACATGTTCTATGGGGGAAATCAGTATAGAGAAGCAGCTCTTTTAAACAGGCATGAGATCCAGAAAGCCAGAAAGGACAGCAACCAGGAAAATGGCCTTAAGAATCCAGAACCTTAAGTAATGATGCATTACACAACATGTACAGTACTAAATATATTCAAAAGATTTGGAGGCAGCACCGTTTAAAATAGCACACTCGCTGGATTGGATGCACCATGCAAAAGAAAAAAGGTTTTCAGTTACCATGGGCATTGTAGAAATGCCCTAATTACTTTCATCAAAGCTTCATTTATGTCTCAATAGAAAGAGTCCAGTAACAGGAGAATTACCAAGTGTAAAATATTCAACTGGCAATAATTTGTCTGCCCACATGAGGCAATCACGTATAATAAAACGCCATTTTATAGGCTACATAATCTCAAGAGAATGTACATCTTTTTAAACAGATTGTTCAAGAGTGTTGAAATGTTTAGAAAGGTGTACATACATAAAAATAACCTTACCTCCAAAATTCGCCAGTCTCCCCAGCCGTGTGACCGGTACCTTCCGCTCTCTCGCTCTTTCACTAAGCTACAGAGGGAAAGAGCAGGCATTTAGAGTTATGTTACGTGCTTCCAATTACAAATTTCATTTTTAAAAACTTTTTTTGATTTTCTCTATTGGCCCTGCCTAAATTTTCACTAGCCCCACCACAAAAATAAATAAATAAATAAGTCAAATAAAACAGGCCTAATTATTGTTTTTTTTAAAACCCCTGACAAACTTAATAAATAAGATTGAGACACAAAAACTACAAGGCTTACTCATAAATTCCAAATACCATTTGTATACAAGTAAACAGTCAATAATAAAATAAGAACAAATAATCTAATTAGGAGGACCAGCACAAATAAATACAATAGAACAAACATAAAAAAATGAAAATTTTCAGGTTGGTCTAACAGTAGTTACATACACATTACTCTGGTACAGAAATTGAAAAACGTAATCAAGTGTAAAATAACACTGCGTAGTCTTTGCTGTATGAATTTAAATATAGATTAATCCTTATTAAAATTTAAAAAGAGCAGCAAGTATTTATTTTTTATTGTGCTTTGTTGTTTGATTAACATTAAAAACACAGACAGCAGCAGTATTTTATAGGACTGCAATAATATAGTGTTACACATGCGCTTTATTTAGCGTTTTGCGTAACTGACTGTTTACGAGGATACTCGCCGATATGGGCATTCTGACGCAATTCTTTGTGAATATGTCCATTCAAGCACAAGACTAAGTGAAAGAAATGATTTCGGCAGACACTTCGAGTAAAGAGCTCTCTTTCGCGTCTTCTTGTGATTGAATATTTCGAATGGTAGGGCTTAAAAACACATGCAAATGACAAGCAGCACTGGCAAGATCGAGTAAGTGACTGTTCTGCCAACTGTCCCGAGCGTCGTTCACGCCGGCCCCGCCCCTGGGTCCTATTGTCGAGCCCTGATTTTTAATGTTCCTAACTCAAAATATTAAAAAAATGCTGTTTTGTTGATTTTAGCCTGTTTTTGTTAGCTTACTTTCCCAATCAAGCAATTGATAGTAAGATTTAATGTAGGAATGAAAAAAAGGATGAGCCCAATGAAATGTCCAGCCAAATTGTTTTATTCTTTTTGCAGCAAACTGCACTAATCAAAACAATGTCATGGGGCCTTCAACAAAATCCAATGGAGTTACAGTTGTCTAAATCTGTAACCAACTTCTAACTTTAGGGGAACAAACAAATTGGCAGGTGGTGATGGCGCAGTGGATAAGACACATTCCTTTGGTGTGAGAGACCCAGGTTCAAATCCACTGGGACACCAATGTGACACTTAACCCCTAGTTGCTCCAGAGGCGTGCAACCTCTGACATTTATAGCAATTGTAAGTCGCTTTAGATAAAGCGTCAGCTAAATGAATAAATGTAAATTGCATTGCAGCTATTATTATCCTCTCTAAGGCATGACATATATAGGTGGGACAAATGGCTAGTTATTCATGGGTGATGAGGGATTGGAAAATGGTCGACTGTACCATTTGTTTATGAGGTTTGGAGCCGTCTCTTTTTGCCTGCCTGGCTTTCTCAATGTCCTCAGCCGTAATGCCTCCCACTGAAGAGTGATCCTGGTGATACGACCGCGTTTGTCCACTGAACTGGCTAGTAGGGTCCTTGTAGCCTTCGAACAGCTTTGACTTCCCTGAGGCCTGGCTGTATGTGCTAGCAGCACCTACGTTAGCGTCCCTGAAAACTGAATCACTGTCCAAACCTCCATGTGCTGCACTCTCAAAGTTCTCCTCTGAAGATGTGAAGTCATACTTGGATTCCAAGTCTGTGCTGAAATCAGAAACGCTCTGCTGGCCGCCTGTGAACTCCTAGAAAATAACGTAGATGAACACCATTTGGTTATTTCATGTGCTTTCCCACAGCTGAAATAAATTCAATTAAATGAATGCTATATTGTGAATATAGTTATGTCTCAAGGGAGTTGTTAGACACAATGTAATGCATTTTATAATAAGAGATGAAGTATGCTTTTCTGATAAGGAACTTTAAAAGTGCACAATCAGTTCCACAGGCTTTGATAACACAACTATCTTGGCAGCACACCCTGCTCTCCTATGCTCTGGAAACCCAGGCAGTAATCCAATCTCCAGGTAGGCCTAAATTTCATTTGCATAATTGTATTGTTGGAGGTATTATACCCTAGATGTGTTGTGGAGAATGAACCCGAGAACAACAGAGGTGCAATCAAACGCCATTATAGAGCGCTTCCAATTACACAAAGCCATACAGCTACCAATGAAAAATAACAGATACACGTAACTATATTACCAAGAGTAACAAAACGCTTTAATAGAAACAAAATCAAACAGCTTTGGCTGGTTTATTGCAGCTTCTGCTAGTTTTTAAAAACAATATGTACAATAAATTATAATAACAATGAAATGATGATCAGAATATATATTGTTGTTAAAATAAATTATATATGCTACCATTAAAAATGTTGGGGTCTGCATTTACAGCTAAATTAAACACGATTGTGAAATGTTATTACAATTTCAATTTTCAGCATCGTTACTCCAGTCTTCAGTGTCACATGATCCTTCAGAAATCATTCTAGTTTGCTAATTTAGTGCTAATGAAACATTTCTTATTATTATTAATGATGAAAACAGTTTGTGGAAACTATAACCCATGCTTCTCAGATAAATAGAAAAGCTCAAATGAGGAGCATTTAGTTGAAGAAGAGGGTACGTCTTAATCAGCTCCCTTTGCTGGGAATCGGTATATTGTTTACATGAAGTCAGACTCACTTCACATTTGGACACTGATGGCTCTATTTCTGGCAACTCAATGTATAACATCACAACTGGTATTTATGAATCTGTCATTCTGTCATTATTTGTTCATGTAATTTAAAGAACATTATGATACATACTTTTGCTTGTTACATATACAACATCTCACCCGTAAATAAATGTATAAATGTTAGCTAGATTATGTTCATGGCCTGTCTCGGAATGTGTGAAAAATCTTGACCCCTAACATTGAACGGTAGAGTAAATCATTTATATTACTTTGATTATAAATATTATTCAAAAACTTCAGAAGCAATAGCCTGTTTACATTTGCAATGGTTTGCAAACATTTTATGCCTCAATTGCATAATTAAAATAGAATGTAATTGATGCATAGGCACAGGTGCAAGCAAGTACACTGCCTATTTTACAACAACATCAAATCAACCAATCAAATTCATTCATACCCAGAACGTTCCATCTAATAATGAAAACTAGTATCTTTTATAGTGGAAACCCACCTGGATCTTCTGCATGGCCACGCTCATGCCCTGTTCCGCCGTCATTTGCATGCTTTGGCTCACAGCTTGGACCCCTCCAATGCGCAAAGAGCTGGCCTGGGTCTCGATCACGGCCTGGCTGAGCTTGGCTAAACCCCTCATCAGCAACAACATGTCGCCTGCCATGATGGTTCCTCTTTACACCTTCTGTACCAGAGAGAAGGAAGTGATTCAATAGCCTCAACCTCAACCGTTTTTAAGCAAACAATCATTGTGGAAATCTGTCACAGTAATTCGGTTTAAAAAAAACAAACAAAAAAGCAATGAAAAATAAAACAAATATAATAACATTGGCCATGTTACTGAATTAATCAATATAGGCCAATACATAATCTACATTAAGAAATGTTTCTTGAGAACCAGATCAGCATATTAGAATGATTTCTGAAGGATCATGCGACACTGCAGACTAGAGTTATGATGCTGAAAATTCAGCTTTGCCATCACAGGAATAAATTACATTTTAAAATAGTATAGAAACCAGCTATTTTAACGTATTTCACAATATTATATCATCAAATAAATACAGCCATGGTAAGAGAATTTTCAAAAACAACACATCTTACCAAACTTTTGAATGGAAACGTGTATATATTTATTGTTAGTGTACACCAAACCAACATGAGATATTATTTGTATGGGGACTGTAATATGTAAACAGAATGTCTTTAAAACAACACCGGAGTGTCATGGGGCATCAAGAAAACAGCTGTTATCACCGTTCTTGGCAGCTCTATCAAAGGTTAAACGTTTTCACGATGACACAAGTCTCCAAACCTTTAGCCAATGACAAACTGTCTTTCAAACTGGCTGCAGACACTAAGTCAATCACAAGAAGCATATGAGGAGCTATGAACCTGTGATTCAGCCCAAGCACTACTGCAAAACTTCATGATGAACGTTGTTTTTTAATATTCTGCCAGTTCGCCACTATAAAATGCTCTACTTACACAGCAACATGGAAAACAAGCAATTTTGTACCAGTAAACTCTTCAAAGCGCAGACACAAATAAGCTTAACTAAGGGGAGGCGTTGGATGAGAGCCTGACTATCCTGTAAATAAAAGGGCTTTAAACTTGACCTCTTTCCTGAGGTAAAGGTTCTCCTACAAGGAAAAATTCTTTTAAACATTCTTCTCCTCGTATATGAAAATAAAGTCAAAATTCAGTGTGTGTCGCAGACTTAATTCTACAATGTGATGATCCCTCAATAGCCAACAGGAAGATATGACATTAGGAAACAAGGAAGGAATTATTCTATTTTTATTTCAAAGACAGTCTGGAAATGCTCAATGCACATGATTTCAGATCTAACACATGGATAACTCAATAGAGAGGCGGCTTGCAACATCATGATGTTTGCTTTAATCTTTCTACGCCATTTATGATTAACAATAGCAATATACAGCCAGTATACAAGTCAAGATAAACAATACACATGTGACTTTTCATCTAGTTACAATGAATCAAGCTTACTGGTTTTGGCCCTTGGTGTAAATTAACATGTGGTATTCCACTTTTTGCACCCTAATCTAGTGAACTAGGTGTGGTCTGGCAATACAGCAGCATTCTTACTGGAGTCACTCTGCACTGTTACACATGAGTAAGGTTGCACATGCCTGGACATATCTGCATATTTGCAACTGAGACATTTAGCATGTCAAACTGACAATGCTTGCTGCAAACAATAAACGCTCGGTCGGTTAATGGAGGAACATGTTGCTTATGCTCACCAACAATGCATTTATTTGATTGAAAATACAGTATAAATATGGCAAAATCGTATTTAAAAATGAAAATAATGTTCTATTTCAATATATTTTAGAGTGGAATTTATTCCAAAACTGGATTTTCTGCATCATTACTCCAGTCACATGATCCTCCAGAAATCATTCTAATATGTTGATCAAGAAACATTTCATTTTATTATC
This sequence comes from Pimephales promelas, assembly GCF_016745375.1. The sequence continues at coordinate 7,911,347 of NW_024121432.1, forward strand.
AATGTTGAAAACAGTTGATGCTTAATTTTGGTGATTTTTTTTTTTAGGCATTATTAGCATTATTATTTAGCATTATTTAGCATTATTTGAAACAAAACTTTTGTACCATTATACTGGTGGAACTCAAAATATTTGAATATCGTGCAAAAGTTATTTCAGTAATTCAACTTAAAAGGTGAAACTAATAGCCTATATTATATAGACTCATTACATTCAAAGTGAGATATTTCAAGCCTTTATTTGTTACAATTTTGATAAGTCAAATTTTTCGAGTTTCACATACATTTTTTTAACTGTCGCTTTTGAGTAATTTACTGCATTCTTGTGGAGTAAAAGTAAGAATTCTTGGTCACACTTTATAATAAGTTTTTTTTAACTACTATGTACTTGAATCAAAAGTACAATGTACGAAAAAAAAATTTATATATACCCACACATAGTAATGGCCTGCTCAGTAATTAATTTTTTGTAGGAGTCCCCAAATATGACATTACTAGGTTAAGACAATAACAATGGTTGAAATTTATCACACTGATATAGTTTAGTAGACATAAAAAATAATAAGATATGTACAAACTATATATAGATAGATAAATATAGAAGACTATGCATGCATTAAGTTCTTCAAACAAAGTGTCAGAAAAATAATAGCCCATTTCACATCTCTTTCAACCCCCTTTTATTTCCTTTACAGCCAAAACAATGGCTACTCCTCCCTGAAACAGGACAGACCTCTTAATGCACACTTATTTCACACACACTGTGGTGTCAGGTCCATGAAACAAATAACAAATGACTGTCATTTTTGGACACTCTTTAAGGCACTGTGCAATGTTAGGTGATCAACAGCTGACGTGTCACATAGAAAGGGAACTTGATGACAGTCTCTGAAATATGCTTTGAGGGGAAATAACCAAGAGTAAACCCAAACACAATAAAAAACCCAGCCAATCAGAGAGTTACTCAGGGGAAACACCCTTTTCTTTCTGTTTGCAGGAGGCCAGGTTGTGAGTTACTGAATCAAAAACAGTGGCACGTGGTTATTGGTTACTAATACGCTAAAAGGATTGTTGGCTGATCTGGCTGATGACTATATGATGTAATGATATATTCATACATTTAATGCAAAACATTACAAAAATATAATAATGCATTGATATCTACTAAAATGCACCAATAAGCATTTAAAATATGGCATTAATATACATTAAAATATATATATACTGCAGTTGAATTTCTCAAAAATTGTATTTTGTGCATCAGTTGCAGTGAACTAATAATGCAAAATCGAAACGAGCCATATTAACTGCGCCCTTAAGTCAGGTCATTTAAGTTAAAAGTTGCATCCCAAATGAATTTATGATTTTTATAAGGTTATTTTGTCATTAAACAAAGTCTGATAGACCCTCCCCTTTCCAGTTTATCAGTTAATTTAGTGCATCATCCAGTATTTAAAGTGCACTCGTTCTTTTGGGATTTTTTAGTTTAAACGCAGTATTCACATGATGTACAGTGCTTAGCATAAGTGAATACACCCACGCTAAAGTTGACTAAAAGTGGAATAAAAAAAAAATCTTTTGGAAATATACATTTCATGGATCCAGGAAACTATGCATCCTGATAAAGTTCCCTTAGCCTTTGGAATAAAAATAGCCCCACATCATCCCATACCCTTCACCATACCTAGAGATTGGCATGGGGTACTTTCCATAAGCTCATCTCTCAATGCAAATCAAACCAGCTATTAGGCTAACAGAAATAAAACCATGCCAATCTCTAGGTGCGTGATGATGTGGGATTATTTTAATTCCAATGGCCAAGGGAATGTTATCAGGATGCATAGTTTCCTGGATCCATGAAATAACTGGCCTTTAAAAATAAAAATCTGCCTGTATTTTAAGGAAGAACATTTATTCATGATACATTATTCATTAACAAAGAAAATCCTTAAAGTAAAACTTTTTCCTCATTTTTTTACCTTTATTTAATTACAATTTTGTTTTTACTGTACAAAATATGCTACAATAGTTTACAAATACAGGGTAATAAAATAAACATAATTAAGATATATGCTACAGCTTTTAGATTAAATGCATTTTATTTTAAAGATGACCTCACTGAGCAAAAGAAGGGATTAACCGATTTTTTAACAAAACAGCATGCATACTACACATGCATTCTACCTGTGTGTGCCAAACCTTACTGTTTTGACACCAGCAGTCCTAGAGGAGTTCAAGTGTAGTGTAAAAGAAGGGCCTAGAGCTTTGACAGAGTTTTGCATACCAATTAACAGAGTAATGAATAGACTATAGAATATTAGAGTTCTTTGGTTAAAGGGTTATTAAAATTGCACTTGCCTATATAATGTTCCCAGGACCACGTGGACAGAATCAAAACACATACGCAATACGTGCAACCTTACCAATCCATATGCACAGAAATATAACAGTATACAAGTATAAAACACTACTCGAATCCAGATCAAAGTAAGTTATGGTACCACGACACGTGTGCTTTGCACGTCTGTTAGCCAGCAACCTAAAAGTTACTTAAAAACAATTTGCTCTTTACATTGCTGATCTTCATCCAACGACTTAAATGCATTAGTATAAGTTTATTCAGCCTAAGAAATGGATGCATTGCTACTTACCCCCAGAATTGACAAATACGTGTCTGTTTTTCAGTGTCCAGCTCTCTGTGTACGCTGGATCTGCGTCCATGAGGTGATATCTGTTTACCCTTCTCAAGTGTGTTTGTCAGAGCTGTTTGGCCCCTCCCCCAGTCGCCTGCTATTGGTTACTCAGTAGACGCGACGCAGTGAGAGCAGAGAGAGCAGTGGTTGGAAACTTCATCTGCGATTTTATTGGTTCTTTTCTTCTTCAGTCAACGAAGGACAAACATTTTATATTAAACTCAGAAAATTACAAAGAACGTTTTAAAAATGTAACCGCAATACTATGCAATGCTAAATTAGTGCGCGATGTGCTTCGTCATGTTTTAGGAATATGATTAATTAGTCTGTTTTATTATTTATCCAGCAGTTGCTTCACTCACACGGATTCCTACTGTAGTTTTTGACAAAAACTATCTCTATCTTTTACTGTCCTCTAGTGGTTCAAAAGTCCCAGCTACAGCAGCGCGATGACAGGTGTGAAAGCGAGGCTGTGAGGGATTAGATTAGATAGTTCTCTTGCCGTGTTTTCGGGTTTTCAGTGGCGGCCGCTGTAAAAATAAATAAATAAACAAAACAATAAAAAATAAATTAAAATAAACACTCTGTAAAGGTCCCTGGTTATAGTACTTATAATCAACCACAGCTCTGTCTGGAGTTTTTTGTCTACTGAATCTTCTTACAAAAAGGTAGGCTAATTAAATAAGTTATAACAACCCACTGAAGAGTCTATCCGTCACGGCCTCGCTTTCATTCTGTTAAAAATCAAATATGGTTGTTGTATTTGTAACATGTTATTTTTTGTTAATAAAACTAAAATAAAACTAAATTTGGAGCTGATGTGAATAAGTTATTTCGGCCCAAAAACGGCGATTGTCCACAAAACTATTCACAGTAACTAAATAGCATGTTCTTGCACAGAACAAAAACATAATATTCGTAATAATTTAATATAAAATATAATTAAACACATATATTTATGATAAAACACACACACACAATCATATACTATATATATATATATATATATATATATATATATATATATATATATATATATATATATGTTAAGATAGGCTATATAAAATAATTAAACACATATTTATACTTTATTTATTTATATTTATTTATCCAATTTATACTGCCTGACAGAGGACTAACCCATTCTGCAATGCAGGGTATTTGTGAGTACATTTTAAAATGGTGTATCTCTTAAGAATAGCTAATTATATTATATTATATTTATTATATTATATTTTATTACATTGTATTATATTATATTTTATTTTCAGTGAAAATATTGGTGCATTTCCTGTTTTGTACCACTAGGTGGAATACGTGTCTTATATATTGTGATTCTGTGATTTGAGAGTAGTGACCTAATTATTTGATGTAAATCATGAATTTTTAATTGTTTGTTTCCTTATTTAATTGAACGACAATTTGATCTATAAACAATAGCATGTTAATTTTATCCCTAGTTTAGTCTACTGTTGTTGCTTATGTGGCTGTTTGGCCTGCACATTGAAGAGGTCTTGCTTTATTGGATAAAGCTGGACTTTAGGCTATAGTTAATCAAACATGCTGTAGCCTACATAATGTTGACATACAGTAAGCTGTAACTTGACACATTTAGTAAGAATACAATAAATTATGAAAAACAGATAAACAGAGAAATAGAATAAGTGTTTGCATTGGTGCACCATATTCATAATAATAATGTGAAGCTTTATTTCTTAACTTCTGCTTCTGCAAGGTTGAATCATCAACCAATGCAATAGGCTACTCAAAGATTCTCAAGCAATTTTAACAAACACGTTTTAATGCAAGAACATCATTGTGCAACTTCTCAACTTTGTCTTAAAGGTTATTTAGTTCCATGTGGCTGATTTCTTCCTAACTCATTTGAAATGCACATATATGAGCTCTACGATTGCACGGACATGACTTTATAGTCGCTGCAGTTGATAGGGAAATGTTGGTGGAAATGAATGATGTTGGCTGGAGGGCCCACATACAGTATCCTGAAACTTCGAAAGATCTCAGAGACAGCTCTATACTTTGAAGAAAGGAATGTTTTTGCTGAACATGGTCATGCACCCCCTCTCCAACATAGAGGATGGAAAATTAATTTTCATACCACCTATCAGCAAAGCCGTCTCATTCAAATCAGAGTGGCCACTGAAGCATTATATTTTCCATCCATTTTACTTGTGCATATGACACACTTTCCTTTGTTTTGTGGGACTGGTCATCAGTGCATAAGAAATAAAATCAGAATAATTTTGTCATACTGTACATTGGGAGCAGTGACATGATTTGTTGTGGTGGGTGAACTATATAATAGCAGGTGAGCCTGGTTGATGAACTTCACACCTTACTTTTTGACCTTTGACAGAGTCTAGGCCTGTTTTTATGCTTTTCATAACCATACATCTGAGAAGAACTGAGCTACTAAGACCCCTTTTCTACTTGTTGTTGGTAAGTCATTCAAACTAGTTTGTCAAAAGAATTAATGAGTAACACTTAATAACAATATTCTTTAATAGTATTACCACATATAACTACAATATAATGTTTAACAGCAATTATGCAAATATATCCTGGACGGAATATGGCTAAATCTAATAAATTAACAAACAAATGCTGCAAAGACCATAACGGTCAACTGCAATTCTGAATATTTGGTTGTTGTGCGATTTTTAGTTTTAGTAGAAAGTTATAAAGTTATACAGTTATACATAAAGTTGTAATTTATTCATTTAAAAATGCAATTGAATAAGTGTATATACATACACACTTATGACTGAATGTAGTAGCCTAATAATATAGTATATACTACTTTATAGTATATACTAGTATAGTTATACTACTATAACTACTATATAGGCTATGATGTTTATTTAATAGGCTACTATATGATGTTTATTTACTATAGGCTATATGATGTTTATTTTACTACTACTATATAGGTTACTATGTGATATTTTTATTTAACTACTATATAGGCTATTATATGATGTTTATTTAATAGGCTACTATGATGTTTATTTACTATATATAGGCTACTGATGTTTATTTAACTACTATATATAGGCTACTATATAATGTTTATTTAACTACAATATAGGCTACTATCGTTTATTTAACTACTATGTATGATGTTTATTTAATAGGCTACAATATGATGTTTATTTACTATATATAGGCTAATGTTTTTTTAACTACTATATATAGGCTACTATATGATGTTTAACTACTAGCCTATATATAGGCTACTATATGATGTTTATTTAACTACTATATATAGGCTACTATGATGTTTATTTAACTACTGAAGCTTAAGCCTCAAGTCAAGAGACAATCAGTCAAGTGGTTCCAAACTATTGACGGACATATTTGTAAAATACGTGTAAATAAAGCAAGAAACCATCCAAACACACAAACACCAACATGTTCAGCAGCCTAATAAATAAAGCAATACATCAACTAGAGTCTTTTAGACATCAAGTCTTGTTCTCCTTCCCCTTGCGCTGAATGTGTGAAACAGTGAAAGAGCTCGCGGAGGCTCTGCCTGTTCCGTTGAATTCAGACTCACTGTCATTTTAACTTCCTTCCTGCCTTTTGTACATTAAACAAACATACGGCTCTGACGCGAGGTGTCGAACAGCTCGTGAGATACACAGTCACACAGATACATTGATTTAAATTGGTTAAAGAACTCCTGGAATGTAGCAGCAGTGGAGCAGCTCAAGTTATTATTCTGCTTCGTGTCCCGAATTCGCGAGTACGCGCTTCTCGGACAATTTAAACAACAGCGTCTGCAACGAGGAGACTTGTAGGTAAGCAGCATCCGACTTTGGTGTGGCATTCTGTAAGTTCACTTTTTTGTTTTGTTTTGTTAGACACGTCTACATGAAGAAGGAGACTTAAGCATCCAGACTCGACTATCTGACTTCACGAAGTGTAGAGATAACAGCAGAGATCTGTTTAGTTCAGTTTAATAAAGCAGGTTTAAGCATTTTCAATTCGGAGTTCGATAAGGGGTTGCTGAGAAAGCACCGCTGTTCTGAAAACATTTACTCTGTATTATAGTAAATATTGGTCCGAACTGTCCAGAATACACTCAATTAATGTAAGGCGTGAATACATAGTAATGTTTTCTTTGCAATACATGTGATTATTTGAGAGTTCACTAAACATTAATGTTCCTATTATTCATTCGCGTTTTATAAATTAGTTAATAATCCCAATGTCCCATTGGAATTAAAATGTTCTTGGAATAAGAATGTGGCAAATGCTTCTTCAACTGAGTTGTTAAGATTCACCACGTGTTTTCCAGCTCATTCAAATTCAGTGAATGCCAAAGAGTAGGCAGTTCAGTGAACGGCTTTTGTTGAGTAGTTTTCTTTGAGTCATTTTAGTTCATATTAGCACTCTGCAGCTTTATGATCCCCTGTGATAATTTTAGACATCACTCTCTTGCTTCGAAACACACTATGGTAGTGTTTCACCAGTGACGTGGGATGCCTCAAGATGCATTTGAAATGTCAGAGCATAATGGAGCGATAAAATCACTTAAAGGGGTGGTGGTGGTCGGGTTCAGAGAGAGGAGGTGCATTCCAACCTTGACCTCTCCCCTTGAGTTAAAATCCAGAGCCCAACTTCTTAGTCAAAGCATGTGATGTTAATCTTGACTATGAGAAAGACATCACTATTCAGTCGAACAACCAATTTCATGTGGATGTTTTCATTCGCATATAGTTGTTGGAAGTTGAGGATCTTGACATAGTGTTTAAATTATATTTGCAACCAACCTGTATATTTTGCTTCTTTCTGCGGTGTGTTGATCTTCGGATCATTTGTCTCAACTGCTTTTTGATTAGTTCCACTTGGAAAACTTGCTGAAAACTGTTCTGGTTCATTATGAAATAATTTGCCTCAGCCAATGAGATAATTATATTTCAGTGCAATTAAACAAATCTTTTTTACCATGTCATAGCTTTTGCTATAAATGGAAGCAGCTAATTGATACCACACAGACTGTTTTTTCTTAAGATCCTTAGATGTTTAACATCAACGGGGTTGAGGCCTCACAAGGTAGGCTACTAAACATGGGTACATTTTTGGTATTTCATAATGAATGTGCAGTGCACGATTACCTTTTCATTATAAATTGTCAAGACAAACTAAATATGATATGAGGGTTACGGTATGTGGAATATTGTTTTTACATTAAGTTGTACTGCATTACAGCCTCAGTCGTTCTTTTTTTCCAGTGAAGACATAAAAGGTTATGTTGACCGTCTCTTTTAGTAGCAAGTGTTTCCAGTATTTGATCTGCTCTGTTTATATTTCTACAAATGGAAAGAAGTATTTTGGCCAACACATCTACAACTGTGGGTGCATATTCATAATATGACTCCCTAACTGAATAAGCAGTGTGATTTAGTAAAGATTACTCAGATAAATAAATAAAAGAGTATTAGACAGAAAGACGAGCAAAAGTTTTCAGTATGCCAAGGTCTCACCACAGTGGCCAACGGAAACATCTTGATAGCAATCAAAACCAACACAATTCTAAAACTCTAACAACATTCACATGAGACATTTTTATCTGTATTTCAGCAGAAGTGTTTCATGCTAACGAATATGAAGAGAGTGACCACAATAATCAGCCCAAGGCACTTTTGCATTTATGAAATGCTCGCATAATTATGTAATTTATTCAGGCAGCCCTGCTTGTTAAATCAACCATTACATTCAGTGTTTTTGCACAATGGTACACGAACCATTAACACTTGATGTTTGCTATTTACACATCTTTTGTGCTTCTTTTCAGCCCCCTGCTAATGATGAACCAGAAGTGGACATAATATATGAATGAGGAAAGGAGTCAGGGATTGTATTTTATTCTACGTGTCAGCTTTCCTTTGGTCCCTCCTAACAATGGTTGGCTCCAAAGGCCAGTGGACCTTGGATGAATAGACCTAAATGGGTGCAAAAACGGACAGAGTCAGCCTGCCACTATGGCAGCTTATGCTCTGAACAGCCTGATAATGATGAACCCCAACAACCTGACCAATAAAAGCAGCCCTCGAACAGGAAGGCCTGTCCTCCCAGTGCCCAGTCGTTCTACATTTAGCCCGGTACTGGGGGGCAGCGGAGGTCCCTATAGCCCAGGAAGCCTGAGCCCTGGGTCTGCAGGCAAATCATTTGTCTTCCCAACAGGTACCGGTTCCAGTTGTCGAAGGGCACTTTCACCATGCCGACGGCCAGAATCACTGGGCGTGCATGTAGGAAATCGTGTGCGCAGACTCAGTGGGTCCGGCCTAGAGGAAGAGCAGGAGAACGAAGAGCGCCGTGCCGCTCAGCAAATTGAGCGCGGCAAGGAACTGCAGAATGTGGAGGTGAACAAGAAGGTGGATCTGTTTGAGGCCCAAATATCTGCTCAGACTCACAGCAGAGAGGCTCAACGAAGCCCACGAATTTCCAGGAAAACTCCCCCGAACTTAGTCCCTGTCCCACTCGCCAACTTCAGCTTGAATCCAGAGGAAACACTTGCAACACAGAACAAGGATCACTCAACAGGGATCCCCAAAGAACTGCAAAATGGAAAGCGCTTCTCCTGCATGGAGGAGGGGCTGCAGGTCAGCAGTGAGGAGAAGGACAGGGCTGACCCAAATACAGAAGAGGGCGGCCCACTTGAGAGCACATCAGCAGGAATTAAGAGCGAAGCTGACAGCCCTACCGACAATCACTCCAGGACTTCACCAGAGGCCAACGAGTGCTCAGCATCTTGGACCGAGACATGTTTGACAAAGCCGGGAGCTGAGCCAGCAGAAACTCAGGCAGAGTCTGACTGGGTCAGTCCGGAGCTGGGCTCCATCCCTGCTGTCATTATTACGGACCACGGCATGGAGGGCACTGAGCCTCAGGTTAGTCCTCAAACTAACAGAGTCGTGAGAAAGCTTTCCTCTTCCTCTGCCTCCTCAACGGGATTCTCCTCGTCCTGGGAGGAATCAGAGGACGACATTTCCAGTGACACGGAGCGGTCCCCAGCTTTCCTGCAGACACAACAGAAAGCGGTAAGGCAACCTATGATGTCCTTTTTTATTTCATATGTTGGCTCTAGTAGACAGAAGAGTGGATAATTGACAGGAAAGTACACTGTCAAAAAATGTGAACCTTGAGGGGGTCAACAAACCAAGTACCCTTAAAGAGAAAACTTTGTATCTTTCTACCCCTAAAAGGTCTTTAGGGGTAAATAAGGTATAGAGTAACCTCCCTTGGGGCACAAGGGCACTTTCCTGGTGACAGGCTGTCGTACCACTAAAGGTAGTTTTTGCACATTTTATTCTGGAAGTGTACAGGAAGTCAGAGAGGACCGGGACCTGAACCTTGTTCCACATGATCACAACAGCCTTTTATATTGAGCAACACACTAACACAGTAATAATACAAGCACTCTGATCCTGTAAGACAGTGGTTTGGGACAGCAAATATAGCTTACATTTATGCATTTAACAGACACTGTAATCCAACGCGACTTACATTGCATTTTATCAGTTCAGACATTCCCTGGGAATCGGACCCATGACTTTGGTGTTGCTTGTGCCATGCGTTTCTGTTTGAGCTACAAGAATGCTTATGAAATTATGCTTCATAAGCTCACGTGTATGAAATTATTGCTAAGGTCAGATTCCAACACAATTGGTTTTAAAATGTCTGCAGTTTATGTGATTGGCAGAAATTATTTCAGGGGTATAGATGTTACCTTGAGGGGAGATACATACTGGCCAGTCTTGTGTATTCTCAACTTCCTCCAGTGCATTTACACTGTCCTTGCGCTTTCCTGCTCAGTGCTCGTCTGTATTCACCCAGAGTAACTGTTGACATTCTCACATACAAAGGTACTTCTGTGTCCTGCTGTCAGATGGACTTTTTTCTCTGACTTTAGTTGGCCGCCCTTTAAACGAAATACAAAACAGAGTGAGGAACAAACAGTGGTGTTCATGTGATTTGTGGTTACATTGGAATAAATACTTTACCAGTACGTTAACAATTTTGATTAGCTTTTCAAACAAAACGCTCATAAGTAATTGAAACATGTAGACCTGATAATCAGCTGCATTAGCAGCTATAAAAAAACTCATTAGCTTATACAATCATGTTCTGTAGAAGAAACATTACATGTGTGACGCATTCTCTATGGGGTTGTGTTTGTCTCTGCGACGTGTCTGCCCTCATGAGAATGTGTGGGCCAGCCTATTTAGACATGTCGTGTTTGCAATCGCATCAAGAGACCCTGAGGAGCTCATTGTTTAGACATGGATGTCACACAGCCCTCCAGCCTCACATTAAGTTGTAGAATAATGTGGCTCTGCTCGCCACACAGGATCTATGCCGTAGGTCCCTTTTATGTGACGTCAATTTCTTGTAAACACAGAGCAAACATCCTATTGTAGCATCCTGAGGAATGATAGCACTCATAAAAGATTGTTTAACTATTCACAGTGATCACAAGGGTGAGGTTACTTGATAACCTTGAACTTTTGCGATGGAATCTTTGCTGTTTTTTTAATCTTCTATCTACAGGACATGTGCATTTACAATGGAATGGCTTTGGTTTCGGAGGGCAGACGTACTAGAAGAGCTGCATGTGGTTGGGATTCAGGAAACAGTCAATAAAAATGAGTTTTTATTGCTCACTTTAATGGTCAGATTTAGTGGTGCACTCTACAAATTAATAACAAGGATATGTGCTTTAGCTTACATTAGGGATGGGTCATAGTTGTTGACTGACTTTTCGATTATCATTCTGTCAGAACGCTAATTAAGGCTTTGCTGCTAAAAAGTGTTCTAATCTATTAGTGATGTTGACTTTTTTGGGGGTATTTTTTAATGGGACAATATTAGGGGTGTAACGATACACGTATTCATATTGAACCGTTCGATACGAGGCTTTCAGTTCGCTACTCATTATGAACCAAACGATTTGTTGGACCATTTTTGGAAAAGGTGGTGAAAGCGGAACGAAACTGCCCTATTCATTTGTGCTTTACGGAGTGCCGCTGCCAAATATTTAGCTTTTAATCGTTTTGCTTCTGAATTATTATTTCGACATTATAAATAAAATTGCTGCCCTCAAATGTTAATCTGGAGCCTTGCAAACTTAAAATAAAACCGAAATAAAATAAACAGTTGTTTATAACTACTACAATATTACATTTAATTTTTTATAAGGAGCTGTTTTTGTTTTATATGCTACTAAGGCCGTGTATCCACCAAAGCGTTTTTATCCAGCTGAAAGATGCCGTGCTTTGGGCGCTTGAGAGCGTTTTGGCAGCGCAGCAACCTTTTTTTTCCGTTGAGACGTTTCGTTGCTATGATACAGAATATCCGCAGCACAGTTTACTTGTAACTGATTTTGCAGATAATTTGTCTCATACTAAAAATTTATTTTTCATCCATTTTGTTCGGTTAGCTCTGTTGGTTAATGTCATAGTACAGAAAGAATGTTGTGACAGTTGGTCGGTGTGGTTTAGTCCCGCCCCTCCTCCATTGTGATTGGACGGCTAGGTAAAAAGTGAAAGTGATGAGCGCTGTGTTTTATCCAAAGTTGAACATTTCTCAACTCTCTGCGACCAGTAAAAAACGCCGGGCGCTTGGCGCTTCAGCGTGAAAAAAAAGCCTTGGTACGCTCCCATTGCGTAACGCCAGGCGCGTGGAAAAACGCTTTGGTGGACACACGGCCTAAGAAGAGGAAAGTATAGCTCAATCATTGTTTAAACTAAAAAAGATAATACTTTAAAGTTTATGATGTTAGTTTTAATAAATAAATTAAAATGTTAAAATGGGAAAATTCAAATTCTCTGGCATTTCTTTCTTTTTGCTGTATCGAAAATGTACCGAATTGTGTCACCACTGTATCGAATCGAACCGAACCTTGAATTCTGTGAACCATTACACCCCTAGACACTATAGAGATAGACAGGAAACAATTAGAAAGGAGAGAAACGATCAGGACCAGGAAAGGACCACAAGTCAGGACTCAGAATTCGGGTAGCTTGAGGTACAGCTGCACGTCAGAGTGCTGACCACAAGCTTGTGGCACCGACAATGTTTTTAAGATCTTTGTACTCTATTATTCCATGTTTTGCTCTGTCTAGTTGCTTTAGAGCGCAAGGACATGTCGTTTGTGAACGCCCCTGGGTCTGATTTGGGACGGGTGAACTTGAAACCAGGGTAATAATACAGGGGGTTTCCTTACAATAGATTTATCAATGGTGCCTTGACACAGAGGGATACGGGATCACCTCAGTCCACGGTCATGTCCCTGTCCTGTTCTTCTCCGCTCTCTACCTGTACTTTCCTATCCCTTCTTCATTGTCCTGTGAAATAGTCATTAAACAAAATAAATATGTATGTCTATAGTCTATGTTTCAGTTAGCATGTATTGACGCTTTTAGATGACTTCAATTCATGTTTTTTAGTATATATTACTGAAATTGGCTCGGCTCAAACCAGTGTGTTCTTCACTTTACAGTAGGGTCTCATTTATTTTCCTTGTAGGAAAGCCCTTTGGCTCACACTGTGTTCTTAGTCTGTTGAAATATTCTGCGGTTGTGTAAGTTTTTATTTTTTCGGTTGTTTCCAGGCTCTGAGGGATCACAGGGAATCTTGCTCTGTTATCACAAGGACATTTTCTAAAGGGTTATCACTAAAAAAAATGCAAAGACAGATACTTCAAATGATCTCATTCCTTTTTTTCCAAAACAGGTTTATCTCACATTTCACGGTTCTGCTTAGCCTCTCACCACTCACAGTAACACGGTATGGGGTGAAATTAATGAGCAATAAACATATTCATTTTACTCTACAAACACTTGCAGCATGGTTTCAGTGTTGTAAGCTGCACTGGGCCTTCGGAAAAAATGAAGGGTGATAAAAACCACAAACTTGTTATCAGTGCTTTTAGTCAAACAAGCGACCCAGAAAAGTTTCCAGTGGGCTTGCCTTTTAAGCGCTAATAGCTGTGTGTTGTGGTTTAGTGCTGCTAATTACGTCCCATGTGCTCAGCAGAGGGGATCCCTCAAGCACGGCTCCTTAGGTTTCTTTAACAGACCTGTTGCACTTCCTACTTGCAGCCAGGTTAAAGCTGTCTCACCAGGATGTGCTTTGGGCAATGCATCTGGAGTGGTTGTTTAAGTGTGTAAAAATGCACCATTTGCTATGCTTTGCCCCACTATTAAGAATAATTATGGTTTTTTTCAACGCACAACTAAACTGTTGTGCGTTGCGGCAAATTCTATTAATTAACAAAGATGAAATGCACACTGTTTCATTGCAAGTCAGAGATGTGGTTCACTTTTCTGCATGCTCAGTATCTCCCCTGATATGGTGTCTCCTTTTCCTGTGTCAATCAGATGAGGGAAGAACCCTTGTGCATGTGTGTGTTTGTCTGTCTGTCTGTGCACAGAGGATTGTGGTTACTTGCTCTAGCAAACCCAACAGCAAGTGTGGCCTAACCAAGCCTGCTGTGAGCAAAGCTGTGAGCATTGCAAGACTTTGTCACTTTTTGTTTATTTACCAAAGCGTGGAGCTGCATAATATTGCATGATTCAGGTTAGTTTACTTCAGTGCACACAGTGGTTTTCATTTGGTGTGACTTATAGGGTCAAAAGATGAAAAGACAATGTTAAATGCAAATAATAAAATGCATATAACCATGTATAGAAAAAGGAAATACAACAACCTATCCCCACACACAATATAATATATAAAATAATTATTATTTAATGTCTGAACAAATATGGTACCACTTGATGTCCAGTGTCCACTCCAGTGTAAAATCTGGGTCTTAAACTAAAACATTTTGAAAACTTGATTACTGATTACTTACTGAGTATCTATTTGCACTACACATTTCTGGAATGTAAAGCTTGTTGGCCTTGATGATGACTGTATTAGGTCAATATTGGAATGATATTACGTTACAGTAAAAAATGATTGGCAGTTGAATAAGCTCTGGTATATTAATGGCTGTGAAAATGAGTATAAGATATTTGAACAAGATATGATGAAACATGTCCATTCCTGTAGATTGCTGTAGGTGTAGGCAACAGAAAGTGGGCGGACAGCTTTCTAGAGATAGTGTGTGTGGCACACATGTTCGTGTCATGCTGTGCGTGAACTGAATGAACACACTCACATGAGTGCCACTTTGTTGGGGAATGTTGTTGTTCTCATATTAGTTGGCATTAAATCATTGAATTATTACTAATAAGTCACCATTTGAGAGATCATGAATTGATTGGATAGCGATTAGTGAGCATTATGAACCGAAAGGGAGTCTGAATGAATGTGAATTTGCTAAAAATATTGCTCAATATGGTATTTAGTTATTGATTTTAGGACTGATTTTTGATTCAACCAATTAATCTGGCAATTATGTCTTTGGCAATTATTTCTTTGTTTAGCACTTTCTGTTAAATTTTAAAACCAAGTGATTGGAAAATTTGCTAATGTGCATTCAAAAATGGAAACAATTTGGATAATAAGGCACCGCCACCTACAATTATTCACAATATTTTGAAGTGCCCACACTAACAATACTGATCATTGACCCAATATATACCAGATTAATTAATACTGGCACATGTACCAATATATCAAATATCAATAAGAGTGAGAATGTGCACTAAAAAAGTAAACAGATTGACTTTTGTAATGCCATTTTGCATAATGTCTTCTACATGGTGGTACCAACTTGTACTTGAACTTAAAAAATAATAGTTTCTAACAGGTTTCCCAAATTCTTTCTTTTTTATACCCTGCCCCAATCTTCCATTTCAAAATAACAGGTAGTCCCGCCCCCAAACTCACGCCACTGGTTGAGCCAGAAGCTGGAACAATAAAACAAAGACAAGACAAAGTGTTTTAAGTGCAAAAAAAATAAAAAAAATGTTAAAGCCAAAAATAGTGTTCAGAGTGTTGTCTGAATAAAGTTTAAATGTTCAGCAGCACCAACCAGACTGACAAAACAAGCTCTGAGTGTTTGTTAGCGTGGCTTTGCTCTGAACTCGTACACTCCTTCAGCGCAGTGCGAGCCAACCCAACACAAACAGTTTTTGTGTGATGCTATCGCCCCAACGTTGAGCATACAAGTGCTGTAGCATGATACACTGGAGGATCTGAAGGCTACGAGCAATGGAAAATGTAACACCCCTGTGGTTGACGGTTGCCTGGCGACCAGCTGACGTCAAGGCATGCCTGGTTCAAACAGCTGGGGTTCTTTGCTGCAGCAGTGCTGCTGGAAGGAGGCGTTTCATATGCAACAGACAGGAAGTGCACCGGCCTTTTTTTTGTTTTTTGTTTTTTCGTGCTGGCCACTTTTTTAAAATAGTAGGCTTCACTCGAATGCACCGTAGAACACCATATGCGGAAACCACCTTACTACTACTAATGTGTGGTTGTTTACACTTAATATGGAAGGGGTTTTTTTTTTAATGGAGTGAATTTTTTTTTTTTTTTTTTGTAAGCTTAATATTTACTTCGACTTATTTTGCAAAAAGAAAAAAACAAACTAAATGAAATGAGCCATTCTTAGCACAGCTGGCTGAGATAAGGAATGTTATTGTGACTACTTTTCTGAGAAAACGATGTGTGTAATGGTTTACTCCTGGAAATGAACAGTGAGCTACTTCTTTGATGCCCCCTGCACTTCACTAGACTCTCTTGAAGTGGTGACTTTGATGCACAGGCGTAACCCAGACCTGCAACTCCCTTCCCCTTGTTAAAACCTGCATGCCTTTCCTTATTGCATGGCTCAGTGGAATGCTTGCTTCCAATTGGTCAGTCGTGGCATTTCACGTCACTAAACTGAATAATTGACCGCTTACTTAAACTGTGTTTACACTGCAAGTCTTAATGCACAGATCTGATTTTTTTGACCATACCCATTTTTTTTTTTTTTTTTACATTCACTTTAGTTACTTTACATTAAACCCCCTCATCAAAAATGATTCCGTTGATCTCTTTGCTATGACAATTAAAGGGATACTTCACATCTGGAAAGATGAATGTGTATTTAAAATGGGTTATTTATGTAGAAGAAATGTGAAATTATTTTTGAATTTGGAGCTTTTTAGACTGAGAAAAGCTAGAAAATGTATTTTTGACTTGTGTGGCTGAAAGACAACAACTCCCAGAATGCACTAGCTTCACTGCCCTGGGAGGCCACGCCTACTGGTAACTGAGCGCAGTAGGTAAACAACAAGCCTAGGCTACAAGTGAGTCTCTGTGATGAGTGAGTCTGCCCAGGATTTCGAGATCGCCCAAAATGTCCGGGATTCGCCTTTTTTTGCGTTCTACAGTCGCATTAATTATGTTTACTGTGGCGAGCAGGACGAGTGAGGGCCGCGGGAGAACGGCGCGAGGCTGGTGGCGTGATTACCAATGTTAAAAGCTAAAATGTTAATGTTAAAATTCTTAACAATAATAAAATGTTTTAGCCTCTGGCCAAAAAATCCTCTGAAAATACATAAATCTCTCGTCTTCAGGGGGATATGAGGGTGGAAAGCATGGTAATTAAAAAAATACTACAGGTTTCCTACTAATACAAACCTTAAAGCTAAATCCTGAAGTATCCCTTTAAGACACTTCCTATTTAATTAGCTCTCTATGTAGGCAGTAGACAGCTCACTATGTTTTAGGGCAGAGCTATTATGTGTTGTGTACATTTTACCTTACAGAGCAGACCCACTCCTACTCCATTATACGTCATCTTCAAACAAGGAAATATGTAAAGAAGAGGGTGTATTTTATTTCAATGAATCCCAAGGAGCAAATAATACACATTTCTACTTGGCGTCTTATTGCAGATTTACACCTTTGTGTACGTAGGGTGCAGTAAAACGGCAGTTTAATGGGAGGTCTCACTTCTATGAAAGAAATCTCCTGTCATTGATGAGAAAAGACCGGTTTCAGGACAAGCAGGGACAGCTATGACATACTTTGAAAGGGCGGGAGTAACTGTCAAAGAGGAATTCGTGATAATACTACCTATCTGACAAGTGTTGAGCTGTATATCCTAATATCCTCTAAGAGAACTAACAAGGCTAGCTGTACCCAATTTCTTGACCCATTTTTCCATGCATGTTTTTCTGAATAGACACGGTCTGAATTTAGACATGCACCTCACTTGCCAAAGGAAACTTGTAGCTCAGGATTTTCAAGATATGGATGCGCATATCTTAAATGCCTTACCTTTTCCCGTAATAAAGCACTACACTTAAGCATGTCACATCATTTCAAGTGCAATTTAATCTAGGTGACATTTGACACTTAAAAATGAATGAACAATATGTACAAACACATACCTGAAGATAATTTGTCTAGCCTGAAGAAAAACAACCATCCTCATGTCTTTGTCAGGCTCAAGGTGACAATACAATCGATATGACTTTTAATTGAGTATTGAAAATGACAATTGTGGTAAGGCTGGCTTCATTGACCACAGATACATTTAGGTGCTTAAAGGGATACTCCACCGTTTTTTCATATTAAACTATGTTATTCCCTTAACTAAGACGAGTTGATACATACCTCTGTCGTCTCAGTGCGTGCACTCATCGCTCTGGCGCGCTAGACACTTTGATAGCACTTAGCTTAGCCCAGTTCATTCAATATGGGCCAAACAGAGAAGCAACCAAACACCTCCACATTTTCCCTATTTAAATACTGTTACTCGACTTGTGTAAATAAAAGTGATGATATTACTGCGCGGAGTCGAAGTGCTCCCAAGCATTTGCTGTGGTATTCCGCCATACAATATAGTTATCCACTTTACACGCTTAGAAAAGCGCAGCGTTTTATTTCAGCCCATTCTCACCCCCAAGGCGTCACCTAACTGATGCCTTGGGAAGCATTTGACCATGCTTCAATATCTGACGCTTTAGGCACCCTTTAACGTCAGTTAGATGACGCCCTAGGATCGCGTGTACCCTACCCCCACCCCAGACCTAAACCTAACCGCGTCCTCTAACTGACGCTTTCCTTTAGCGTCAGTTAGATGACGCCGTAGGATCGCGTCATGTAAGTGACGCTAAAGGGCGCCTAAAACGTCAAATATTGAAGCATGGTCAAAGGTGACGCCTTGGGGTGAGAATGCGTTGTTTATTTTGCGTCACCATCCTAGGTCGAGTTACACTATTCGAGTAACTGTATTTAAATAGGGAAAACATGGAGGTGTTTGGTCGCTTCTCTGCTTGGCTGTGAAGTGCGATCAAAGTGTCTCGTGCGCCAGAGCGATTGAGCACAGAGGCATCAACTCGTCTTAGTTAAGGGAATAACATAATATGAAAAACCGGTGGAGTATCCCTTTAAGGGGCAAATGGTGGCTGTCCGGCCTCCAGAAAATAACACCCAGTCTTTGGCTATGTTGCTGAGTATTGCTTGCAGATGTGGAAAATACTGTCTCAGAGCCCTCTGCACTTTCCTGTCTCGCAGAGAGGTTCCTCTCGAGGGGTTAAAAGCCACTTCCTCCCTCAGTGCTCAGTGGAAACTTTAACAACACCCGTGAGGTCAAGGAGACGCTGTTAAGAGCGGCATCCCTTTCCTTGTGCTCGATATAGCTCACCCTGGCCTTATCAGAACAATGGCACGACCCAGCGCCACGGAGTGCTCCCGTCGCGATACGGCGCTCCTGCTTCCGCTGCCCAAATGAACAAAACCCTGAGCTATTGATAGTGGCTTTATACAATAGCAAAGGGAGAAGATTTTTCTGGTATGCCAGAAAGGCAAGAATGCAAAACTCGTAGGTCTTATTAGGCTTACTCTGAGATTACGCAGTATTATGTCTACTTTTTTTCAGAGGCTATGCTTTGATTGTTATTGCGGGTTGATGTTTACAGAGCAAAAATCTGTGGTCTTTGGTAAAATAAGCATGACTTGATAGTCTTAGTGCTGCAGTGCATGCAAACATCTAGTAGTTGAACTCATTGGTGTTTGGTGTTTCCCAGGGTGCATTGCCGTCGGAAACTTTTGTGGTTTTGAGATGATGTTGCACTTATCATCAGAGGGGAGGTCGCTTACCTTTAGTTCTTCTTTTGACCCTGTTGTGCGTGCAATCAAATACTATTTAAGATGTCAGTTTTCACCGCACAAACTTAAAAGAGGTTTCTCAAGCTTATGATAAAATGAGCTTAAAAAAAGTCAATCCAGGACAGGGAATGAACTGTAATACATTCAGAATGCGCTTCAAAAACTGGCCAATTCATGCAGCAATACTTTCCATTTACTTTCCAAAGAAATCTTGTAATGATGAGTACTGCTCTAAATAATGTGTGAGTATAGAACACCTGCATTTTTTGTCTTCGTCATCTGGAGTTGATTTCAAAAATTCTTACTAAAACAAAAACAGAACAGTTCACCCAAAAAGGATAATTCTGTCATCATGTACTCATCCTCATGACGTTTGTCTTCCCTGGTATAAAAAAAAGAAAATTTGAAGAAGCATAAAAAGCACCAATGAAGCTGTATGGTAGTGCTGTATGATAACTTTATGCAAGGGAAATATTAATAAATTATTCAAAAAGTATTTGAATTTAACACATATGGACCACATTTATGATACTTTCACGATGCTTGCCATGCTTTTGCATCCTTTTTGATGTTCAAAGATTTCAGTTATTATTCATTGTAATTGCATGGAAACGGGTTGCCAAAGGGATCAGTAAATGACAGAATGTTTTTTTATTTTTTTGGGGTGAACTAACCCTTTAAGTATTTCTCCAACCACAAACTA
Source organism: Pimephales promelas (assembly GCF_016745375.1). The sequence continues at coordinate 7,931,827 of NW_024121432.1, forward strand.
AGCCATGCAAATGCGTTTCTGCATGCAAATATCAGACCCTGTCTAATCTGGATGCAAGCTACCCCTTCTAGAGAGGCTTGTTACCTAGATTTGTAAATTCGTCAAACCTTCGCATCAAACCTTCGCACAATTCAGGATTTCAAAACAAATTTAGCTCCTAAAATACATTGTGATTGATGTAATCTGTTATGTATGATGAAATCTTAAGCCTCGAAGTTATTAATTGCTTTCAAAACTTATTAAAGCATATTATATGAAATCTTAAAGGAAATGAAAATTGTCATCATTCACTCACCTGTTTAAAACTAAATAAATAAATGCATAAATATTATAAATACATGGATTCAGTAGTAGTTATAAAATTTGTAAATGACACAGAGGTGAGTAAATGACAACAATGTTTGGGGGAACTATTCCTTTGAAATTATGATTAGATTTCTGTAATTTCCTGTAAAAATCTGTAATGTCTCATCATTTGTCTGCAAAACTCACAAAAAATATTTCATTCATCATCCCGTTTCGGGAAAAGGAAGTCAGTTTCTCACAAATTACATTGGTGATGTCAAAACAAGGTGCTGACCTCATCTCTGTCTGAAAACACTGGTGACACTGTCCTTCAAACATTCAGATGGCTGACCCTCACACCACAGACCCATTATAGACACCTACGCATGAAACCCATTTAGTCACATTAAAAGAGCAAAAGCAGTTCCTGCATCAACTTCAATTTACTCAAAACAACTGCCACCCTTTTTTAAGAGCTAAAGCTTAAAAAAGAAATGTTAAAGAGCAGATGCGACAGAGCAATGCATTTTGTTTTGGAGGGTTTCAGATATAATCTTTGGACCAAAATCACAATGCATGTGTTATACAAGCTGTTTCTCATGTTATCCCAAACTCTTCGAATTACAGGTGATTTCACAGATTTGCATTGCTCGTGGCCTTCGCAGGCATGCCATAGAGTTTTAATGTGGTCTCTGCACATCGAGCTTGGCCAGCCAGTATATTTGCATGGGCCAATTGTGCTTTTGAATGCTTTGTATGGAAACAAATGAGAAATCCACATTACCCTGCACTTTCCTTCACTCAAATTCCAGCATACGACGTTGTGATTGCACGCAGCACACTAGAGTATAATTTTACAGGTTTTTATCATGTCATCTTTCATCACGCACATCTGGAATTTTATCGTCCCCGTGCTGGTTTTGTGTGCCACGTCAATCATCTTGGTGCTCAAAGCTTTACAGGTAATAGATTCTGGTTTGCTTCAATTTCTCTGTAGTTGGACTGTAAAATCACATTCTGGCCCTTTGAGTGTTCGGTTAGTAAATATTTTTGACTAATTTGACTATGCTTTCATCTATGAATAAGAGTGCAGTATAGCTCAGTTTAACACTTAGCATTCAGAAAAACCCTGCTATTGGCTTAAAGCCACATGAGATTTAGGTGTTTTTACAGCCATAAATCTCATAATTTTTCATGGAAGCAAATAAGCTGTGAAAATCATTTAGAAGTCTTTATGATCTAGGGCATTTTGACATGACTGTGGCTCTCTGAGTAAGTCTACAACTCCCATCTCTTCCTGTGAGTTTTCCACTTGTTTTGTTTTCCCACATCCTAAAAATTTACCTCACTATAGAAATTTCTCTCTGTCTTTCCACATAACTTTAATGTGTGCAGTCATCAGGAGGTAGGACCCTGTGGTGTTCAGATCATCTTAATGTCTGGCAAACACTGTACCTGTACTTCAATCCTTGTGTTTTAAGTGCTTTCTGCAGTGGCTCAAACCACAGCATCTGTTTCATGTCAAATGCTTCAATATCATCCAGAACGTCTGCACACTGTAGCTATTTTGTTTTATTTAACAGATCAGACCTTAGTCACATTCAGTAATCGTAGCTAATCTGCTAAAAGTAATTTTCATAAATCACTTGTTTGTTTTTTATTAGTTTTTTTTTCCACACTATGGTATAATAATAATATAACCATTATAATTACGATTATTTATTTATTTATTCGGGACAGTGCACATTAATGAACAATCTAACATTTCTGTACAGACTGTAAATGAGCCAGGGTATGGCATAAATGCTCATTTTCACCTGTAGTCCCGAAACAGGAAGACAACAACATGTAAAATAATACAACACAATAGAAAATGACAATATACAATAACAAGCAAGAAACACATTAGCACACACGCTGTATCAATAAAATTAATCAAAATGAGGAATAAATACTGGGAACTTTTAAGAAACTGTTTAAGGTGCTTTTTAAATCCCATACACAAAAGAACATTTTGAAAAATATTTAAGATGTCCTTTTCTTGTATGTTATCTGAATGCAAAACTGTGCAACAATTTAAATAATATTTTTGAATGGGGGGGTAATAATAATAATATTAACAATAATTATAGTGATAATAGAATGTTTAAAATGTTTAAATCAAAGCACTGTATTCAAATATGGCATTTGAATTCTTGTTTTCACTTTTTGGACATTTATGAAATGGCTCAACCTTCACACACTTATAGCTACAATCTTATTAACATCAGCCCTCTACTTTCTCAAGCAACGACGGTGACCCCTTGACCACTAAGTTTCCACAATTGTCTCTAGGGGTGAGTACGGGGACATGGAGGGGACACACAAAGCAAACCAGCCCTTACAGACATGCATGCTCTCTAACAGCATCTTAAGGGCGGGAGGAACAGTTTTCCTCCACTGGAGCAGAACAGGACAACCTTCATGTGACAGATAAAACTCTTACTGCTCTCAGATGATGGTTCATACCTTTTATGGGCCTCTTTCTAGACTAAATTAAATCCGACCTTTTCGGCATAGACGCCACAGGGAGAAATGTACAGCTTACAGAACAACAATTCATTGTATCAAACTGGCATTCTCATATGCTCATATGCAATGTCGACTAAGGTGTTAAGCTCCAAAATGATAAAAAGCACCCTAAAACTATAAAAGTGGTCTCATGAAGCCATGTGACAGTTTTGCATTTGGAATAGACTAAAAAAAAATCTTGACACTCTACTGTAGTTCTCCTTTGCATGACAGAATTGATTCGCTTCATAACAATTTGATTCGCTTCATAACAAAAATTAAAAATCTGACTGATTCAGTTCTCAAGGTCACTCACAGCAGTTATACTGTAGGTTTACTAGAGGAGTATTTTCAGTAAAAAAGGCTTCGATTTTAGTCACAAAGCTATCAAATAGCTTCAGAAGACCTAAAATATAATACAAAAGTCATATGGACTATTTTTAAGATACCTTTATTTTCAAAGATATGCGTTTTGTGTGTGTGTCATTTTAGAGCTCTACATTCACTTTCATCATGTGGAGGAAAAAGGCATGAATATGAGAATTTCACATTCTGTGTCACAAAGGATTGAAACCACATGTAGCTGAATAAATACATGATGTCATAGCAACTCAGGAAGAAAAAAACTGTCAACTGCCAAATCCCTGTAATTTAATTCTGATTTTAATGCATTTTATAACCCTTGATTGATATTTTTAGAGTTTTTTCATGGTCGAATCTGTTGCATGACAAAGTGCCTCTCAACAGATTTTGAATGCACTCGGTGGCTTGTGTTTGTTGGCCAGACAGGTTCTCTAGATCGGGAGGGGGCTGATTTGTGGTCATAGCATGTCTAGTTTTGAAGTGCTCTTCCTGGGAGAGCTGGCTCAAAATGTGCTTGCAGGGAGAGAGGCTTCCCTGGTCACCCGAGGTCGAGGAAACCCCTCATCTATCACTGAGAGCAGAATAAAGAATGTGTTTACCATGCCAATATGGAGAGTTAAAGAGTTCTCACTCAAGGACATTTGGTGAAGTGGAATAACAGTGTAATGGCTCAACAGAGCAGCTCTTCTCGGACTAGAAAACAGAGTTTTTTGCAGGAGCGAGTATGTCCAAATAGAGCAAGAACTTTAAGAGATGGTTCCAGGTGAAATGGTTCACCTTGGCAGGAAAACAAGCATAGAAAGAAATCAACTGCACATCTTCATCATTTGTTTATGTGCGATATCTGATTGTATGTTTATAAATCCTTTGCAAAAAGCAATTTACTGTGCTGTGTAAACAATGATATCAGCACTTACCACTGTAGGAGTGCCAGCAAACGTATGTAAATACATGCAAAAGACCTGTTTGTTTATTTTCCCGCATGTTGTGCTAGTTTGGGTTTTGTTGTAGGAAAATGAACCCCACCTGCCAAATGTCATTATATAAGTAATTACTTATTCAAAATAACATGAGCTATATATATATATATATATATATATATATATATATATATATATGCACACACACACATCATTCTATGCTTTGACGGATCTTTGACATTTTCTAGTGGGTATCCGGCGTATACCTGTGTATCACGTAGACTACACCACTACATTTACACTCTCAAATAACACATAAAAACTGCATGCATGATAATTATAAAAGAAAATGTTGTTTAAAATACCCTGTTTCACTGTTTTAGTTTTATAACAAAGTTGGAAGTTGAAATAGTCTTTTCTTCCCTATTGTGAGGTACAGTATATCCGAGTGAATATGATCCGAGTGAATTGTATTCGCTTCTCGAACAAGAAAAAAAAGGGGGTCCTGCCAATAAACATGTCGTCAGAGAAAAGAAGAGATGATTAAAGATTAAGAGGGCACATGCATTAAAAAATAATGAATTAATATGGATAAATAATAAATGAATAAATACTGTAATATTCCATAAAAAAACAAGAATCTGCAATTTTGATTTCATTAACTTAAATGGGGACTCGTCTTGCTCTCTTTTTGTCATTGAACAGCATAAATCATGGAAGAAGATCAAGAATATGGTGCACTGGTCACCATTTGTCATGTCCTTCAAGAAGAAGTACCCTTGGATACAGCTGGCTGGCCATGCAGGTAGGCTTTAAAAAAGAGCTAAAGATTTTGCATTAGTTTCCATGAATCAAAGTCAGTTAATAAATTAAAAATAGTGCATAGTGAATTGCTTTGAATTTGAAAGAATTATCGCTATTGTGGTAATGCTGAGAATGCAATGCATTGTCTCTGTTCTCAGGCAATTTCAAAGCAGGAGCTAACGGTCGCATCCTAAAGAAACACTGTGAGTGTGAGCAACAATGTCTCGATAGGCTAATGAGAGACGTGCTAAAGCCATACGTTCCCGCCTACCATGGAGATGTAGAGAAGGATGGAGAGAGGTACAATCAGATGGAGGACTTGCTGGCAGACTTTGACCTACCCTGTGTCATGGACTGCAAGATGGGCGTAAGGTCAGTTACTGAGATTGGACCACTATCCTGCTACACTGCCTCACCTAACCTTTTACTTCACAAAAATCTATCTACAACCCTAGAAATGACTAAGAACACCCTAGTAACCACCTAGAGCCCACCTAAATCTGACCCAGAATAACCTCTCTACGTTCTATAATACTCCACAAACCCAGAACAACACTGCAAACATTTACCTAGAAAAAACTCACAACACCTTTTAGCACTACACAGAATACGTCATTAACATAGCAACAAACAAAAACACCTTGACAACTGTCCAGCAACGCCTTAGCAACAATTCAGTAATGCTCTATGACAATATGTAACCCGTGAAACTTTAAAACTGAAATTAAACTTTTCAGTTTTAACTTTACTTACTTTTTCTAGTTTACTTTTTCAAGTTTAGATATAATATATTGTATTAGAACTAAAACTATTATAAATTGTTTCCGTTAATTGAAATAAAGCTGAAATAAAATAAAATATTTTGAATATCCAACCTAAGTTTAACTTTAAAAACTTAAATGAAAATGAGAAATATTGCATTGGCAACTAATTGAAATAAATTAAGTAATAAAAGTGAATCAAAGCTAAATAGAAAGATAAACTAATAAACATGTCAAAAGCACAAAATTATTAAAACAAACTAAAAATGTATAAAACTAATAGTTACTAAAAAAGAAAACTGAACATTAAAAAAGCAAATTCAAAATATGCAGACTGATCTCGTGAAATGGCATATGTATGACACGCCAATTCGTATTTCCATTTTTGGCATGCCATCTACACGCATAATCGCTTTTCAGCCTGTTTATGAACGTTAACTTACATTACTGTGTAAGTTAGGTCAAATATATGACCTACCCCAACCCCGTCCCTAAACTGAGGTTAATACGATTTATGAATCTTCCCCTACCATCCAAGGAAAGAAATATCGTTCCCCAGATGTAGATCTACATTTTTTTTCGTTTCGCTCGACATTTAACGGCGTGTGCATACATGCGGAATCACTCGGACATTTAACGGCGTAGACATACACGCGGATATCTCAAAATGCATATACTGTAGATAACACGCCACTTGACTTGAAAGTGGCGTGCATGTTTTACGCAAAAGTCATGATGTCATGTTGAAATATGAATACTATAATAGTATATGAATAAATACTATAACAGTTTATGAATAATACTTTACTGTGCTTAGTTGCTAATCTAGAGTGTTCAAAATTCAAATTGAAAATAGTTTTTTGTCTCTTGCGTATAATATAAGAAAGAGAGAGAGATCAAAAGAGAAAGAAATTCATCTAATCACTAATCAAAATAAAGTGGGCAAAAAATTCCCCTCCCTGCAAAAACGTAATCTTCATCTTTTGTTATCTTCCACTTATGCAACAGCATGTCCGCTGCTGAAAATCTTGTATGTTATTTTAAATTGAATAGTTCCATTGACCCATTATTTGTACAGATGTTATACATTCCAAGCACCAGAGAACTCGAACAAGGACCTCACTCCCTAGAGATTTCACAGCAGAGCGGCTCGGTCCTCTAATCTGGTGAAAGATAGCTGTGCTTGTTTGCGGCTGGTGCAAGGAGACCATGAAACACATCGTCCATCGCTCATCACTTTTATCCCTACTCTCACATTTCAACGTTCTCATCTCTGTCGTTCCCGGGACTGTTCTGTTTGCTGTTGCAAGCCTGACCGAATCACGGCAGCAGCCATGGACAAATATAGAGATAACCAGATGGTCAGGATATTAACAGAATCCTTGCTGGCCTGGCCAAACAAAGCAATGTGACGCTTTCAGATTCACGCACTTCTTAGTTTCTAAGGGAGCGTTTTCCAAGAAAAGTAAAGTTGGAGAATAAATATTTATTTAGTTATCATGCCATTAGCAAATAAGACGAACTACACTTTTAGTAGGCACTACAAACTTCAACAGAATATGATTGATGATGCAACACAAGCAACAAGTAAAATGACAGAAACTGAGCCAGCGGGTTATTTTTCTCCCCTCTTGCAGGACGTATCTGGAAGAGGAGTTGACGAAAGCCAGGAAGAAGCCTAGCTTGAGATCTGACATGTACCAGAAGATGATCGAGGTGGACCCCAATGCGCCCACGGAAAAGGAGACAGAACAGAAAGCGGTCACTAAGCCTCGCTACATGCAGTGGAGGGAAACCATCAGCTCCACCGCCACGCTAGGCTTCCGCATCGAGGGCATCAAGGTGAGACGTTCGGGCACAAAAGCTTTAAAGGAACTTTGACATGTTTTCATCATTACACTCGTCTCAACTGAAAGACTAGACAAACTGCATAATCTACGGGTCATGTCGGAGGTATTGGTTTCCTGATAATTAGAAGCTGCGTTTACATGTAGCTTGTAGTACAGTCAGAAAAAAAAAATGTCAATAAGAATCGATTGGCCAAATCCAATTAAAATTTCATTCGGATTGTGAGGGGTGGTTTAAACCTTTTCTAATCCGATTGAGCGGACATGTAATGGTCGGATTGAAACCCGATAATAGAAAGTCTTGTGCATTTGCAATGATGACGTAATGATGTGTGGAAAGAGATGTTGTTGAATGAACAACAAATGAATGTCATAAATGATTGACACAGATGCCTTGTTTTGGGCATGAAAAGGGGCACTGTAACCTTGATTTTTGCTGAGAATGAACATTATCCAACAAAGTTCATTGAGCTTTACTTTAATCTTGAGTTAACAAAAGGGATCTTGGAAGCGCAGTGCTGTTTTATCTGAGAAATCACAATACCGTATTAATTAGATCCCAAACCTCTCACTCAGGTGAAGGGGGGCAGGATTGGCCTTTTTCAAGAGGTTGATTGTGACTGAATGTTTCTGTCACACACACACAGCCTGTTTGTGGCACGTTCTTTGAGCTCAACATCAGTCAGTGACAGGCTGCAGCTCTCACAACATGATTTCAGTTCTGTAATTCCGGCCTAGATACACTGCCCTAATAATGTAAATACACCCTCATGGAAAATGTCAAAAAGACTTAATACAAGTTAAAAACATTCAGCTCATTAAGCCAAACCAGGCGGCCTTGATTCCATTAAGACAAGCAAGAGGAGATTAGAAAGATTATGTTCGGTCTCTGCCATGATTTTCCAAAATAAATCTTTGTTAATGAGAGCTCTGCAGATGTCTTGCATGAATAGGGAAGTATAGGTTCTCCTTTGGCACTTTCCATCAGCACAAAGGGCAGGTTCTCCCCCTCTTTCACTATTTACGTGGATGGGGGATGCCCTGGGCGCCTCTACATAAAGTCTTTTCTGAATAACAGGCAGACTTGGGGTGGGCGATATGACCAAAATCTTATATCACGAATCACGATTTAAGTAATTTTATTTCAATTATATATGGTTATTTTTATTGATTTAAATAAGGATTTTATTGAAATTTTACATCACTATCCAAAAGAATAGTAATTAATTAATTAATATTATATAATTAATTAACCAATTACAAGCAATAGGACAAACTACAATAGAACAAAGACACAAATTAATTAGACCAAATTGAAAAACTTCAAAGACTCTAGAAATACTTGAAAAAATACTACATAAAGTGTATAAAAAACACTGCATAGTCTTCACTGTGTAAATGAAATATACATTTATTCTTATTAAATGCATAAATTCTTATCAGAGATTTTCTCTTTTGTTGTTTGATTAACATTAACGACACAGACGACAACTGGTATATTAGGCTGCTGTCACTTTAAGACCGAAAGCACATATCCAATACAGTTACACATGCGTTTTCTTTTACTTATTTTACGTTTTAACTGTCGTGAGTGTGTATTTAAAGATTAAAAAGTTAAAGATGTAAGTGTGTATTTAACATTTCAAGCCTAATTTTTTGTCAAAAGCACTCAGTTCAGTCCTCACACGCTGAATGAGCAGCGGCTTCATGTGTCACTCAGACTGACCAAACAGTCTCTCTGAGATATATAGTGAAATTAATTCTCTTACGCTGTTTATTGCGCGTCAGTGATTTAAAATCACTTGTTTTATAAGTGTAATGCTTAAACGTATTTAAATGATAAACTTTTGTTACCATGCAGAACAGCAACATCACATGAGCAGCATAACCGTGATAGAGACAAGTCCAAAATCTCTACCGGTTGACACATTTCTTGCAGTTAACCGTGTCTATGTGTATATGTTCCACCCTTAATGCAGACTGTTGAGTTTCCTGTTGTTGTGATTACTGTCTTAACTTAGAAGCACATTTTTCCATAGTCCATCAAAATTTGTGCACAGTCCATCAATATGACCCTGCCTTGCCCTTTGATGTTTACTACGACTATTATTAAGGTCATAATTGGGGTTATTTCAACAAATCCTTAAATAGTATTATTAAACTAATCTAAAATAATTAAACTTGTAATTGAGCTATGAGCAACATTGGCTCAAATGGATCAACATGGTAAAACATGTCCTGATATAGAAATAGCATTGGCATATTTAAAAATATTTTCAAATAGAAAACAGTTATTTTCATAATACTTAACAATATTACTTTTTTTGGTGTATTTTTAATCAAATAAATGCCTTGTTGAGCATAAGAGACTTATTTTATAAACATAAAAGTTCTTACCGATCCCAAACTTTTGAACGGCAGTTTATATATATATATATAGATCGGCAAAATGAATTCATCTTCCCTTTCCCTTCTACAGAATGAGGACGGAACAGTAAACAGGGACTTTAAAAAGACTAAAACGCGAGAACAAGTGACTGAGGCCTTCCAAGACTTCGTCAAAGGAAACGAGAAAATCCTGGTAAGTCTGCGCTCATGTGTTTATGTGCTTTTTCTGCCAATTTCAAAGTCTCCTGAGGCACACGGAGGGGAAGTGAGTGACAGGTGGAGCCAAACTCTCTCATTTACCCCCCAGGGTGGTTTGGGTTTCCTTTGTGTGGTGCAGTCCCTTCAGAGTTATAGATGTTTGAAAGCAGCGAAAGCTCACCTGCTGTCAGGGAAAACCACTCTTTAAGTGCACACAAACTTGATTATATTACAGAGAAATACACACATGTAAATTGCATAATGCAGTTATTGACACACGACTGTGTATTCTTGTGACATTAAAGTACTGTAAACGCAATACCGGTTTAAATATTAATAGGATGTTTGCACCTACAACAAAGAAATAACATTACATGGGAGGTTTCCCATGTTGTAATGGGTGTTTCCTTAAAGTTAAGCCTTATAGGCAAATAGTTCCAAAGAAGTTGTCCTATTGGCTTCCTGTGAGGCATTAATTTAACCCAATGTTTGTCCACAGCGTGTCCTGAATGTGCATCCCTATTCCCTTAAATGCTCTGTGATTCATCTGATAACTGTGCTTTAGATTCGTCAGATAAACTTGCTTTTATTTCCACAATTAACAACCTCTGATTTAAACGCTGAATTAATGCAATTATTTTGGCATGAATTAGAACAGAGTGTGGTGGTGGTACTATATGATCTGATTATAGACACTAATAATTCCTGATAATAAGTCTTGACTCATTTGGTTTATATCTGTTTAGCATCCAAATAATACATACTTGAAAAAATAAGGGATGTAACTAAATTCAACCTTAAAAATGTTTGTTTTTCTATTTCTTTTATATATATATATATTAGGGCTGTGAAACGATTAATCGCGATTAATAAAACCGTATCCAAAATAAAAGTTTGTGTTAACATAATATATGTGGGTGCACTGTGTAACATTATATATATATATATATATATACACACACACACACACAAATACACACACATGCTTGTACTGTATATATTTAAGAAATATTTTCATGTATATGCTGTATATAGATTTATATATAATTTATATTATATATAAATATAAATATTTTATATATAAATAATATTTTTTTCTTAAATATATACAAGCATGTGTGTGTATTTATATATATATAATTTTACACAGTGCACCCACATATATTATGTAAACACAAACTTATTTTGGATGCGATTAATGGCGATTAATCGTTCGACAGCCCTACTATATATATATATGTATAACTTCAGAATAAGGTTAATTTATTAATTAACATAATGCATAAGGTATCATAAACTAAATTAAAAACATTTTATTGGAATTTATTCATCTATATTCATGTCAATTTATAAAAAAAATAGCACTCTGATAATTAAAGTCTGTTACATAAATTAAATAATGTTTATTTTAACAATTTTAAATATTATAAGTGTATTATGTGCAGAAATCAACAATATTAATACTTGAAATATTAATTAACTCTTTAAAAAAGGTTCAAACATATCTTGAATTATTACATTTATATGCAGATTTAAAGAAAAAGGCTTATTGTCTCATTACATTATAGCTTTTTTTATCACATGCATCCAAGTATTTTTGACACTACATTTGTGGGTATTTTTATAGTTACTTACACTTTGTGTCTTTTCCCAAAGAATTCCTATCTGAATCGTCTGAAAGAGATCAGGGACACTTTGGAAAAGTCAACGTTTTTCAAAACGCACGAGGTAAACAGTCACTCTTTTGTTTATCATTTTAAGACACATTAGTTACACTAACGACCATGGTGAAATTAATAAATGCAACCTTTTACGCACCCATGTGATAAGAGCATGTGAAAATGGGGAAAATGTATAAAACACAATAGCATCTATGCAAAGACCAGCTCTGAAGTAATTATCTGTACACAGGATGCTTGAAGAAGAGCTGCAAAGCATTACACGACCTCTTTTAATCGACTTTAAAGACAAATACACTAGATCAACTTCATGTATTGCCAGCGTCAGAACTTTGTTTTGATACAAGGAGGTAGAACAAGCTATGCAAACACAGAGTCGTGCTTATTCATATTAATAGATAACAAAAACAAACTGTATGGTGGAAAACAGGACAACTATCTGTTTAATAAGTGAGCGCACAATTAAGATGGAAACAGGATATTTGTGTCTGTTTTTTGATGAAACATTTCACTCTTCCCCTCTCTGGTGCTCAGGTGATTGGCAGTTCTCTATTATTCGTCCATGACAAACGGGAGCAGGCAAAAGTGTGGATGATAGACTTTGGGAAGACCACACCATTGCCGGAGGGGCAGGAGCTGTGCCACAGGGCCACCTGGGTGGAGGGTAACAGGGAAGACGGCTACCTCTACGGCCTAGACCACCTCATAGACATTATTTCCCAAATGCTACCTAAACCCCACTAGAGTAAGAGGATTCGATCTTCTCGCCCGCACTACAGTTCAAGACCTAAAGCTATCCTAACCGATCGCCCCGTCTCACCAAAAAAGAAAACTGTAAAACTTAAAACAGGATATCAGCCGCAATGGCCTTTAAACGAGTGTGTATGTTTGTAAACTTGTAGATGCTGTACATATAGTGTAAATGCCAGTGTTTTAGTTCAGAACGTGTGAATAGGATCTTTGCAGCTAGCGCTTTAACAAACGGGTGAATCTTAAAGCCACACTCCCTTTATGTGCGATGTTTTCAACATGCTTGTGTTTCGGAAAAGTGTAAAGCACACACTGTTTTACTCATGATCGTCTTAATATTTTGTTTTAGATGCTGCAGAAAAGACTTTTTGTATTCTCACCTATAGGCACCATTTCTTATTTGAAACAAAACTAAAATATATATAAAATGGTAAAGCCTAACAATCAGATGTTTATTGAGATATATTTATATTTTTAAGATTCTAACTAATATTCATTTGTTTTATAGTTTTTTTTTACCCTTTTAAGATAATGTTAATGTACTGTTAAATATGTCATTTATACTGAGTGCCTATAGTAGAACAAATTTGGTGGATGGGCTGTGCTTTTATACTTAAATTCTTCATATTGACATTCCAAGTAGGGCTGGGTAATTGATCAATACAGATTTTACAATTCGGTTACGATTCTTGATTACAATTAACAAGCTCTCAATCAATTCAGTCCGGACTTCAATCCAATTTAATACGATTCCGATGTATTTGGGTATGCATTTCAGTTAAAGTTTTTGACTTTAGTCATTCGTTTTGAGAATGAGGCTACGCTCCCACTAAAAAAATGTATTTTTTCCTGCTCCCGTTCACAAATCGTACGTTTTGTCCCGTTCCAGTAAGACTCTGTCCCTCTCCGGTGTCATAAGCAATTTTTCACTCTATTAAAGTCTCATTTTTACGCGCCACCCTAGACTTAATAGAAAAGTGTTTCGTTTTGCTGTCACTTGTATTGCATCACATTCAAAACAGATTGCAAACTTTAAAATATTGCTAACTATGATATTACAAATATGATTTTTGTTTTGTTGCGGTGTCACTGAAGATTGAGTTGATTTGGAGTGAGTAATATAAGCTGAACACAGTGCCATCTGTAGGATGGGAAGAGCAGTACAAATACAAATACTTTATCACGTAGCCACTAAATAATTTGGATATTAAGACTGAAAAACTGAAATTAACTGAAAAATCTATATTTTTACCCAGCCCTATCCCCAAGTGCCCAAAATAATGTGCAATTAATTGAGTGTCAACGTTTTTTTTAGGCTCCAGTTCAAGGAGATTATTAATCTGTCAATACCAGCGTGTGGTATGTTTTCAAGTTCCCTGTTAACACACAGTCTGCACTGCTTTTTGTATTTTAAAATCAGTAAGAACAGCAACTGTCCTTGGAGTCACTATAATAAGGGTAAAAATAAGAGCTTTTCTACGAGCTACAATGTATTTTTTTAATTAATACAGACTGTGATCTTAATCTACACATCTGTTGACCAAAAACGTCAAACATTCCATGCAAGTTCAAACATTGCAGATCATCACCAGAGCCTTAAGAAATGTTGTACTTCCTTTGAAAGTGCCTGAGGGCGCCGCTCGATGCAGTGCCTCTGAATGCTGATTCACTTGAGAGAGGTGATTGTTGTTTGCATGACTATTTGCCATGCAAATGAACCATCCCCGCATACCGCCAAACAATGAGATAATGCTCAAAGCAAAATATCATTGGAGATAAAAACTAATTTGTTGGTCAGTATGGAAACCTTGTGCTGACACCAGCATAAACGCAATCAGTGATTATTCGTTGTTGATTTAGCCCGGGAGAGAGGAACACCTAGGGCAGACCTACAGGTCGGGACGTCAACACCACGCACTCCAGTCACTCGGTAAAGGCAGATGGGTTATTGAGAGGCCTCGAACCAAATGTCACCGCATTGTTTTTTTTGTTTTTTACCCGTCATATATTTGTGACGGGATTTTGCTGTTGTTAAATAAATGACCTTTTACGAGTGCAAAAGGAACAGAGAGGACAAAAGGTCTCAAATCCGTGTCCTAAAGCCACAGTTCTCTAAACACGCTTAAAATGGGTAGGAAAAATGAAATAGGTCAAATCATAGCTGCTGTAAGTGATTTTTTAATAGGCCTACAATACATAATTCTTCACTACCTGACAGTCAGATATCACTGAAATAGGTGTTTGAGAAAAAGAAGTAAAAAAATATATAAAAAACGCAGCCAGGAAACATTTTTCATTCTTCAAATGCCAACATAATGGTAGTTATGGCATGTACCACATGATGTGCGACACTAAACAAAAAATAACCTGAAAAATTAAAGAAAAAGGCGACTTTTGTTTGGAAAGTAAAATTATTTTTGCATTTGATTTGATGGCATTAAAAAAAACACTTACAGCAGCTTTAATCAGGTCTATTCACCCCCAATTTTTTTTTTCTGTACTAAATCTTGAAGCCAGATGTGCTTTCTCCCTACACAAGCTAAAACACGGAAGTAGGGCTTCCCCTGCTGTTTATGGTGCTGTATTACAGAGAACAAACAAAACTGACCAAGTCTTCTTCTTGCCCTTGACGTTTTACATTTCACGCCATATTTGTGAGGTCAAAAATTGTGGGAATTTCTAGTGGTGTCATAAGCATACTCATATTTATATTGTATGTTTTGTTACATTTTGCACAAGAACACTAAATGTAGCTGCATTGTTTTTTGTTTTTTGTTTTCTTTCTTGTTTGTTTGGCTTCCCATATCTTGGTGACGTAGTGGTTCACTGTAATATAAGCTAAGCTCATTGCTGTGTAAAAAAATGTGCAAACATCTTCAGAGTGTGCTCTGTCTGTTCATGAAAATAAATCTCTGAAACCAGTGACATTTGACCCTGTTGCATTTATGTTGGTCAAGGGCTTGCTGCAGCCTGTTTAACACAAGGAACATTTACACAACATCAAAATGCTCCTGTGACCAAAATATCAGTGTTGTGGTCCAGAACCTTTATCTATGTTTTAGGAAACTTAAGCTCTCTTGCATCTTAACCTTGCTGTATATTTGCCATGTCAATGCAGCAATTAAATAATAATGCTCGGTTGTGCAATTTTACTGGAGAAAATTATTTTTCCCCCCAAAAATAAACATGGTTGGGCTTTTCTTTATCTGGTGATACAGTAATTGAATATCATTGTTAAACATAATATTTTGACAATCTTAAACAGATACTTCACCCAAAAATGAAAATGCTGTCATCATTTACTCACCCTTATGTTGCTCCAAACATGTATGAGTTTCTTTCTTCTGCTGAACACAAAAGATCCACATATTAGAATGATTTCTGAAGGATCATGTGACACTAAAGGAGAAATAATGGTGAAAATTCAGTTTTGATCCGAGGAATAAAATAGATTTTAAAATATATTGAAATAGAAAACATTTATTTTAAATTGTCATAATATTGTACAATATTACTGTTTTTTTGTATTTTGAAATAAATGCAGCCTTGGTGAGCAGAAGAGACTTCTTTTAAAAACAATAAAAATCTTACCGATCTAAAACTTTTGACTGGTATTAGTTTAAACATATAAATACATTTAGACCACATAACAGTGATTGCTATCAGGATGTGAAGAGACTTTCAATCAGCATAACAAAGAAGGTTTATGGAACAAATCGCCTACCCTGCCTTTAATTCAACTCAAACAGGCTTTGCCCCTTTTTTGCATATGCCTTGGGCAAGAACTTTTTAAATAAGGAATGTTGAGACATGTACATTCCTGGAAGAAAACTCAAGACTACATTCAAGGCATTTTCAGGCAGTTCAGAAACAGTGCTTACTGATATATATATATATAAATAAAAGGTATGTACATGCACGCACACACAGGGAATAACACCCTTTTGGAGTGGACTGGACTTTGTGTAACTTTGCAGACCTTTTTCATGCTTAAACTGCGACACTTAAACTAAGTTTAAAATGTAAAAAAATAATAGTCACAATAGGATCCCTTTTAAACAAGTTCGTTTCTCTCAAAGTGAATAGTTGCCACCTAGTGTCTAGCCTGTTTAATGCACTTGGCCTAAAGCCTATTCAAAATGATGCATACTGACACTTAGACACTCACTGCATCTATGCACTTAAAATTAGTCAAAATTGTTGCTTCAGTGGTTGCTGTGCAGTGGTTACATATTTTTGGCATCCATCTATCCTGACCTGATCAGATGTAGGCCAGTCTATGGTGCACAAATAAAACATTTTATCTGATGCATAAATAGTGGAGGTTAAGCAGGTTATTTAGCATTTTCTTCTCTTGAATAAACTGGACTACCTTATTTAGTCATACCTGGACTGAATCAAACCGCTGGCAGTGAGCCTCAGAAATATTAGCCAGGGGATCATGGAGCTTGGAGTGAGGCCATGCTGGATACTATTGAATCGCCCACCAGCCTCACACACACACACACACACAACTATACTAATAAAAGGACCATACAGCCAAAACATTAAAATATGTATGAAGCCCTTGACCCTCGTCTGTACTCTTCCCACAAAGCACAGACATCAGAAAGCACAGTACTAAAAAATAAATTCAGTCATACAAGTGAAACTTCACAGAGCAGCAGCTCTGAGGAATAAGCAGAACTCAGAAGAGAAAAAGATTAGAAGACAAGAGAAGTTTGGCAAATCCTAATACAGAGAGAGTGTATCGACTATTCTCTGCATGGAAGAAGTGAATGCTGTCTTGCTGATAAGGCTTTTAAATGATATATTGAAATGCAGCA
Organism: Pimephales promelas; assembly: GCF_016745375.1. The sequence goes on from NW_024121432.1 coordinate 7,949,198, forward strand.
TTTTATCTATAGATCAACAAGAACATGTGGCAAATAATAATAATTAGTTCTCTGCACTCAAAGAACTTTACATGGAAGCGGGGCATGTACCACCACGAATGTGCAGCATCCACCTGGATGTTACGACAGCAGCCAAATTATGTGATGAAGACAATGATGATGATGATGTTTATTTCAAACCCGCATTCTCGTTCTCACAAATCAACATTACAGGCTAGATAAACAATTTATACAAGTGCATGGTTTGAAAAGGAGGTGGATGAAGCAACGCTTATATAATTCCAAACCCCCAAACAATTAGTATATATATATATATATATATATATATATATATTACAATTAGCATATATATGATTAGGAGATGATTAGGAGGCTATGATGGACAGAGGCCAGTGGGCAAATTTGGCCAGGATGCCAGGGTTACACCCCTACTCTTTTTTGAAGGACATCCTAGGATTTTTTATGATAACAGAGTCAAGACTTCGGTTTAACTTCTCATCCGAAGGACGGTGCTTTTGACAGCATTGTGTCCCCATCACTACAGGTTACTGGGGCTTTAGGAACCACACAGACTACAGGATGATTACCCTCCTGCTGGTCTCTCTAACACATCCGGACAGCAAGCCAACATTGAATAAATATTGATTTTCCTATCCATCTGAATCATCAATTATGGTTGATATTGAAATTTCAATGCAAAATAAATTGAATCACCATTACCATATCGATGAAACCTGATGTTATGAATATTGTTTCAATATTCCTGATAATTGAAAAAAAAAAAAATGAAATTCCGGACAGGATTTCAACGTTGTTTCAATATTAAACAGGGTGTTGAATAATGTAGAATCAACATCAGAGTTCGATGTTGATTCAATGACTTAATGTTAACAACGGAATGTTGAGTTAACATAATTTTAATGACTGTGTGCTATCTGGCCTCCAGCTGCAACCTAGTTTCCCCAGAAGATTTCCCAATCCAGGCTCAACCCTGCTTAACTTCAGAGGGCAACCAGTCTAGGGCTACAGGATGACTTGATTAATTATACACCTTGCACTAATTAATAGAATGGCACACTTAACACACACACATTATACGGACAGATAGTCTGATAATAAATTTAATATGTGTATTATTCTAAATTTTAATAATTTATGCTGTTATATAATATTGTCTACATCTGATTGGAATGGCAGCTAAGAAAATAGGCCTGGCGAAGACCAACGCTGCAACAATATCACAATCAAGGGGTTCTTTAATGCTTTTTCTCGTTTTCAACTTTTGTTAGAGTGAAATGTTGCTGTTTGAGCATATAAAAAAGACATGGTTGGAATGGTTAGCTCAAAGACCACTCTTAAGGGAGATATTTTTATTTAACAGAATCAAGAACTACAACGACACCCCATAAAACTAAATCAAGACTTCGTAAAATGGCATCATAATACCCCTTTAAAGGATAATTAATAATAAGCAATCCAAGTTACATGTCATTGTGTCTTACCCGTGTCTTACTTTCGATGTTTTCGTTGTCACGCAGCCATTTTTAATCCAGTTACCGTACCGTTTGAGCCGATAGATGGCGCCAGCCGCGCCACATAGACAGCGCGAAGTTAAATGAAAATGACGAACGTAGTACCGGTGAGATTATATTGGAGAGATTGGCGATTAGTTATCTTACATAACGTTACTGTAAAAAAAATCTGTTTTGTATACTACTAAAATTACATTTGGATGTTTTATCATAGCTACAATGTATTTTATTTTATTATAAGTAGGTTAACTCTTGGATATCCAATAGCCTACTACATAATTTTTAGTTTAGTTCCCTGTGGACCTCAGTTAGAGACTATGGGCTATATGCACGCATAAATTCCGCATTTGACGTAAGGATGCTCGTCCATTTCCGGTTGTGTAGATTAAAGCGGAGGAAAACCGGAGAAAACGGGATTATGGCAGAGTCTTCAATATTTACTGTCCTCCCGTACTTTGAAACGAAACGTACATACGTTTAGATGTAATTTTATATATAGTTATGTTTATTTAATATAATTTTAAAAAGAAGCATAAACACAACGAGGGGTGTCTGTTTTATCTGTTTTTGTGACTAACGTTTCATTAGTATAACCATGGAGTATAAAATTCAATATAAATTCTCGGTATTGCATTGGACTCTACGATCGGCGGAAGTTATCGAGCATCACCGGAAATAACGCCGTGCATAGAGCCCATTGCCTCAGTGGACTTCAGTGGAATGTTCTGAAGAGAAGCTTTAGTGACGTTAATGCATTGTTTATGTGTGTGATATCAATGTCATAGAAACATAGATATACAATGGGAATTTCATCTCCTGCATTCCTCTCCATTCCAAGACAGTTTAGTAATGAGAGAGGTTTAAGTTTCTGTCAGATTGTAAAAAACAGATATATCCAGACAAAGACGTCATCTGTTTTATTTCTGAAGCCTAATATCATGAGTGAATATCGAAAAAGATGCGAAAATATGAAATACAGAAACAAACCGTTTATAATCGTTGGCACTGACATTTTTGTTTGGCTGACTCTCGTGGTAGACTACTGACATGAGTGATTGAATTGAAAGTGGTAGCTATATTTGTGTGGCAGTTGTGGGTGGGTGTATCCTGTGGATACAAATAAACTGAAAGGACTGATCTACTTATTATATACGCATATTATTATAGGCTACATAAAATATTATGACAGTTGTTTTGAGTTTCCTTGCATTTTTGTTCTAATGTAGTTATCATCAACTGGAGAATGAGTGCTTATAAAAGAGCGCCATCTGCTGGGTCTTCAAGTAACAAACGTCTTTTCCTTCAAAAATACTCATTGTCATGGAGCCCTTGCTGCTGTGGGACTCCGCAGTGGCATTGAGCAGGGTTGAGCAGAGTTTGCCTCCACGCTCAAGGCGGTGGGCTGTAACTACCCACTCTTGTCTGCGAGGCAGCAGACATCTAAAATGAGCCTTGTCTTAGTGCAACTGGTTGCTCATTGGAGGGCATAGTGGCACCATAGTGGTTTACTCGGAATGGAAGATGTGGACAGGGAGTGATTAAAGATGTCTGTGTAAATAGGGGCCAGTTGTGCAACACATGTTCTTGGTGTACATCAGTTTTAACCTCAGAATCTCTTTATTTACCCATCTCTCCTCAGCTGTAAACCAGCCCAGTATGGCTCATAAGAGTATTCATAGTACAGAACAGTTTGTTTGGCATGTAGATCATGAAAGTGTTTGGTTTTACAAGCTCGACTGTACACATAACATTAAATTGTTTACTGAAACTATTCACTGTGCCTTTGGTTGGTTTTATCATGAGAGACGAGAAAACCAGCGAGACTAGAGGAATGCAGGGAAAAGGCCTGCAATGATAGAATACATGCCCAACTGCATGAGGAACAGCCTTATTTGGAAAAGGAGGCAAATTATTATAGGTTGGAAACAGTCTGAGATAACCCAAGACCCAGAAACACTATAAGAGGGAGAAAAACTGACTGGCACAGATTTTATGTGTTGTTATGTAAAGTACTACCGAACAAAGGCAACATTTTGTAACTATTAGATATGTTGTAAATATCCAATTCTTAATTATTAAAAATAGGCTTTTTTATCTTTCCAGTTACACAGTATCTGTCAAAAGTTTGGAATTTTTTTATTTATTTTTTTAAGAAATCTCTTGAGCATAAGAGACTTCTTTCAAAAAATGTTTTTAATGTTTCCAAACTTTTGACAGATCCTGTATATAGCTGTAAAGATAAAAAAACAAGGCTGCATTTGTTTAAAAAATACATGAAAAACTGTAATATTGTGAAATACTATATTCTTACAAAGCAAAACAACTGTTTAAACTGTAATTCATTCCTACTCACTCATTCATTCACTCATTGTTTACACAGGTATTTCTGAAGTTTTACCTTTCACTGTGAAGATCTAAACATATTTAGATATACAGGAAATTGCAATGGAAGACGATTTCGATACACTGTAAATAGGTTACTGTAAAAGTGTTTACAGTATCAGAACTGTAATTTCATTTACAGTAATACAATATTATAGTATACTATTAATATTTACAGTGTGAGTACTGTATTTTTCATTTATAGTACAAGTACCATATTTTTAATTTACAGTAACAATACTGTATATTGTATTCATAAGTACAACTACTGTATTTTTATTTACAGTATTATAATTTATTTCCTTACATTACATAATTCGATTTTTTTTTTACAATTTACAGTAGAAAATAATTACAGTAGTAAACACATATTTTCCCATAATCCTTAGCTATTTACAGTATTATACTGCTGGCACATTTTAACAGTATTATACTGTACATATTACAGTAAAATACTGTTCAAATTGCAAAAATCCGTTACAGTGATCTAAATATGTTTTATTTTATCAACAAGCAACTTTTAAGTTAAGACCGTGTGTCATTTAGGAAAGTCGGACAGGATTCTTTTTCATAGTCTCTATAAAAAAATGGTGAGGATTGTGGATTGGGCAGCTTGTAGAAAGCTAAAATGGCAGCTCACCTGATTATTTCTGACAGATGGACTACATTTAAGTCTTTCACAGCTTTCATTACAACCAACCCTTAAGCTAGGAAGTAATTGTGCACTCGGTCATATCAGTGCAAACAGGAATTAAAGCAGGCTAACAAATATTGGGGAAAAGGAGTGCAGTCTGTTTTGATGGTTATCATGCTTCATGCTTTTCACTAGCAAAAACATTATGCATAATTAAATTCAAGTCCCACCAGTTTACATTCATTTTAGACATAACCAACATCTGTTTGCATTACCTTGCCAAGTGTGAATACAGTCCTACAAAACCAAGCAGAGAAATACAAAGCCGTCTGTCAGTTTAAGTCAAGAAAGACTGATATAATTACGTTTTTTTCGTTCTTTCTGTAATTACATATAATTTCGATTTGGTACCAAAGTACATCCGTATATGTTTGCGAAACATCATCTTTCCTCAAGAGAGGAAATCTCCTTTTAATGGTGTTAATTTCAGTAAGTTGGGTAAATGCCTTTAAGTCATGTCTCTATACTCATTTGTGAGCCGTTGTGACCAAGGAACTGTTATCATTAGATGATAGCCTGTGGTTAATTGTATTAATGTTTCTTTTATGGGAATTCTGTTCATCATGCTGGCAGGCCAGTAGTAGTTTAAAACGCCATGGCGACGATATAAAATTCCTTACAAATAAACAAATCAAATTTCCACACACCATTTCTAGCACCACTGCAGAAAAATAAACTGGCTTCAAGCTTTAATCATGCCACCAGAATAGTTACTTCTGAATGTATTTCTTAGTTTGTAATTAGAAAACGAAACAAGACACCAAAAATGTCACTTTTGAAAAGCAGAATTTATTAGATATGGTACCTCTGGCGTTTCTAGAGATGTGACATGTCATTGTGTAAGTCAGCTGAGTTTGGCCGTAACATATGTAGGCCTTTGGATTTAGCCCTGCATATAATGTTTGTATTTAAAAAGGCAGCATTAAACACAACAGCACACAACAATACAGAACTAATTCACTTTTTGTCCATATTTACAACAAATCCTCAAATACAATTACAGCACACATTCACACCAGAGATCAGCTTACTATATATTTATAACATCCAACAAAATGACTCTTAGAGTGAGGAACACACACTGTAAAAATGAATATGCTTTATCTAATCAATTACAAGCAATATTATTAATTAAATATAACAAATTAGAATTGAGTAATAATTAATCAAATTAAAAGTTAACCATTTAAAGTGAGTAAAACTTACAACAACGACCAAAAAACATAAACTGAGGTCACCATTATGGTGATCGGTGTGTTTTAAAATGACGGTTTTCTCCTTCAGTGATTCTGCTTGTTAACATCAGGTGCATTCAATGTTCCCAATATAAAATAAAGAGTTCTTATTAATTAATCTTGTCTGTCTGTTAGTGAGATATTTTTGTTAATTTTTTGGGGAGTAAACTTTACTCATTTTAAATGGTTAACTTTTAAGGAATAATTTGATTAATTATTACTCAATTCTATTTTGTTAAATCTAATTAATAATATTGCTTGTGATCTGTTGCCACAATTCTATTGATTAGATAAAGCATATTCATTTTTACAGTGCAATGAACCAGTTCAGAATACTTCATATTTAGGGCTTCCGAATGTATCGCATACTCGGCAACAGCACAGATTCTGCTTGCTCAATTGGTGCTGCCATTTGAAATTAGTGGTTAATTTTTCAAGGTCAGTCTTAAATCATAATGTTTTGCCTATTTCAATTTGCGGGATGCCTTTCTCCTGTCGGTCACATAAAAATAACTCGCACTTAATTGCGGTATTTCATACCCTACACATGGGTTGATTAAAGTGGCCAGTCACTATGGAAACTGGCATACAATGATTCTCCAATACTTGGCTGTTTTACTTAACAACAGATGATTACTGGAGAAAAAGGTTATGTTTCTGGCTGGTATGAGGACTAATAGATTAACAATAACAGGTGATGTATTTGTGCAGAATACAAGTTATGTTTTATAAAACAAATACACACTTTCTGGTTTATAATGCTTAATTTAAGTAATAAAACACAGCACACTAAGGAAATACTGTAGACACTGTAATGCACTTGACATAAATAATATTTAGTGTAATATGTAATCATAGTGCTCTGTGAGAAGCAACATTTTAAAAGGATAGTTCACCCAAAAATGTATTTGATTTTGATTTTATATGAGCAAACATGAGGTTCAGTAATTTTGTGTGTACTGTTCCTTTAAGATTCTTTCAGCTACTTTATTGGACACTTCAAACCTCTTTCTTTTTTTTACAAACTGAAAATGTTCATAATCTATATTGGTCAATTTAATACATACATTAAGACTATACAGAGTTAAGTACGATTAAGATCGGTTTTCCCTGACAGGAATATAATGTGTTCGGCACATAGACGTTTTGCAAAATTTTTAGAGATATTCACAGAATGTTCATTCTTTTCTGCTGTCCCTCAACAGTCAGGTCCCCTTGATGCAGTACCTGACAGGACAGGAAGTAGCAGGAGATGGGCTGAAAATCTGCATGTGATCAACCCCTGGATCTCCCAGGCCACGTGGGGTCCGCCTCAAAGCTCCCATGCATGTTGGCCGGACAGCGCGGGAGAAAGGTGCACGTTCAAGATTAGGGTTTCAATCAGAGCTGCTGAGGGGTGGCCTGCTCCCTGTAGCCTGTAAGTACAACAACATCAGAGATCACAAGACTGCAGTTACTTTATACACCACAATTCAAAGGTTTGGGGTCTGTATACGAATTTTATAATGTTTTTAAAATGTCTTCTTATGGCCTTGACACACCAAGCCTAGGTAAAAGAACTAGCGACGACAAAAGCTGACTATGTTGTATGAAAACATTCATTTGTGCATTGGAATGCTCAGTCTGTCTCTCGGACTTCTTTGCTTGCTTTCATCACTTTTGCACTTTTTGTATTTTAATCAAATAAAATGCTATAGTAAACAAATAAATTGGTGTAATATTACGAAACTCAGAATGTGCCAACAACACCATCCCCTGAAGGTACTCAAAATATTTCAAAACAGCACCACCCAGTGGTCAAAAGTTATAACAAAATTTCCAAAAAGGCTAATAACATTTGAATAAATCTGCCTGTTGAAATGCCACTGGTCTTAATAGATTTCTTGGGTCAAGCTGAGAACTTAGATACCAGGTTTTCCTTATTTGGCCGAACTTCCTGTCCGCCATCTTGATTTTCAGTCAAAACCTACTTTTTCGAACTCCTCCTAGACCGTTTGTCTGATTTTCACCAAAATCTAACACTCTGCAATGCCTTGACATATTGACACCAAACTTTATATATGTGTCATTGTCACTTCACTCTGACCACATCACATCAGTTTTGTAACTGCGCCACCTATTAGTCGAAAGTGATAATCCATTAAATCATATTATTTACAGTTTCTATGATTTTTCAGCCATTTCGCCTACAATTGTCTTTAATTGCTCATTGTTGCAGTTGGTCTGACACTTTCAGCAATGTTAGCATGTCTTGTCGTCTTATGCTGCTTGGCCCCGGTAATTGCTGCTTGCAGCTATATTTTAAAATGTAATTGATTATGAAAAAGCTGAATTTTTAGATGTGTTAAGCGTCACATGATCCTAGAATCATTCTAATATGATGATTTGGTGCTTAAGAAACATTTCTTATTGAAACATCTGGTATTGTAACAAAAAAGTTGAAGATTCCACCGTAATTTCTTCAAAGCCTGATCCATAAAGTCAAATACAGTATATTCAGAAAGCCATTTTTTTTTTTACTTAGCCTCGCGTCACTACAAACTCATAGGACGTTTTTTTTTTGTAGGCCACACAAAAAAAAAGTTATTTTTTCTAAAAAAAAATTCAATAACTGAAATTTTGGCTTGTTCCTCATTTTATTTTTGTGTGTGAGTTCAAATGTGTTTATTGAAATAAATTTGAAATTAAGTAAAAAAAAAAAAATGCAATGGAAACTTGAACATAAAAACATAGGTGGCAAAATTATAAATGCCTTAGTACAAAAATTATTAAAATTAAATTTTTTTTATTTTAATAATACTAAAATAAGCATGTTATCAATAATTATTTTATTACATTGTATCCTTTTGATGTCAAATGAGGTGAATGACCAAACAACAGTTTAATTTCTTACAGAAAGCCTAGAAAGCCTAAAAATAGCTCCTCACCAACAATGCTCAACGCTACCACCTGATGCGAGTGGCACTTGACACATCCATTGGAGGCGTCTGGAGGGGTGACTCAGTTCAGTTTTCTTACACATCTCCGCTAAAGTGCCTCATTGGTTCAGCTCGAGCAGCAGTCTGCATTTACATATCACAGGTTTTGGCTTTATGTTTAAGCGTTTATAGTGAGATTTAGAATGGGGATAGACTAATGACAGGTTTAAACGCAGATGACTCAATGCATTAAAGCTTTCAAGATCCAAGCTTCAAATAACAAGTCCATTTTTTTTTTTTTGCATGCAAGCCATTAGTAATCTGTGCTGCAAATGTATTAGTAGAAGGAATTGTATGTAGACACAACAATGAACAACTGTAATTATTTGTCAATATTCATGCCATTCTAAACCTATATGCCTTTCTTAAAGAATATCCTGGCTGCTTTTTTTATTATAATGAAAATAAATGAGGATCGGGGCTGACAAATGACCAAAAAGCACCATAAAATTATCATGAATTTAGTCCTTTTTTTCCTTCAGAGCTCTTCAGTTGTTCAGTCGATCCATTCCACAAAACTAGTCTGAATGATTCGTTCACAAAACAGACTGATCCGATTCTCACTTACTAAATGCTTCAGGAGGATAATAGCCCACAAAGATAGCTTTATTTTATTGTTATGGTGCTGTTACCTTCTTTTTTTAAGCTCGACAGCCCTATTTCTCATTCAATTTGATTATATTAGCCTCATTTCTTATTATATCATTTCAACACAAATGTGTTTCATGAAAAAGAAAATCATGCAGGTTTGATTCTTGAGGTGAACTATTACTTTAAACTGTCTTTCAAGGCTGCTTAAAGATCTTGTCAAAGGGCTCAGCGTGCGACTGAAGGAGTCATAGTGGTGCAGCGTTGTAACAGTCTCTGTATGAAGTCTCACGTCTGCAAAGCTTCTTTTCTAAGGAGCGCTATGGTTCTACTGGCATTTAATGGACAGAAAGTGGATCAAACAGACTGAGAGGAGACTGGCAGATGGCAGGTAGTGGGAGGCACATTATCCAAGATGGATCAAAAATAAACAGAATGGGAGAAGCCGAGCTTGCAGCATGTGTAATGATAATGGGCTGAAATTAGTGACCAAACTGTGAGGACAACAGACCTGTATCAAATATATTGTTATGTTGTGCTGTTTAGGATATTGCCATATTTTTTAATATAAATTGCATTTAGAATGATTACATTAATGTACTATTTCATAATGCTCGCATCCACACTGCAAAATTCTGACATTCACATGTAAATGCAAAAGTGAATCCTCTAAATCACCATTCTGTTAAAAAAAATTTGGATTAGTAGTCTTAATTGGATCTCATGTCTTTGCTTCAATTTATTTAAAAAAATATCTAATTCATTTGAATGAATTTTTAAAAATTGTTTTGAATGAATGATGCAAAACTTCGCTTGTTTCAGGGTAAATCACTGTTTTTTGTAATGAATCTCTTGAATGATTCAATGACTTACTTATAAAAAGGGACGAGTCAGACACGTTCGGCTTCCCGTAGCGATGCTCGCACGGTGTTTACGTACTTTATCACAGATGAAGTGGATTAGATGGAATATTTGTTAAATACATAGACATTTCAGATGTTTTCATGAGGTAACAGAAACACTTTTTATGTACTGCTTAATACAGAACCATCTCAATCATCAGAATAAATTTCATAAGCTGTATTTAAAATTCATATTCATATGCTGTATTTAAAAGCAATAAAGTGGGTCTATACTGTATATTTGTATCAGTGTTATTTAGACATAACACAATATAAGGTTATTACATGAAAAGAGTTTTTGCTGTTATAAAAACGTGAACTTGTGAGCATTAACGTAACTGAAGGTGTCAGAATAAACACGAAACACACGTCATTGTTGTCATCTGTGAATCCGACCAATCGTGGAAAAGCTGTCGCCATCAGAACTTGTGCATTCGCTCTGGAAAAGATTCACCGTTCAAGAATCACTCTCGTATTTCGGCATTGGTCACAGTGATGTGGCGTCGGCGGACAAAAGTTCAAGTCAGACGCCGAACGGTCTGCCCAGCGCCGCATAAAGTCGAACACACCTAAAGACTTAACTTGTTTCATTACTAGATGAATCAGCGTTTTTGAACGAATATCTTGCGTGAATTATTCAATGACCAAAAAAAAGGTTATCTTAAGGTTACAAAGGAAGCAACTAAACATTGCCTTTACAACAAAACACTTAATTTTTGCAGTGTAGATGCAGTATGTATGAGGCCAACGCGTGTAGGTTATGTTTTATGGTATTTATATCTGAGACAGGTCTGAGTATGAGTTGTGACAAGACAAAAGTCAAATATTAGGTCCACCTACCTTCAGAGACTTTCAATCCAAAAGGTTGTGAAGTAGTAAAATAAATAAAATAATAGATTAGATATTTGAAATAAATCCATAAAAAGATTCAACAAAAGGGAAGTCAAAAGGGAATCCTGAATCACGTTCAACAACGGTACAATACAATCGAATCTGTGTTTAAATATTCAATAAGAGTAAAATTGTTCCACAGGAAAAACATGTGACGTGAGATATTAAAGTTCTGCGAGTTGCATCGTCCGCCTACACAGAACAATTACTGCAGCGCTTTCAATCCACTCCTACCAACAGACCGCTCTAATAGTCATTGTTCAAAGAATTCTGGCACTTTCTACTGCCCTGGAAGCCGGAGATGGTATCACAGTATAAGGAGCGAGAAACGTGAGGTTAAACTTGAACATGAGCGAGGTTGACTGCTGAAATCCTGTCATCTTTTTTTACACTTACTACATATGATAAAAGGATAGTCAACCCAAAAATCCCCCACTCATGTTGTTCCAAACCTGTATTACTTTCTTTCTTCTGCAGAACAGAAAATCGTATATTTCAAAGGATGTTTTAACTGTTGTGTCCATTTTATCGATGGCATTGACTTTAATTGTATGGACAAAAAAAGACTAAATATTTTTTTTAAATATCATCTTTTGTGTTCGACAGAAGAAATAAAGTCACACGGGTTTTGGCACGACCTGAGGGTGAGTAAATGATGACAGAATCTTATTTTTTTGGGTGAACTAACACTAACTGTATGTTCTAATTTTGCTGGAAATCAATTAAAAAAGATCTGTGAGATCATGACCATCAACCTCTTAAAGTGAATATAGTGTGATTTTAAATGAATATATAATTTTTATAAAAATAAAGTATATTTTTAAACTTTATTTATTCACTATTTAACACAAAAGTAAAATTATTTTTTGGGGATTTATTTATTTATTAGTTTCTATTTTACCAACAACAACAGTTCATTTATGTCACAAACTGCTCTGAGGAGAGGGTTAAGATCCAAATGCAGCTTTATTTGAGGGCAATCCAGAGGCGTAATCCAATGTACAGGCAAGGGTCATACACAGATAGGCAGTCCAAGACAGATACACAGAGAAACAAACCAAACAGGCAGGGACCAGAGGCAAGAGAGTAATCCAGGGAACAGGGCAAGATATCCAAAAACCAAGAGACAAGAAAACCGTAGAATGCTCAGAATTGCAGTGTAACACTAAAACAAGACTTCGCGGTGAGTGACTGAATGAACATGGTATATATAGCCAGACTAACAAGATGAGACAGGTGAATGCAATAGTGAATGAGGTACAGGTGAATGTGATCAGTGATGATGAGTCCGGGCAGTGAGTTCTGGGAACTGTAGTTTGTGTGAAACATAGTCTTATCTGGAGTGCCCTCTGGAGGCTCAATAGGGCACTCCAGCTGGTAACCGTTACATAGCCCCCCCTTTAAGGAGCGGATTCCAGACGCTCCTCACAATGTCCAGGAGGGAGGTGGAGCGGAGGCGGACCTGGGGGCGGGATGGAGGGCCAGGCCCGTGGAGCGGAAGAGGACCTGGAGACTGCGGCGGAGCTAGCTGTGGAGGTGACAAGGTCGGAGCAGGCTGTGCAGACGGCCAGGGCGGAGCAGGATGAGCAGACGGCCAAGACGGTGAAGACCCCTCGGGCAGCCACGGCGGTGAAGACCCCTCGGGCGGCCACGGCGGTGAAGACCCCTGGGGCGGCCTCGGCAGTGAAGACCCCTCGGGCAGCCACGGCGGTGAAGACCCCTCGGGCGGCCACGGCGGTGAAGACCCCTGGGGCGGCCTCGGCGGTGAAGACCCCTGGGGCGGCCTCGGCGGTGAAGACCCCTCGGGCGGCCACGGCGGTGAAGACCCCTGGGGCGGCCTCGGCAGTGAAGACCCCTGGGGCGGCCTCGGCGGTGAAGACCCCTCGGGCGGCCTCGGCTGGTACACTGGGCCCCCCCCAAAAAAATATTTGGGCGGAGTCCCCGGATTAGAAGCAGACGGGGAGTGGACGGTCTCGGGCTGGACGGTCTCGGGCTGGACGGTCTCGGGCTGGACGGTCTCGGGCTCTGGCTGGACGGTCACGGGCTGGACGGTCTCGGGCTGGACGGTCTCGGGCTGGACGGTCTCGGGCTGGACGGTCTCAGGCTGGACGGTCTCGGGCTCGGGCTGGACGGTCTCGGGCTCTGGCTGGACGGTCTCGGGCTGGACGGTCTCGGGCTCTGGCTGGACGGTCTCGGGCTGGACGGTCTCGGGATGGACGGTCACTGGCGTTGGCTGGACGGGACTGGTCGGAACCAGCGGTGAGGGGATTTCAGATTCGGGAAGGCTGGATGGAACCAGCGGTGAAGAGAGTTCATGCTCGGGAGGGCTAGACGGAACCAGCGATGAGGGAAGTTCAGGCTCTGGAGGGCTAGACGGAACCAGCGATGATGAACGCTCGGGCTCGGCAGGGCTGACGCGGAGCGCAGGCTCGGCAGGGCTGATGTTGATATCTCGCATAATAACACGAATAACTGGCAGGGTGCAAAGATCTAGTTGAGCCCGCACATCCGACAGGATGCGCAGGTACTCAGACCAATCAGGCATAGCGGCAGTCATCCTGGGGATTCAGATCAGGCGAGGGCACCTACCAGATTTTCACTGAAGTCCTGCTGGATTCATAGGTGGTGATTGCTGCTGGATCTTGGCACGGCGAAGTCTTCTGTCACAAACTGCTCTGAGGAGAGGGTTAAGATCCAAATGCAGCTTTATTTGAGGGCAATCCAGAGGCGTAATCCAATGTACAGGCAAGGGTCATACACAGATAGGCAGTCCAAGACAGATACACAGAGAAACAAACCAAACAGGCAGGGACCAGAGGCAAGAGAGTAATCCAGGGAACAGGGCAAGATATCCAAAAACCAAGAGACAAGAAAACCGTAGAATGCTCAGAATTGCAGTGTAACACTAAAACAAGACTTCGCAGGGATTGAACAAATGAACCAGGTATATATAGACAGACAAACAGGATGATACACAGGTGAATGCTATCAGAGAACAAGGTACAGGTGAGTGTGATCAGTGAAGATGAGTCCGAGCAATGAGTTATGGGAAATGTAGTCTGAGAGTGATACAAGACTAATCTGGAGTGCCTACTGGTGGGTATCAAGGGCACTCCAGCTGGTGACCGTTACAATTTAGAGACCTTTGCTATCAAAATCCAGCAAAGCTAACCATCATAAAAGTATCCAAGTGGTCAATACTCTTGTAAAATCTATTTTGGAACAAAAGTAAAGTGAATATATAAAATCAAAATTGTAATTTTAGGACAATCTATTCTTTTAAAAACAACAGTTTACTCAAAAGTCATTAATTACGTAAAAAAAGATGTTTTTGATGAAATCTGAGATTTCTGTCCCTCCATTGACAGTCCACGCAACTACCACAATTTCAGTTGTGTAGCTGTCATTGGAGGGTCAGAAAGCTCTCAGATTTCATTTGTTTTCCGAAGATGAACGAAAGTCTTACAGGTTTGGAATGACATGAAGGTGTGTAATTTTTGGGTGAACTATCCATTTAAATAAATAAAGAATAAAATAACCCTGCTTTGGTATTACTGAAGCATAGGCTACTCACTTGCAAGAATGACCATGTCCATTCCCCAAAATATGCTCATGATCCAGCCCACCATGACAATGGCAGTGACGATCTGAATGAAGGCAGCTGCGATGTTCAGCCAGAACACACAGCACATGTGCCTGTCGGGCAGGTCTGTCCTCGCTCCGCACAGAACTGTGAAGGCTGAGATGAATGTACCTGTCACAAAAACACAGTGAGATGCTGTCAACATGATGCTCTTCTGTGGTTAAAATGGTTAACGCAAGCAATATGACCTCAGTCTTAATCTCAGCCTAAAACCGCACACTGTAATGATATCATTCATCTGGTTGTGAATTATAGGCATAATTATGGCATAAAATATTAACAACAGAGATTGAATATAAATTAACATGGTGATTTTAAGAGCAGTCAGTGTCAGGACATGGGTGGTCTGAGTTGAAATGAATGTCTGTTCTATATGCATAAAAGTTTATGGTTTAATATATTATTAATTACACAATATAGCACACTAATCACTACTAATATGATTCTTTCTGGTCCTTTTTTATGTTTTTACCTGTTGGAAGATTAAAGATCTTTTTCAAGAATCTTTCAAAATTCTGGAACAACATGAAATTTTCATTTTTAACATAATTGGCATTCACAACCTTATTTACTTCCATAATCTGAAGTAGGCTATTTACAAGTAAACAAAAAAGAAATAGACCGGTACTTAATCAATTAAGCCAGGTATCTCCGAGTATCCGGCTATCACTGTTTTCAGCGTAATCTGAGGAAGACGGCAAAAAAGGCCGCACCTCTCTATTATGAATAGTTTTTAAGATAAGTACACATTTGTCCTCAGAGGGTTAACCAGCATGGCACCGTAACTCACCAAGACATCTCTTGTCATTTAGATTTCTTTGCAGGCAATTAGGTTATGAGGAGCTTTCCATATTTGTAAGGCCGATAAGCATAATTTCCAGAGATTGAGCGAGAAGGCTGAACTGTGCTGCCATGCGCAGTTCAGCATCTCATTAGTATTATCACAATAATAGATTCTAATGGAGATGACAGTGGCTGAACATTAGCATAGCTCATAAACTGATAAGTCTCCTGATTGTGAGAAATGTACTTTATTCACTCCGGTTACAGCCTGTCTTTTGGTCAACTTTATGGTCTGGCGCTATGAAATGTTTGGCTTTTATAGAGAGGAACTGGGACAGAACCTCTTAAGTTTATCTTTTGGAAGGGGCTTTCCAAGTTGAGCCCTTTCACAATGTTCTTATTCCCACGGCAGTTACAAACACACACTATAAACAATACGTTTACTGTCCCATAAAGCAGATAGCTCACAACAGACACAAAAGGAACAAAGAATGAATTTAGGAAATGGAAAATAACAATCTCTCTTTCTCTCTCAATCCCTTTGACACAAGGAGGAGATATACACTAACATTGTCGTTCATCTATTTACATTCATCTATTTTATAATACAGTAATATCGTATATTACAAAAAAACTGTTTTCAATTAGATTATATTTTTATTTCTTGTAGCTAAACTAACACCATGAATATTTATACCAAAAGTGCTTACATAGCAGAGACGTTCAAAACTGACCAATAAATAAATAAATAAATAAATAAAATAAAATAAAAAATGACAGTGGCACCCGAAAACCTTCAGAATGAGTCTGCAAACGCTCCCCTATAGCAACATTATCTCTGTCTCAGAAGAAAAGGAACTCAATGGGATAATTAACCTCCCACACTGCAATGGGGCACATGTGAGGAAGGCTAGGGAAAATTATAGTGATTGTGAGCCTAATGTGCAGGGATTAGGACCCCTACCGTATCTCATCTTCATGAATCCCTTCTTCATAGAGAAAACGAGTGTGCATGTCTGAATTACATGTGCGGTATGCAAGCAGACATGTGCCTGTTTGACAGGCAGAAGCATTGTTGACAGCCTCATGCAAGATCACACAGAGAGATGATATGCAGTGCAAGTGTGTGTGAAATCTTCATGTCATTCACTTTAATTAGGAAAAAAAATACTAGGCACTAACTCGTTTCAACATTGATAATAATAATAATAAATGATTCTTGAGCAGTAAATCAGCATATTAGCGTCAAGGATCATGTGACACTGAAGACTGGAGTAATGATGCTGAAAATTCAGCTTTGCATCACAGAAATAATCTTGTCTTCTCTCACCCATCGCTGACCTAGAGTCTCTTCTGAGTGGAAGCTTGTGGATGGAGCATTCAATGAGGATTTTTCAGGAAGTCATTCAGAAGACTCCTCACTTGTTGACTAGCACACATTGCTTGAGTTTCTTCAAGTCACAGAGCGTGATTTGGACAGATAAACAGGAACGACCTTCAGTTTATCAAAAGACACGTTTCAACACGAGCATTATGGTTATGGAGGTAAACCTGCTATTCAAAATCGAGATCCATAGAGAAATTGATTTTTAGCAATAAGAAAAAAACATTTCATGAAAGACCTATTAGCACCAAGCGTTGTAAACTACGGTGTATGCTTCTTAGGCAGGGTGATTTAAAATGACATTTATTAAAAAAAAGAAATGTTATTAAATGTTTAACAGCTGCTCAATCATGACATTACATCGATCATATCGCTAACCTGGAAGGCAAATGTTTTGGTGATTTAAATTTCTATTTGGTTTTACAATATAGTTTTAAAATAAGGTGTGTGGTTAACATTACTGTCACTTAGTTACTTTAAGACTAAATAGTGTCGAGTCAGTGAGATATTTTTTAAAGGAAATTATTTATTAAGCAAGTACACATTGAATTGATTAAAAGTGACAGTAAAGACCTATTAAGTTAAGGTTCATTTCAATTAAATGCTTTCTATTTGTTGAAGAATCTTAAACCAAAATGATCATGTTTTCCACAAAAGGTTTAAGCACACTAGAGTAATGATGCTGAAAATTCAGCTTTGCCATCATAGGAATAAATTACATTTTAGAATATTTTTAACAGAAAACATTTAATTTAAAATCTAATAAATGTAATTAATTAATATAATAAAATAAATACATTGATTGTAAATGTTTCAAAATATTACTGTATTTTTATCAAATAAATGCAGCCACTCTTGTATGATTTTATGCATATATATATATATATATATATAAGACATATTTATTAATTTTTGAAGGTATCCATGAGTCAAATCAATGTGAGTTTAGTAGGCTAGTGGAGGCATAAGCTAATATAATCATTTTTTTCAGATGTATAAATTAAACATCATTCACTAGCCCTCAGTGTACACTGACCTTCTAAAATACATCATTGCACACTGTGTTTGGTCCACAGGTGGAAACTAATTTGATGTATAACAGAGGCATTTTGAATGCAAGGTGAAGGATTAGAAAACATGCACAGCGACCATACCGGAAATTGAAAATTCCACAACAGTTCTGCGGCCTCTATTTATAACAGCTCAAGGATGAAGAGCCAAGACAGCTTGCGAGAAGACACACAAAAAGTCAGTCTGACTGCCAGCAGTCGTCACAGTTTTCAGTCATTCTGTGAGGTGCTGATTACTCATCTTTTACTCTCTGTTCTATCCTTTCCAAAGAGTCATTTATGTTAACACTGGCTCACAGCACCAATACTGCTTACAGAATGACTGGGCCTTAACCCATTTGTGCCCAAATTTTTCTGAATGGTTCCATGCATATAGTCGTGTTAATAATGTCCTATGTGAACATGTTCTGCATTTATTTTCCTCAGGTTTTTTTTTCTGCTTCTTGAAAATCGTATTTGAATGTGCGGCAACTATAGTTGCCGGTGGGCAAATATGTTGTATGCACCCCATCAATGTTAAATATGAATAGGAGGAGAACATTTGGCATCTATCTCAAAATAACTGGTTTCAACAGATCAATCTTTATTCCTAAACAAATTTATTGTGTATAAAAGTCGAAGAATGTTTGATGCGAACCCAAAAAAAGCAGAATCTATAGCTTATAATGTCTTGAATATAAAAACACAACAAACAACAAATCCATTTGTCTTAAACCTTGTGTGCTGTTTGGGGTCTTTTTGACCCACATTTCTAAGTTTCATTAATGGGGATAACATGGATAATTTGACATGGTTTAGTGTAAGATTTTTGCCAATTTTTTGGAAAATGCCGTTTTAAAAGTAACAAATTATCACTTTAACCTGTAGATGGCTGCAGAGCTCCACTATTTGCGATTTGCTATTTGACTAAATGAAAGACATATTTTCACAAGTTTTTCCAGTTGTATTCATATCTAGATATTATGAAATCACAATTATAACAATAAAAGTAACTTTTTGTCGAAGTTTAGGCATTTTTTGTACTGGAAAAAAATCTGTTTTTCAATAATGTTATAGAATCAAATGATTTTTGTCAATGGACAAAATTCATCCTCAAAATCAGAAAGAACACAGAAATTTGGTGGCACACTTCACACAAATTTTAGAATTATATGAAAAACAGATGTTTGAAATAAATTATAAACTCTAAAGACTCCAACTTTTCTCTTCGTAACATCCTGATCAGGTTTGATTCTAATCGTAATGTAACATTATTGTAAAACTGATTTTTTCAGTACAAAAACTGCTAAACTTTGACAAAAAGTAACTTATATTGTTATAATTATGATTTTATAATATGTAGATATGCATATATCAAAAATGTAATTTGTTACAAAATTACATTTTGTTGCCCTGAGAAAATGGCAAAAAACTACAATAACAGTGCATACAAGGGTAAAGTTATGTTTATGCACTAAACAAGTCAATAACCTTGAATTATTAACCTATTAACACAGTATACCCCATTTCCCCATGATATATGTACTTGCAAGGCATTTGCCCACCGGCAACTATAGTTGCCGCTTGGACTTTTGACTAATTATACAAAAAACTATAGATCTATTGTAAGATTTGTTTTGTTTAGAGGATTCTAGAGACCTTCATGATTATTTAGATATATAGATGTCAACAAAAAATACTTATTAGTAATATGAAAATTAGCTTTCTTTGGGAGGGTTTGCCTTCGCCATGCTTCCTGGAAAAAGGGGTAGGAAGTTGACAGCCTCATGTGACAGGAAGGAAGTGAATACCTTTTTTTTTCCCCTTGAAATCCTTTATTTGGTTGTTTCCTTGCATGGCATTGCGACATACAACATGGATAACATCTAGAAAAATACTTACACAAGGAAAATGACAACTATACACTGCGGCAACTATAGTTGCCGGTGGGCTTAAATGGGTTAAGAAGATCAGAAATGATTAACAAGTATGCTTGAACATTTTGCTATGTGAAAAAACCTGCTAGGCTAATTTTCATAATCCCAGAAGTTAAACTTCAGGATGAATGTGCTTTATTGCCGAATATTACAAATAGTTTTTCCAGCACAGAGTTTGGAGCTCTGTTTATTGGTAATATAGACTCATTCATTAATCACACTGCGAGTCTTATGTAATCTGAAGCAAGAGCATCAGTGTAATTTGTTATCGGATGTCTCTGCTGATTTCCACAGTGCAGCTGTATTAAAAATGAGACCAGCAATAACAGTCTCTGGATGATGTTGTCCCATTCATCTCATTTTGTGAGTGAAGAGACCGTCTGTATAAAATTAGGAAGTTACAATGCTCAGAGGGCATCTGCTGTCAAAAACGTTGCGCTGAAAGCCAATTTGTCTGCTCTCAAAGCAAACTATTGTCACAAAAACACCAAATGACCCCTAATTCCAGTAATCGTATAGTAGTGTAACTGAACTGTGCAAAAAAAACAAAAAAACAAAACTAGCAGCTCCAGTTTAATAAAAGAAATCTCGTATTTTAGTCTGAAATCCTCTGTGGTTTCTTTCAATGCACTTTTAGACACTGGTTTCCTGTTTGTTTTTCTTCGTTACTTTTGGGTTGGGTCTCAGCCTTATAAGTCACGTCCACCACCCACCTACAGTACTGTCCGTTCACTGACTCTCTGATGCATATTTTACACACGTCTGGGACGCTTTTTTTTGTGTCTTGGCCTATAATAAGATAAAATGTTGACCAGACCTTTTGTTGGTTAGTCCAAGATATAGGTTTAGACTAGATCAAATCTAACATGGTCCAAAAATGCACACTTCCCTAGAGTAATGTATGTAAACAGTGATATATCATATAAGTTTATCTGCATATGCTGAGATAATACTAAACTAAGAGCCAGGCTGCTCAAATACACTATCGTTCGAAAGATTGGGGTTGGTGATTATCAATGCTGAAAACATTATCAATGTTGAAAACAGTGCAAAACATTTTTTTTTCAGGATTCTTTCTTTGTTTAAAGCATTTATTTATTTATTTTGTAAAATTGTTAGTTTATTGTTGTTGTTTTTTTAAATCAGTATGTAAGCATTGGTATAGCAATACACTTGTTAGTTGTTGTTAAATGAAGCACTTGAGTAAATTATCTCCACAGATGTACATCCATTAAAAAAATATATAGGTTTGCTAAGCTGGATGTATTAAGTCTGGGTATATTTTCATAATTCATAATTTTCATAATTCCCAGCTGCATACTGTTCTTAACGTACTTCTACAACAGTTGAGAAGAAAGTCCTAAGTCATTTTGGACACTTAAATTCGCATTGCAAAGCTTTGGTTATGTTAAAGGGATACTCCACTTTTTTTTGGAAATAGGCTCATTTTACAATGAGTTAAACAGTTGAGTTTTACCGTTTTCGAATCCATTCAGCCGATTTTCTGATATTTAGAAGAATATTGGTAACCACACAGTTTCTGGTCTCATTGACTTCCATAGTAGGAAAAAAAATATACTATGGAAGTCAATGAGACCAGAAACTACCTGGTTACTGATATTCTTCTAAATATCAGAAAATCGGCTGAATGGATTCGAAAACGGTAAAACCCAACTGTTTAACTCTGGGGGAGTTGTAAAATGAGCCTATTACCAAAAAAAAGTGGAGTATCCCTTTAAAATACTGAAATGAGTAATATAAAAACACCAAATTACAGCACCACTATATTGTTGACCTCTGCAGACAGTCTATTTTAAGCCTGAATCCACAAGAGAGTTGATTTAAGGTCACACACAAGCGTCCTCTACCTGACAGTCACAGGGTCTTCAGCATGTCTATACTTCTGTTTGCTTTGAAAACGACTGACAAGAAGCTCTTAACATTTTATTAAAGATCTAAAAGAAGTAATGTAATCTAAAATGATAACCAGGCTTAATTTTCTCCCCCGTTTAAGTGCACTTTGAATTCATTCCCCTTGGAATGATGTGCCGGCTTATCTACCGCTTTCAATCTTCGTGAAGACAAGCAGGGAAGCTTCTGCTGTCATGGAAACTAGAAGAGCAGAGCGATAAGTTCAATTCAAAGAGTGTTGGGATAGCATCGGCATGAGCAACACAAATCTCTCAAATTGCCCTGCTGAAAAAAAAAAATAGTTTAAAGCATTAGCTGGTCTGCACCTAAACCATCAGGCCGACCAACAAGTTTAAGATTTATGCTGTTTTGTTTTCACTGCAAATCACTTCGGTCATTTGAAAATATCTGGTCACTGTGGTTTCCTGTTCGTTCCTTTGGTTTAAAATATCTTGTGGAAATGGCAAAATTATAGCAAAAAGCATTTCATTATAAAAAAAAAGAATTATTCAGCACATTTATCTCAGTTTCAGCATATTCATAAAACTGTGCGTCTGAGTATTGCTATTGCATTGCTGAGCATTGAGCTAAATGCTTGAAATTACATTTTTTCCCACGTGAAATTACTTCCCATTCAGATTTAGATCAGTTTTCCACTTTTAGACCTTGAGAACTTTCTTCAGACGAAATTCCATCCGTATCTGGTTACATCTAAAGCAAATATTGTTTGAAATGGACACATTCTTGGTCTACAAAAAGCCTGAATGCAAAACAAATATTTGTTTTTCTAGTACCCTGAACCTATTTTTCAAATGCAAGCCTAAAATTAAACAGCTGTAAATCCAACGGTCAAAATAATTTTGATGCCACCATTTATCAGAATGGCTGACCACATAATATTGAAAGATGCCACTCAGGAGGATTGAGCCCAGTATCACAATTTGATATGATATCTGCACTGTTGGGTATAGGAAAACCTCAATGGAACCAGGGTTGACAGGAAGTGGGATTTACTGAATTCTGAGGAAAAAAAAAACGTTCATCCATCCATCCAGGCCAGCTTTCAAAGTTTTTCCTGACGAACTTTACAGTTTTAGTTAAAGGTACAATAGTTTGTAACTTTTATTTGTTAAAAATGAACTACATTTAAATAATAAGTCAATACAACATCAATCCTTATCCCACAATGTGTTTTTGTATAACCCTGATTCATATAGTAAGCCTATTAAATGTGTTTATATTTTAGACCTGTCGGTATGGAGTTTGTGGGAAATTGCGTATGTGTCACTTGCTCGTGTGAGTCTCGTCATATCATAAGAGAAAAGAACTTCATTTAAATGTAAAATTGCAATTCTGCATTCATTTTGTTTTGCCACCTTAATTCAAATACAGGAACGGAATTGAAAATGAAAAGGCATTTTCAATGCTCAACTCAAAGCTTAGTAAAGTTACAGCTTCTGAAGCACCTTATTTAACTCTTTCCATGCCACTGAAGAGATTTTCCGTTATTTATGACAAGGCTTCCGAGCCATTGATGCGTTTTTTGGCAATTCATGTTTTTACATGGGGTGCGCTGTTGGATCTGATGGAAGATATGAAAAAAAACAAAAGGAGCAGATAGAAGTTGCTTATAAGCTAACGTGATCATTCAGCAGCATCTCAAAACTGCCTAATGTTACAGAGAAAAATTGAACCCACAAAGAAGTATAGACTTTGAGACTTTGTGGGTGTGTCCATCTATGTTTTGATCATCATTCCGGATCCGATCCGGATAAAGCTTTTTGCTTGAAATGTTGTTTATTTTTTATTCTTTATTTTTTTTTTTTAAATGAAACTTGCCCAGATTCAAGTGTTCATACAAAAGAATGAATGAAGCTAGAATAAAATGAAAGTTTTGTGAGTGATCAAAAATCACTGGCTGGCAACTTTTTTAGTAAACACTGGCAGGGAAGGAGTTAAAAATGAGCTTACTGTACTATTAGTCAAACAACCATTTCCATTTCATGCAACATCCCTGCATAAGCAGTACCCAGCTCTTTGTCATTTCATTTTAAAAGAAATCTTCTAAGAATCTCAATTGGTGCACATCCAAATTAGCATGATTAGATTAGATCTGGCACCCAACACATGCCTTGCAAAGTATCTGCAATTAAAGGTGAGGAGAGCAGGTTGTCAAGCATGACTCACTAACTAGAGTGGTTATGGTCTCTGACAACCTGAGCGCAGACTGTGAGCTCAAGAGAGCCCCATTTGGCTTTTGGCATCTTCCCTTGTATCGCCGTCATCCAAACATGGCCTCTCTTGTCAAAATATTCTGCTCTAGTTTATGTATGAGCAACAGTGCGGCAAAAAAAGGAGCCCGGCAAACTGTGCCCGTGTGCAAAGATGATATGAGACAGGCACATTACTGCCTGTAAAATGCATCTTTGTTCTATAAGTATTTATATAGTTTATGCATTGATTCATGCTGTGGACCCGTGGACTGTGTCCTCCGAAAGCACACCGTGTCCTCTAGACTCCAGAGGGACTGGCCGAAACTTGAGGAGGAAACGCTATGCTGAAAGTGGACTGCAAGATTAAATGACTTTAGGCATTGGTTCACTGGGGGTCTCCTGATGGATGAAACTAATATTGACATAAACACCTGAGGGATGTGGTCACAGGGGTTGATTACTGTAGGATCAATCTGCGACTGTCAGAGATGGATTCCAAGCTCTGCAAATGTCCCAGATGCTAAGATGTCATAGAGCAATGGCATGTTCCTGGTACCGTGATATCAATACACACACCAACACACAAAAAGGGAGTAAATATCCATGGCTGTGTGGTTAAAGAGAGATATTTGATGTACATCATGATCCATAAAAGACGAGAGAGCCAAAACGTATCAGCTCACCTGCCAAGACTTAGTAAATTTAGCAGACTTGGTAAAATTTCAGCACAATGCTTTTGTATTGACATACTTGGTAACACTTTTCAATAAAGTCTCATTTGTAAAGATTGGTTAATGCATTAATTAAAGTCG
Source organism: Pimephales promelas (assembly GCF_016745375.1). Next base: position 7,974,132 of record NW_024121432.1, read on the forward strand.
CCATGGAATCAAAAATGAAGCAGTGTGTATTATAAAGAGAAGCTGATCACTGCAGAGCAAGTGAGTAGAGCTCAGTGTTGCCAGATTGGAAATGTCCAAGAATCGTACCGGAAGCGAAACAATTTTCGTATTTGGAAGAAAATCACCATACACGAGTCAAACGAAGACAGTTATTTAGATTCTAGACCAAGAGCTTTTTGACATGACCTGCATTTTACTTTATTGCTAAACTATTGACTTCAGCTTGGAAACAACTGACCTAAACTTACCTAAACCTGTGTTTGTGAGAGAGAGTCATTCTCCACAATGATTGGCCGAGAAGACGTAACGTGAGATGACATGCGTAACACCACATTCACATTCTCCTCACAATCATGATTGTAGACATAGGATCCACAGCTAGATCAATGAGTATACAAGGCCGATTACAACGACCATCATTTGAAGCGTCACAAAATACTCAAATTATCGTACAAAAAATGTGTATAGATTTTTTTCATTATGGATTATACATACAGAGATCAACATTATCCTACAAATACGATAATTATTGTACGCCTGGCAACACTGGTGGAGCTTGACGGCTCATCCTCGCTAGATAAAATGGGTGGAGCTAGATGGTCCAACCACACCCTAACTCCACCCACTCCTAAGCATAACTCCACCCACAGAAGTCTCGGACATCATGCCCACGGACCGTTGGCTGAACATCACACAAAATGGAGAAAAAAAACCACAAGAAGTTTCCAAGATGTCATCTGATTGGTTAAATTCTAGGATTTCCCGAAGGCGTCTGTTGCGTTCTTAAACTGTGTGTCTGGAAATAAAGCCATCATGACAACTTCTTTTCTCAGAATTGTGAGATATAAACTCGTCGTAAAGTCCAATTCTGAGGGGGGGAAAATGATTTTACTCGCAATTGCGAGTTTATATAGCACAATCCTGAGAAAAAAGTAAGAATTGCGAAATGTAAACTCACAAGTATGAGAAAACAAGTCAGAATTGTGAGATAAAAAGTTGCAATTAGCTGTGGCAGAAACAAGCTTCCAAACTTTGCTGCGAAATAACTAAGAGTATGATAATTTCCTTTTCCCTGAGGTCATGCTTCCCAGCCTTATTAGACACAAAGGAGATCAATATTCTTCTGCCATGTGTGCTTTTATGCTTTGTAAAGTATCCTACTAAACAAATGATGCTTTTAATGTGTCTAATGCAGTGCTACTAAAATCCTTAAAGAGAAATAAGACAACCCAATTGCTCTTTGAAGACGGCATTACGGCACAATCTATATATGCACTTAAGAAAACGGGATGAAAGGAGATGGTGGCAAGAAGATCACACACATGACCAAATTCCAAATTAACAATTACTTAGACCCAAAGAACACGACTAAGATTCAAGGAGGAAATGACAATACCGAGATGGATGAATGGATCAGCTAGGAAGGAGAAAAGGTCAAGTTATCAATCAGAGTAATGGGGTGGATGCGATTATTTATGATCGTCCTGATTATGTGTTCTGGTACGCTTGCAGATTCACATCATGGATCTATTACCACAGAATACAAATTGTACATGAGCAAATAAAACCAGCTACCGTTGAATTTCGACCTAAATGTCAACAAGAAACTAGATCTGATCCATATCCAGATACTCCAAGTGCACTTTGGTGCTTTAAAGCTCAATGAGATATTAAGGTTGTCTATGATGATGAAGAAGAAAATATCATTAAATAGTCTAGCTTTAAAACATGTGCCATGCAGTTAGAAATATAATCGTTCAACTCATATTCATTTTAAGCATTTTTTAATTCATTTTATACCCTTTTCAAGATAAACTCAAACTCTAAAATGGCCAACAAGAAACAACATATTTCTATAACGTTAATCATTATGATCTTATTTAGCTATTTTTTGAACTACAAACCTTAATTTCATAGCATTTTCTTTGAGTTTTACCATTTGAAAACTTGACCTTACCATTTCCTGTTTATGTTTTTCTTGTCACATGACAATAAAATGGCTTTCTTCATGTTACTTATACTACTTTTATACAAAACTGATTCAATATTTATTGTCCTAAATAAATATAATAATACAGAAATAACAACACAGGGTGAGCCATCCTACTCAAGGGTGATCTTTTTGAGAATTTCAGCCTTTTGATGAGACTTTTCTTTTCTTCATTGTACCACCCACTTCTGACTTCATGCCCCACAAAAACATAAAAATATCTTTTAATTCAGAAATTGAAAACGTGTTCATTGTAGGTGTATCCATTGTCTGCATGAAGTGCATTGTTAATGTTTTATAGTGTGCAGAAGTAATAGATCAGTACAAAAAAAATAATAATGAATGTGTCATCATTAACCCACCCATGTCGCCTACAACAATATTGTAACCTATACTTTTCACCAAAACCATGAAAACACATTAGGTAATGCATACAGATGAATTAGAATTAGAAATAAACACAATAAGCGTTGCTAAAAGTGTTAAGACATTCCCATTTCAATTGTTTTGAAGTATAAACAATGCAATACCTTATATATGGATGTACAGGCTACTTATACAGTATATGTAAGATGAAAAGCAAATTTAAATTGGGCTACGTCAAGTGCACATTGAAAGAACTTGTTGATGGAATGCAGTTTATTTCGGGTGTAAATAAAGAATACAAACGGTGTTATTGCTCGCAGGTGGTTGTAGTGAAATGAGCGAATTGTTCACTCGTACTCACCCAGTCCGGGCACAAATGTGTTGAGAAACAAGCAGATGACAGCTACTGGGAAAGGCATATATGGGATGGCAGCGCGTAAAGCTCCTTTCTTCTCCCTGACTTGAACAACAACTCCGCTGGTAGAAGAAGAAACTCCTTTTTCGTTCATTTCTGTGTCTTTCTGGGCCATTTCCCAATTTTTAAAATGAATTACAAACCTTGAAATCCTTGTTTTGGTGGGTGCTGGACACTAACAGGCAGCTCCAGCGCGAGCGTAAGCTTGTTGAAGTGAGTGCGCGCAGTGAACGGTAGGCGTCACACTTACTACTGTGTCAGTGAGCCATAGTAGATGAGAAGGTCGTTACACAATAGATTTAAAGTCACAGTGGCGACTTTTTAGGGCACTAAACGAACGAAAAAAAAAAAAAAAAAAAAACAGAGCCTCAGCCCTGAAGTCCTTATCTGTGAGACTTTCGTTCATCTTTGAGAGCTTTATTTTCTCTCCAGCCTATGCTTCTACCAACTTTTTGAAGCATCAAAGACTTTGATGCTTCAAAAAGTTCATAAAGAGATCATAAACCTAATCCATATGTATCGAACGGTTTAGTTAAATATTTTCTGAATGTTTTAATGTTTTAAGTCGAGATCACTGAGAACGCAAAGAGCTCAAAGGCGGCAAATAGACAATCTGAAACTTTATCTGTTGCTGGTGTTACTGTGCAAAAACAAAAAAAGGATAATAAAATTAGATAATATATTTCAAAAATAGATTTTTGTGCATTTAATTGTATTTTCACTTTCCGAATTGTTCAACCTCTGGGAAAATCCACCTGTATATATTTATAGAGGATACTGAAAGTGAGCTATGGCCTGACAATGTTCGGAAATATCAAAGTGTTGCAACTTGACTGAAAAGGCCATCCAAAGCCAGAGCCGTCACAGTGAACCAAGCTCCAAATCAAAACCATCTGGGCCTGTTGTGTCAACAGCTGTTGGTCTGACACACACTTAGAACCCTTGCCTGCACACACTTGATGTTTTAGGCTTGAAAAAGGGTATTTTGATTCATTTAAATATAATTTCATGCAGTATTCATATGGGTACCATTTCAGAACAGCTCTCCCTCAGACATTGATGATTCTATGAAGAACCTTTAACATTCATGGAACTTTAATTCCATTCTACAAAAGGTGCTTTATAGTGGGAAAAGTGTACTTTAGTTTATTCAAATACAATAAGGGGGAAATGGGTTATTTTAGGAACTACTGAAAGGTTGTTTGGCTCTTCTATGACATCACAGCAAAAATCCAAACCTTTGGAACCTTTCATTCTAACTAAGAGTGTATTACATCATCATTCTCTAGATTCCATCACCAACTCCATCACAGCATTTGTCCTTATTTTTCCCCTGAAGGAAGATATTTAAAATAATTTTTTCAGGGTGGTCATGACAACCCAACCGCTGAAACATAAAGAGGTCTGAGGGTTGTTAGGTGCATGAGCTAATGTATAGTCTGCACTGTGGATATTTGTTCCTGCTTTATTTCTTACCCCTGGGATAAAGAAAAAACAGCCAAATGACAACAGCCAATCGATTTCAGTCTAGGCTGTTTTAACATGTTTGTGTTATGATATCGTGTCAGACGTTGAAGGCTAAAGCAATTCCACTAGTGAAATCTAGATCCATTTTTTAAGCTTAAACAGGAACTAGTCGTTGGACATTTCACTATAAATATTCATAAGGGTGACCCCCTTCCCCCCTCCCCCATCCCAAAGTCAGTCATTTTACTGTCAGGTCACCTAGCAACAGGGTATTCTCAGGGCGAATGGGGTTAATATGAAATCTTTCTTTTATGACGTCAGCTGTAAAACTGTAACATGAAATGGTAAAAAGTCATTCATGTTTGTTGAAGTGCATTTTGTATTCTACATGGTTTTAGAAACCAGGCCACCAAAGGGAAAAAATGCACTGTAATAAAGGGACATGTTATTTTCCATCTGGATGGACAGGGGTGCCTGTGGGCTAAATATTAATGATTACTTCATATCTAATTTTTAATATTTCTCTGGCGCTTCTGGGAAAATGGAAGGGGGAGTGGAGATGCATGTACAAAATATATTGGAGTTATGGCTTTTGTCCACCAAGGAACAAACTGTTTATGTATTTAGAGTATGATAGTCTGTCATTTGGTAAAAATGTCTATTTCCTAATTCCCTTCATGCTTGTTTTTCATTTTCCCCCCCTGAATTATGAGATATCCTGGATGAAGTATAAGATGGAAAATTAATCCAGGAATTTATTTAGTGGCATTTTGGCTGTCAAGTCTGAATACAACACATTTTGTCAAGTCTGAATACAACACATTTCAAATCCAGACACATACTTGTGACCACCTGTCTGGACTCATGTCTTATCTGCTCCATCAAAGCGAGCTCTGCTCGACTCAGCTCTTGGCTACTGATTGTTTTGGAATGAAATATTCAATTTGCAGCTCTGTGACAGACAAACAAAAACGCACAAGTCTCCTTTCAGTTGCTCTGAGAAAGAAATATTGACGCTTAGGCCAAAATTGCATTAATCAACTGCTAAAGCAACCTCAACATCTAATCTAATCTAATCTAATCTAATTAGTGCTCTCAAAATTAGCACGTTTTTTTCCACTGTAAAAAAATTACAGTAAAATTTACAGTAACTTTCTTGCAACAATTTAAATTTCCAGTATTTTATACTGTGAAATCAAAAACAATTAAATACTGTGATTTTAATTGTATTTACAGTAACTTACTGGCCAATCGTTGCCAGTAAGTTAGTGTGAATTTCTTTTACAGTCAGGGTACTGTATACATTTACAGTATTTTGTGTACTCACTGTAAAATAAAAAACAATTAAACACTGTTTTTAGTTGTATTAAAATGTTTCATGCAATTAACGCAGCATCTGTTTTTTTCTATCATCCTTTGGCTATAGTTAAATTATATGATCACATTTTTATTAATGTAAATGCTTTTAAACCATTTAAGCTCGATAACACAGAACCGGTCAGAATCGAGTTCTCTTTCACGCTTGAACAAACAATAACACAATTGGCAAAATGCCAGTTTTGCCGAGGATTCTCATAAGAGCAGTCCTAAATTCCTGATTTTGAATTGACAGGCTGTCAAAAGAGAATGTTTTTGTTTCCAGATGGTGCAGTTACAGCTTCTAACAGCAGGGGCAAACAGAATCATGCTAACCCATCGAACCCTTGTATGAAATATGAAGTTCAAGCTGGCTTGACGAAAACCAAAAAAAAAGAGCAGAAATCAAATATAACAAAGAAAAATCACAGAAGAAATTAAAAGAGACAAACTAAGAGTGTTATGAGAGAACAAGCTAGAATTAAGAGAAAACAAAGGCAAAAACACCACGTAAAATGTTTAATTGTTCAAATTAAATGAACAATTATTCTACTCCATGTGGCTATATAGAGAGTGAAGAATACAATACAATCTGATTGAATAGAAGTCAAGTATAAGAGAAAAAAATCTAACTATTTCTTGAGTGTGCTTGAAGAAAAGATGAAATAAAAGGGGAGGGTTAACATGTCAGACACCCACAGTTTCACACAGTTGTAACAATCAACCTTACAAATGTTGCTGACAGCCTCAGTGTGCTCCTGAATTAGCTATCATTAGTGAATCAAAAGACCCGTTTAGTGGAGTATATTTGCTTTGTTTGATGCACAGTGCTGGATATAGTTTGTAGCTTTTATTAAATGATACAAATACATAGAATATGTCACATTGAGATGGTCTGCAAAGGCTAAAAATCTGTTCTCGAAAAAGAAAAAAAGAGCAGAATGATATATATGCAATGTATATGCAAGACAAACCGTGAAAGGAACTAGAACAGTTTCATCTTTTCAGACACGTTATTATAAACTAACCAACCTGAATTAGACATGCACTATGTTGTCCTCTTCATTTGTGTATTATACATATATTTATTTATTTTAATAACATGTTCTTCCCTATACTCATCCTGTTTGTATTTTTTTTAAACTAGTGGCATTGTACAGTATATGGTGTATTTTAAATCATGCTGCACTGTACACTGTGTGCACAAAAAAAACTTCATTCATTCATAATCTTCAGTTTATTTTTTTATGAAGCATTATTTTGCTTCATTTCAATTAGGATCAAGAGACATCCAGTCTTGCATTGTGTGTTCAACAGAGCGATGAAGGGAAGGATGTATTTGGTTTGATATCAAATATCAACAGTGTTTCTCAGAAATCTCTTACTGCAGCGTTTCAATCCTTATTTGCAATACCTCAGTGTCCCACTAGAGGGCGCAGAAGTAAGCAGACCTAAGGAACAGAGAAAAGAAAGCCCATTGATAGTGTATAATAAAGATATGGATGTATTTTTGTATTCAATATGGAAGCCCTTGTTCTCTAAGTTTTCACATTTTTCTTTATACTTTTCAAATGTCACAAATGTCAAAGCTGTTATTACTCTTTGAGGTGCACTACAGCGGATTCGTCTGCTCTCTCTAGTGTCGTTCTTCCTCTTGTGCCAACTGACTCTGATTCCATTCTTTAGGAAGGAAAGAGAGATGTCATTTTAAACACAATCAATAGGGTTTGGATAATTTTGAAGTGCCCATGCAGCCAACATTTTCAACTAAAAGGATTTTGGCTTGAATATGCTGTCAATACGGCATGAGCCTATTTACTGAATCGACTGAAAACATGCAAGGTACTAATAGTTTATAAGAGACATTAACATGGAGTTTGGTTCATTTATTTAGGTTTTTACTTACTCAGTATTTGACTCTATGAGGTGGACTAGAGTTGTTTCCTCTGGTCGCTGGAGTGGTGCAGTTTCTGATGTCCTGATTGTTTTCCTTTCAAAATAGGAAAAAGATGTCCTTTCTACAATACCTGCTAAGACTTTAGGTAATTTCAAAGGCTTTCTTTCAATATTTGCAAATAACAGTGTTTTATATGATCACAAATTCTGCTCAGTCAGTATTTTTTTACTTTATTTATTTATTTTTGTTTTTGTTTTAATTGTATGAAAATAATTAAAAGCATTTTATAAAAAGCAATTTACTTTGCTATGCTGTCCACTTTAGAACTGGTGACTGCCATCTCAGGTCTGGCCCATATTATAATTGGGGGAAACGATTTTGTAATTTTCTGAACCCATTCCGTTGCCGGGTCAGCACAGATCTTCCTTTGTTTTTTTGTGATGAAACTGAATTTTTAAAGAGAAATTTAAAGAGATTTTTAAAGTTCACAATTTCACATAAATGATTCACAATTGCGATTCATTTTAATGAGGAAATTCTGAAAGTTACTTACATGATACCACTCATGGGACACTCAGGAGCTGTGATATGATAACTCTCAATATCCTTTACAGGGATTCTTACTTTGGAAAAAGAAAAGCAGCACTCAGAAGATCTGAAGACTGCTGAAATTATATACCGTAAATAAAAAATACAATGTAATTAACATTGTGTTCAAACGTACAATATAAAACATATTAATGAGATACATTTAATCATCAAGAAAATGTCATATATATATATATATATATATATATTAAATTGTTAGCAGTTGATTATCTAGACATTCCCAAAGAAAAATAAAGAAATAAAGAAAAAGATGCATATTCACTGCGTGCAAGTGGGCAGAAAGTGAAGAGCACAAGATAGATGAAGTTACAGCATGGCCTCATGTTCAGGTCTTTGGTCAGTCGATGGTCAGACTTTGATGTGCAGCTGCTGTGTCAGTGACTGATCATCTTGTGTATGATCACCTCACTATACAAACGTGTCTAGAATAAGTGACAAGCACAGAGAAAAACAACTATGTGGTCTGCAGAGGACTTCCGGTTGTAGCACTTCTCAATGCTATGAATGTTCAATGTCTTTAAATTTATAATAAGTTCCCACTCCTTGTAAGTTTTGTATTTTGAATAGAACCACATTTTTCTTATTTAAGTTTAAAAGAATTGGGTTAAATGAGTGCTAGATGCCATATTTTGTTAAAGTAGGTTTATATTTAGAGTAGAGTAAACTAAAAAATACTGTCAAATAGGGGAACTTTATAAAATTGACTACTTGATCGGCAAATAATAAAAAAAAAAAATCCTTATTGTCTAAGAAACATTTTCACTACACTCCTCACAATCCAAACAACTAGAATGTGCCAACAAAGAAACATAAAGCATTAAAAGCCCATACTGTAATAACACTACCTGTACAAGGTAACATTTGCTCTGATAAATATAATGGATCAAATTCAAGGGAAATTATTCTCATCAGGTTAAAAATTTGCTCTGGTGAATTACTACTATTTGTTTTGCTCAATATGATTTGAAAATATAGAGACAGTCAGTGAACAGAGAGCAAAGAGATGAAGATGCAGTAAAGTCACATGTTCAAGTCTGTGGTCTTGCAATGTGTCGTCAGTGGGCCTGTTTTTCTATATTACACAAGCCATCGGGGTTGGAGAAACCATAATGTGAAATATAAATACTTTCTATTTTGTACATGTCCCCTTATATTAACGTCTTATATATGTTGAAAACCAAAAATGGAACTGCATTTATTTGAAATATAAATCTTTTGTAATATTATAAATGTCTTTTATTACATTTTAATTTAATGAATATATTAATATATTTTTATTAATTAAATTTGTTCTTTCTGAATGTATTTTAAAAAAAAAAGTACATACCACAAACTTCTGAATGGTATAGTTTATCACTGTTTCCACGAAAATAAAACGCAGTAAAAACTGAATTCAATATTGATAATAAGAAGAAAATGTTCTTTCTGATGGATCATGTGATACTGTAGAGTAATGAAACTTGAGCTTACCTATTACAGGAATAAATTAAAATATAGGCTATTAGAGCACAATATAATAATGTTTTTTTTATTGTTTTTATCACCAAATAAATTCAGCTTGGTAAAAAAAATAAGAGACTTCTTTAAAAACATCGTTCTTATTTTTTTCCCAAACTTTTGTAGTGTAGAGCGATGTGCTTCATAAGAACTGTGACAGAGTGGCGGCCTCTAGTGGTCAGAAGGAGCGAACGGCCGACAGGCCTTGTGTACAGGCTCCAAATCAAGAAGAGAAAGAGAGAGAGGACAACTGAATGAGCATCATAACATACTGAGGAGAGAAGACTGGACTGTCCGATGGAAAAGAAGTGAACATTCAACTATAATAATAAAAATTATAATAATGCATCAGTACCAAACAAGAACAGCAAAATGATTTAGTTCATTAGACATTGCACATTCCAAAAATGACAGTTTATATATGATATAACAATTACAGTATTGAGAATGAATGAAAGTAAGGACAGATAAATATAGTTCATGTTTGGGCAACACTGTCAAAGCCTGTATATAAGATGGGAAAAATTCAAACAGCCACAGTTTCACACAGTGGTAACAGCCAACCACACCAATGGCAACAGACTCGCTCGCTCGTGAAATGATGATCAGTGGATCAAAAGAGTCAAAGAGAAACTAGCTTTCAATGGGAACGTATGTTTGATTAGTCCACTTTTCTTGCTTTGTGTTATTTAGTTTACATGAAGTAGCTAACTATCCATATCACACACACTCTCTCACACACACATGCATGTCCACACGCAACACACACGTGTGTATTTGTGTCTATAATTTAAATACCTGTATTATTATATAATATTAATTGAAATTACTCTTCATTGCTATGTTTCCACAAAATATAGGTTTTAGGTTAACAAAAAATGTGCAGTAAGTCAGAATTAATAACAACAACAACAACAACAACTATTATTGCATGGTGTCCAATGTAGTGGACAGGTGGATTTTTTTTTAGTAAACTACAATACATGTGAATAAATTTGCTTACGTTCTTTTATGTTTAAAGGTAATGGAACAATTCAAATGAGTTAAAAGAGAATATTACAATGTTATTCAATAACTAATTCGGACATTTCCATAACAAAGAGAAGAACATTAATATTAAGGTCTGTATCAAATAATTTTAGGACCCTTGGCAAGATTTGCCTGCATGCAAAAGACAATGTAATTATAGGGTAACATGATTTTGTCAAGTTCTAACAGTAGGATAATTCTTTACAACAGTAGTTCAATCCAAGGTAAAGGAAACTAAACCACATCTCACAGATCGTCAAAAATAATATATATATTTTTGTTAATATATATTATAAATAATATATACAGTTTTAAAAGATAATTTAAGTATTGTAATATAGAGTGGTACAATAAACTTATTTGCTATATATAGCCTATATATATAGATATTAACTGATTCAGGTAACAAAACGTGTCTCATTTAAATAACACAAAAATATTCATAATGCATCTTTACCTTTTTTATGTATTAATCTCTTCTAAATAGTTATTTCTTGGAATAAAATTAGTTAAGTGAATAAGCATTATATCAATTTTTTTGCTCTATTTGTCAATATTATTAAATCCAATCATTTTTAAGGATTAGATCAAGTGCAGTTTAACATATTTTAAAGTACAGTAAATATTACAAAACAGACTATTACACATTATGAATACTATCAATATTAACATTGCTGGTATGATTATTCATATTAATCTATAATATAAAAACTAAAAAAACTATATAAAACTATAACTATAGTTTTTAACTATAAAAACTAGTTTAATTTAATATTTTTATCAGTAAAATATTTAAAAAATACTTTTTTTCTTAAAAAACAATGACCAAAATCCAGTGTTTCACAATATTCTTTATTTGTGTGAGTAAAATGTTACAATTAATGTTACAATTCAAACCGATTCAGATTAAATTGTTAGCTTAATTTTTTTGAATATATATCACAATCTTCATAACTGAATACATGTTTTTGAATATATATCACAAACTTCATAACTGAATAAAATTGTTAAGGGGAATACATAAGTTGTTGTTTTTTTTTTTTTTTTTTACGTACAAACAGTTTAGAAACTAGCTTTGAAATATAGCTTGAAAAGAGAAGAGCGTTCACATCTCAGGCTTTTTCCCCAGAGCTGATCTCGGACTCGATGTTACGAAATGTGCGAGTGTCCACCAGTTTCTTCAGTCTATCAACCCATTTTTCAATCGGGTTGGCACAGATCTCCCTCTGATCTTTTGTGATGACACTGCATTTTCAAAGAGAAGATGCTTAATGATTTCACAAAGTATTTACAATAGCTATTTACATTTTAAGACATTACTAAAAAAGACTTACATGATACCATTCCTGTGACACTCATGATGTGTGGTGTGAATACTCACAACCTGCTTTACTGGGATTCTTACATTGGAAAAAGAAAAGCAGCACTTATCGGGACCTTGGCTGACTGCAGGAAGAAATAGAGATGAAAAAAAAAAACATTACATTGATATTGCATTAAAAAATATATAAATCAAGATAATCTTCATAAATATGCATAAAATTATGAACCTATTGTTCATAGTCATTTAAAAAAAGAGAAAAATACCCACATTCACTGCGAGCCAGTGAGCAGCAGGCGAAGAGCACAAGACAGGCGATGAAGATGCAGTGCGGGCTCATGTTTAAGTCTGTGGTCGGTCGATGATCAGATCTTGAGGTGCTGGTTTCTTTATCAGTGGCTGATCGTCTCGAAGATGATAATCTCACTGATGTTATCTGCTTTATATAGGGCTGAGATTGTACTTTCCACTATATACAAACCTATAAATTCTGGCCAACGAGGAACAAGTGATGTCACGTGCACGGGGGAAAACCGTGATGTGGTCTGCAGAGGTAGTGCTTCCTGTTGTACCCTTCCCCAATTCTGTTAATTAAGTCTAAAGTGCTGAGAAAGGTAACATATGAAATTAAGTCGTTTTGAGTTTGTCGTATTTTTTCTTTCTTTCTTTTCCATCGAAGGCATTGGAAATGTCTTTACATTCATGAAGGACCCTCATTAGGACCCCCAGATTACAAGATAAGCAGTTTCGCATCTTCTCAAGATGATACCCCATGTTCTCAAGTGCTGAGCGATGCAAGAAAAGTCCCTTTCTGCAAATGCATGGTGGAAATGAGTCTGGGGCTCAATGCAGGAAATAATGAGCTCTACTTGTCGGTGAAGGTGGAAAAGTGGTTGGGCTGAAAGTGTTTCGTGCGGTTAACAGATTTGCACACAGTGTGATCCGAACACAGTTAATATCAGCAGTTACTCACACCACATAAATTATGCTTTATCACGATTTCTTATCATGTTTGCAATCTATTTAACCACAGACATATGAAAAAGTCATATTGAGTAACATTTTTCTTATCGCTTCTTACTATGATTTTTCAATTAGTTTGTTTCATACCTTACATGCCCTATTCTGGGCAGCGTGTTATTATACTCGTCTTTTTATTGACTGAACATTACATCACCTCCTAGAACACCATTGCGCTTTTTTCCATCAAAAGAAATTCCATCAAAGATTGACAGATGTGTGTCAGTATCTCCATTAAGTCTCACCTCGTTCACACGTATCTCTGCGTGAAATCTAAGATGGAAGTCTAAAGAGATAATAAACAATACTAAACACTATGTAGTCAGTTTTGAAGATATCTAGTGACTCATATTGCTAGAGACAAGTCATAATGATCATTTTAGTAAATATGTCAGAATTATTGACAACATCTCGTTCTTAGTGTTCTTGGTACTTAATGCACACACTTTGTTGTTCATTTGACTATACCTGTTTCTGTAAAGGCCTACTCAAAGATGTATGCTTCTTTTTAAAGTTACAGTAGCCCCAAAATTAAAATTGTCATTTATTCACCTTGTACTCTAAAAATGCTGGGTTGTTTTAACCCAATTTTGAGTCAAATATAGATAAACTCAAACATTGGGTTAAAAATATAATGAAAAAAATGTAACCCAATGGCTGGGTTTGTCCATATTTTACCCAAATTTGGGTTAACAACCCAGCATTTTTTAGAGTGTGTCATTCCAAACCTTTATGACTTTTCTTTCTTCAGTGAAGTAAATATCTCAGTGTATTTTTTTGTTAGTACAACAAAAGTCAATGTTTTGGACCCCACTGACTTTCACTGTTTGAAAAACAGTGTTATTTTAGTTTTCATTTTAGTTTTATTAATATTTAGAATTAGCTTTTATTTTTATATTTTTCTTGTTAATTTTTTCTTAATTTTTTTAACACCAAGTTATGTGTGTTTTATATAAGTTTATATGGCTTCTAAAGCCAGGTTTAGTTATTTAAAACTAAAATTAAACTAAAAACATGTTGTTGTTTTCTAAAAACCTTAAGACTGATTTTGGATTTACTTGGTTAAAAACTTTTCTTAGAAGAATAAAACTCATTCCTTAGAAGTAACACAGTCCAGCCAAATATGTATTATAATAAAATGTATATAATTTGTATTTATTTGCAGTTAATAATTGTAGTGCTTTTACTTACTTATTTCAGTTTATTGCCAAGGCAACACTATTTTCTAAACAATATTTTATATTTATTTTATTTTATCTTTCTTTCAATGAACAGAAATGTTTTTATTATTATTATTATTATTTTTAGGTAAGGATAATAACCCTGATGCACAAAACAGTTCTTTACAGTATCTTTTTTCATGTTCCACCGAAAGTCACCCTCATGTTGTTCCAGGTTTGGAACAACAAGATGGTGAGTAGATTTTTTTTGGTTGGGAAATGAACTATTCTATTGTCATTGGAACTTAAATATCTGCAAAGAACATGACTTTAAATATAAAGCAAAATAAAGCAAAACACAAAAATAATACAAAAATAAAATACTATTTCACAAAAAGTCAAATCTATCTCTCTATCTATCCATCTATCTATATCTATCTATCTATCTAGAAGCTTTAGCCTCCAAGAGTCATGCATAAGCAGGTGTGGGTTTTTGCAAAAGCAAGATATGAAACCACAGAGCTCGAAATAGAACCACAGAGGGAGGTCAGGTCGAAGAGAACTGACATTGTATTTTTCCCCAACCCCACTTTTACCTGGTAGTCAAATGCCATTTAATTCCAAATTTGTATACAAATACAATATCATTTGACAATATACGTGTGAACATGTATTCACATTCATGTGTATAATAGTTATTATATACAAACTGTAAAAGAGTGCTAATATGCACCTTAAGGGTCCATTTCTACCTGATCTAACCCTTCAAAATTACGTTGGTTCAGTCTCATTGAATAATACTGAATGTATATATTTTATAAATGAATACAAATATTTTTGTCATAAAATAAAATGTAACATTTTTTTCAACTTGTTGAAAGGGATATATCCTGCTATAGTTCACCCCAAAATGAAAATGTTGTCATCATTTACTCATCCTCAAGTTGTTCCAAACCTGTATGTGTTTTTCTTCTGTTAAACACAAAATGTTGGTAACCAGACAGTTGAAGGTAGCCATTGACTTCCATAGTATTTTGTTCCAAATATGACAATCAATGGCAACCATCAACTGAGGGTAAGTAATGACACACTTTTTGGGTGAACTATCCCTTTAAAAGCTCCCACATGAAGTTTATTATAAAAATCCCTGACAAAATATTTTACTGCAAGTATCTATTAGACTTTTAAGTGTGTATAATAAAAGATTGGCTAGATAATACAATTACACACACACACACACACACACACACACACACACACAATAAATCATTATAAAATAAATAAAAATACTGAATCTTTATAAAAACACCAGTTGGTTTTAAATAATGATCAAATCAAACGAAACTTTACATCCTGGTCCTATACATCTCTCAGATACTACTTTTTTACAAACCTTGTAAAAATAAACCAAGAGCCATGAACCTTTTGATCCTGTTCCCAAATGAGAAGTCTGTTACATCAAAACCAGATGTCAGGATATCTTACAGCAATAAAATAAGAAGCTTTGCTGGCTTGAATCACGGAACCACGCAAGAGGCAGTTCAGGAGACGAGCAACTAAGCGGCGCTGTTGCATCTGAAACCATTTAGCGCCCTTAAAGGAGAACTCCGTTGCAAAATGAACTTTTAGTCCAAGAACATATTGGTACCATAGTCAACTGTTGAATTTTACAGTTGAATTTTACAATTGTACAATTCTGTAAAGAATTTTATCTTTAAATGAAGTTTTGTTAATAACTAAGTTCGGGAGGAGCACGTTCAGATAATTAACACGAGTGGACGGCAATCAGCAATCAGCAACCAATGATAAGAGGGTATATATAGACTCAGCAGTCTTACCTCGATCCATTGGCAGTTTGCAGCATGCGGCCATGTCCGAATCTAGCTCTTCCTGTTCTCGATAGAGAATCTTTCGTCCAGAATTAGGAATCTTTTCCGCAACCCGGTATCATCCCATGGGCGTCAGGCCAAACAAACGGGTCATCGCCACCCCGGGCGAAACATCCGCAATCTACTTCCGCGGTATCTTTAAACCGGACCATTCAATAATTCCTGCCATAGAGATATGGACAAGGCAATGCTGCCATCTTAACGCAAAGGAATGGACATTCCTCCAGCGTCGGCCGTCGCAACAGGCAGTAAGTAAGTTAAGCCACGCTGCAGATCCAGTCCCGGCTGATCCACACTCTCAAACATCTGCCGGGTCAACTCTGTGAGTGCTTAGCTGAAAACTTTCGCGTCCCTGATTGAACTTCGCATCGCTTCAATCGTTGAATGTCGAGCATTTACGCTATCCGGATACTAATTGTGATCGATATAAATAGTTTCTGTACAATGATTTGCGTTCCTTAAACGCGATGCTTCTTTATGGCGTAAAACTCACACGTAAACAGTAGGGCTGGGAATCGATTCTAAAAGAATTGATTCCTCGATCCCAAAAAGAATCGATTCCTCGATCCGAGGCGTTAGGAATATAGAGTCGATTCCAAAGCTAGGAATCGATTCCATTAACAGGAATCGACTCCTCTTTTAAGATTTCAGAAGTTCAGACCAATTCTAACCCGCAGCTTCACCATTTGGTTTACTAATCCAGAACGAACAAATCGGCAGGGAACCACCCTTAGAAATGACAAATAAATAAATGAGAAACAACGGAGCTTTTACACTAGGCTTGTTACGGTGAAATGCCATATATGGTTTGTATCCTGTGTTTGCAGCGGTCCGAGCGCATTTGTCCCCGACGCCCCCCGCAGCGTGGGTCCGGTTCCACACCCAATTTAATTCTATCGAACCTTGGTGCGTTCGCGTGCATCTTATGTCATTGCAAACGTGCACGGCGCTCGATGGAAAGCAGAACGTGGGTAAATATTGTGTATTTACTTATTTATTTTTAGTAAAATTGCTTCTATTATGCGCAGTTAAGTGAACAATACAGGTTTATTGTACGTGTGTCGCATAAGGTGGTTTTCTGCTGCTTGCAAACAGACCCGTAAGAATACAGAATACTCTGATTCCACGTACAATGCTCGAATACACTGCAGGCTCACTCTCGCTCGTATCCAGGGTAATTCCTCAACACTATCATCCCTTACTTATTTAACTGAATACATCACAATAAGCTAAAACGCATGCACAGGATACCTTATTTCCTGAACAAGGGCGCACCCGAGTCCGTGCTGGGTAGTCAGTACTACCACCACCTCCTCCAGGTAGTCTCGGGTCCGGTACCCCAGTGCGCACCCGGTTCCCATAATGGCGTTCACATTAGCGATTTTTCATGTGAACCATTCCCCGTTACGGACTTAACTGCCAGGGTGAAAGTTCCCTAAGCCATTTTGAAATGTTAATAAAGATGTGCATAATCCTGCAAAGATTAAATCGCCCCTCTTTTTCGCATCTTTGTTTGCGCTCAAGAAGATGATAATCGGCCAGCCAGGCCCCAATCTACTTCCCGCTTTTGCTCGGCTTCACACCACAGCTCATTTGCACAGGTACGTTTCTCCACTGCCCAGCAGTGACGTCTACTCTGCTCCCACTGAAACTCTGTTTCTCCGGCTAATTTTCTATACTGCCCCAGCAGTGACGTCTCCTCTGCTCCCACTGGAGCTCTGTTTCTCTGGCTAATTTTCTCCACCGCCCCAGCAGTGACGTCTCCTCTGCTCCCAAAGGAGCTCCGTTTCTCTGACTAATTTTTCTACTCTGCCCCAGCAGTGGTGTCTCATCTGCTCCCACAGGAGCTCTGTTTCTCTGACTAATTTTTCTACTTTGCCCCAACAGGGATGTCTCATCTGCTCCCACAGAAGCTCTGTTTCTCTGACTAATTTTTCTACTTTGCCCCAACAGTGATTTCTCATCTGCTCCCACAGGAGCTCTGTTTCTCTGACTAATTTTTCTACTCTGCCCCAGCAGTGATGTCTACTCTGCTCCCACAGGAGCTCCGTTTCTCTGACTAATTTTTCTACTCTGCCCCAGCAGTGATGTCTACTCTGCTCCCACAGGAGCTCTGTTTCTCTGACTAATTTTTCTACTCTGCCCCAGCAGTGATGTCTACTCTGCTCCCACAGGAGCTCCGTTTCTCTGGCTAATCTTTTCTACTCTGCCCCAGCAGTGATGTCTACTCTGCTCCCACAGGAGCCGTGTTTCTTTCGGCTAATTTTTCTACTCTGCCCCAGCAGTGATGTCTCATCTGCTCCCACTGAAGCTCTGTTTCTCCGGCTAATTTTCTATACTGCCCCAGCAGTGACGTCTCCTCTGCTCCCACTGGAGCTCTGTTTCTTTCGGCTAATTTTTCTACTCTACCCCAGCAGTGACGTCTCATCTGCTCCCACTGAAGCTCTGTTTCTCTGGCTAATTTTTCTACTCTGCCCCAGCAGTGATGTCTCATCTGCTCCCACAGGAGCTCTGTTTCTCTGGCTAATTTTTCTACTCGGCCCCAGCAGTGATGTCTCATCTGCTCCTACAGGAGCTCTGTTTCTCTGAATAATTCTCATATGAGCTCTGTTTCTCTGGCTATTTTTTCTACACTGACACAGCAGTGATGTCTACTCTGCTCCCACTGGAGCTCTCTTTCTCTGACTAATTTTTACTCGGCCCCAGCAGTGATGTCTACTCTGCTCCCACTGGAGCTCTCTTACTCTGGCTTATTTTCTACACTGCTATAACAGTGACGTCCCCTCTGCTCCCACTGGAGCCCTGTTTCTCTGGCTAACTTTCTACACTGCCACAGCAGTGTCGTCTCCTCTGCTCCATCTGAAACTCTTTTCTCTGGCTAATTTTCTTCACCGTCACAGCAATGATGTCTACTCTGCTCCCACAGGAGCTCCGTTTCTCTGGCTAATTTACTACACCGCCACAGCAGTGACGTCTCCTCTGCTCCCACAGATGCTCTGTTTCTCTGGATAATTTTCTACACTGCTCAAGCAGTGACCTCTTCTCTGCTCCCGCAGGAGCTCTGTTCCTCTGGCTTATTTTCTACACTGCTATAACAATGATGTTTTCTCTCCAGTACATCACCATTTAGAATTATTATTCCTGCTAAAACCCTTAATTGATTATTTCCTCTGTCCAGCAAGCTTGGTCTCCAAGCTAACGTCGCACGCATCAAAATTTATCCTCCAAGCGGTATCTCCCAGGACCCTTCAATCCTATATTACCGCTTGGAGGTAACATAAAGAAAGGAAACGATAAATATAACGTCTCTTATAACTTGCCTTCCCCCGATTTTTCTCTTTCCAATCAAATCTTTTATCTCCTATTAAAGGTTATTTGAGCGGCAATCCAGTTTTTCCCATAAACTGTCGTACGGCACTACTTCTGTGGAGTTAAACAATTCACAAACCCTGATTAAAGGGATCCAAAGATCCCAGCCCACCCGCCCCCGACTCCGGACACCCCATAACACTGGAAATTCTCATTAAATGTATTCGGCTTTCCGCATAAGCTACCAGCCCTTCAGTTCCACTCACACACTCAATGCCACGTTTAAATTACCCTTTTTCGTTTTTCTTAGACACTCAAAAAACCGCCATCACTTTATGAGCAGAGTGAGTGCTTTCCCAGAGGAGCCCTTACATTTTTCTCCTTCATCCAGCGAGCAGTTGGTCTCACAGCGGATGCAGTGTGAGAAAAATCTCCTGGGCAAGCACTCAATTTTTCCACTTTTCAGTTTTCCTTCTTCCATCCAGCGAGCATCGGTCTCACAGCGGATGGAGTGAGAGCTTTCCCAGTAGAGCACTTAAAATTTTCTCTTTCATCCAGCGAGCAGTTGGTCTCACAGCGGACGGACATGAGAAAATTTCCTGGGCAAACACTCATTTTCCCCTCTTGTCAGGTTTCCTCTTTCCGTCCAGCGAGCATTAGTCTCACAGCGGACGGAGTGAGAGCTTTCCCAGTAGAGCACTTAAAATTTTCTCTTTCATCCAGCGAGCAGCTGGTCTCACAGCGGATGGAATACGAGAAATCTCCTGGGCAAACACTCATTTTCCCCTCTTGTCAGGTTTCCTCTTTCCGTCCAGCGAGCATTGGTCTCACAGCGGACGGAGCGAGAGCTTTCCCAGTAGAGCACTTAAATTTTCTCTCTTTCATCCGGTGAGCATTCGGTCTCACCGTGGACGAGAGTACGAGAAAATCTCCTGGATAAGCACTCATTTTTCTCTTTTCAGGTTTCCTCTTTCCGTCCAGCGAGCATTGGTCTCACATCGGACGGAGCGAGAAAGTTCCAGGTAGAGCACTCATGTTTTCTCTTTCATTTCAGCGAATATTTGGTCTTACAGTGGATGCAGCGCGAAAACCTCCTGGACAAGTATACAACAACCACACCTTGTTCGCAGTCAACAAGGGTCATCAGTCCAGGCAGTGAGCCAACATCACGGGCCTCCCTGACCAAGCATCCAGGCCCCTTCTCGAGATGCCAGCCCGCCATTTCTTGGCACTCTTTGGGGGGTCTTTAGTCCGGCGGCTGTCCTCTGCTCTTTAGCCTTTTGGGGGGAGTACTCTGGGTTCGGGCAGAATTCCGAGCACGGAGCCCTCCCTCCGGACAGCACGCCAAATACGCATTGAATCTTACTCACTCAAAATTATATGTAAGTGTGAACTCGTGAAATGAAGTTTTGTTAATAACTAAGTTCGGGAGGAGCACGTTCAGATAATTAACACGAGTGGACGGCAATCAGCAATCAGCAACCAATGATAAGAGGGTATATATAGACTCAGCAGTCTTACCTCGATCCATTGGCAGTTTGCAGCATCCCTCCTCCACCCCTTCTCCACACTCCTAGTCCTGCACACTCCTCTTTCTAAAAAATCACTTGCATACGGGGGGAGTACTCTGGGTTCGGGCAGAATTCCGAGCACGGAGCCCTCCCTCCGGACAGCACGCCAAATACGCATTGAATCTTACTCACTCAAAATTATATGTAAGTGTGAACTCGTGAAAAACTGTTTAGATTATAACGCTAGTATATAATAAGTAAAAATAAATCACTAGTTAATACCACGAACAAGGCTCAAAATAGCCCACACTAATGCCGAGTTCAGACTGCATGATTTTAGCCACGATTTTGGCTCGCCGACAGGTTTTGAGAAATCGCCGACAAATGCCCGAAATCACAGGCAAATCGGCGCTCGTTTACGCGAGTGACAATCACGCAGTGTGAATGAACAAAGACGCGAACTGAAAGAATCACAGACGAGTCGCCGACGCCCGTGAGATATTTGGCATGCTAAATATCTGGACCTGTCGGCGATTCAAAATCCTGCTGTGTGAAAAGTGTTTTGACTGAAAACTACATCGGCGATCACCGGCAGCCAGTGAGAGAGCAAGATACAGAGCAGCAGGGAGTTCGGGGAGGAGTTATAGATCACATATCAACATGATATGGCATTGTTTCAACAAAAAAAGCTTCTTCTCGGTCTATTTGGACACAATAAATGGAAGAAAAATTAGTAGAAATTTGGCAGGAGCACTCGTGTCTGTTTCACCAGCTGTACCACAACCGGGTCGAAAAAAAAAGTCTCACGTGAGAACTCCGGTCTTGCACGTGTGGTGTCGTGCGTTGTTTCCTTTTCATATCTCACGCGTGTTTGTTGTGAAATGTAGTTTGTGTGCAGCGTGCTAGACAGAGTCTGTCGGCGATTTTTCTAAAGTCATGCAGTGTGAAACCTTCTGTCGCCGATCCATCGTCCAGTGTGAACACAGCAGCGACTGAATGCTGGCCAAGATAGTCATGCAGTGTGAAAAGAGCAGCGACCTGACTACTTTGAAAATCGTGCAGTCTGAAAGAGCCATAACACAGTAACATAATGAGGGTCCCTACATGTAAACCGAAGCATTGAGCACTTTGTAAGTGTACAGACTGGAAAAAACAGAAATGCAAGTTTGAGAGGAGCGCCCCCGACAAATCTTGCGAGAATCATGACATGCCTTACGGCAACAACGTCACACACATCAACCACAACATGAAGCGCAAAGACACTTGCACACATTTTCAGACGTGATACTCAACGATGGAAATAACAAATAAAACGTGATCGGAAGAGACTAGGAAAAGGAAGAGAATGAGCCTCTCAAGCCGTAAATAAATGCATCAATCCGCAAGTTTGGTTTGAGTTCTTTAATGGTTTAGAGGTTGATCTTTTTTTCTCTCCCATCAAAACTGAATATGTTCGGTATATGTTCATATTTTTGTGGATTTTATTTTGTGATTTCACCAGAATGAATAGAGATTCTTCGCAACTGCGATAGATTGAAGAGTGCGTCCGAGTGAAGACTGTATTTGAGTGGTATTTATGATAGTACCATTAAATACAAGTACTCCACAGCGACTCTAGGGGTCACTGTTTGACAAAAACAGAATTCCTGCATAGTGTGCTTTTAAACCTCTTGTCATGAGAGCAGCTGCATATAGCGTTTCATCACAGAAAAAAAAAAAAAGAATACAGTACATTCCAAAAGGTCTGAACACTCCCATGAGTATGATTTTTTTAGACCGTAAATAATAATTAGACTGATGGGGATTTTTTCTGATAAATCAATCCAACTTGTATTATTCTGGAGTCCTCAGTGTCAAACAGTCATGGCTGAATCAATCACTTTTGATAACACATCCTGTCATGCTTAAAGGCAATATTTCTCTTGATAGAGGATACAAGAAGCTGATAAAAGCCCTAGGGAAACAGGAATGTGTACCTTCCCAAAGAGTACTGGTTGTATTTTTGACTTTCCTCAACCCCTTTCTTATCTACTTGCATAATATCTGAAACACTGAGCTGTCTTAGGAATGTCATTTTTCATTCGTGTTGTGCATTACCTTTTCATCAACTTAGCATGAACCTCATTTGAGAAACAGACCAGTCTCTTTCTTATCAAATCCCTGTATAACTAAACTTATCATCCATTGTAAGAAGGCAACTCAATCTAGATGGCATTCCAGAAAAGACAACAATATCTTGAATCTTTAAATAAGCATGGACATTGTTGTTGGGTAAATATAGCAGATAGAACTGATAGAAATGTGATCCCTCTGACAAATAACTTTTGCAGCATTGTCATTGACTCAACATACACGAATATGAAAGAAAGAACTCTACAGTATTATATATTTATTTCTATTTCTAGTTTTTTTAATATATATTTCTAGTTTTTTTTAATATATATTTCTAGTTTTAATACTTCAACCTAAACATATTTCTTGCCAAGTCAGTTAAAAATAAAAAAATAAATAAATCATCTGATATTTAAATTTTATTTCAAAATTACAAAATTAGTTTTCATTTTTTTTTCTAGTGGTTCAGTTTTAACAACAGTGGTGATGGCAACTGAGAACATTCAATATTATGCCACGTTTGCTGATCAACTGAGACAAATGATGTGGTTGTGGTTTTGATTGTAAGTAACATCCTTATTTTCAAGAAGATCAGAAGAAAGACATTTGCAAAATGTTACCCTGCAAAAAATAACCACACAAAAAAAACCCTTCGTCCCCCATTTTGTTTCATCAGAATGTAGGAAATCGCTAAACAAAGACAACTGTGCTAGAAAAATGCCATGCGATGGGATGAATTCAAGAGGAGAGGAGACTGGTAAACAACTCCATAAGAGGTGTTTTGTTGGCAAATGTGTCACTGGCCAATGTGCACTGAATTTAGGGGTTTATCAATCTGAAAAACCATAGACCAATTGCCTATGGTTTTAAAATTGACCTCATATATTATTTTGTTTCAGGCAATTTAAAGAAATTTTGGAGGTGTGAATTAAAATAAGAAATATTATTATTATTATTATTAATTTAATAATAAATTATAATTATCCGAATATAATCACTTAATATAAGCATACCGTAGTGATTCAGGATAAGTCAAAAACACGATTGTACTGAATTTCACAATAGTTCAACCAAAAATGTATATTCTGTCATTATGTACTGAATCATTTTGTGTTCCACAGATTTAAACCGAATATATGTTTGGAATGACATGAGAGTAAGTAAATATTAATGAGATGATTTTGTGGGTGAACTATTGCTTTCAAGTTCTCATTTAGCTTCATATATTTTACAATCTTCTACAAGTCCAAAGTCAAACACACAAATCAATGAGTCTAGAAACGCTCCTCCTGATATAGGGGCAGGGGCTCTGACCCAGGAGAGCACAGCTGGGACTTTTCAACTGAGTTTGGGAAAATTCCTCATGAGATGAGACTCTCAAATAGATGTAAACACACCCTGACAAGAGCACCAGAAGATCTCATTTCAACCCAATTGTATTCTTTGCTTTAGATAAATATTATACATATAAAAAGACAAAGCAATAAAAAGAATTTCAACCTGTGTTTTTCTGACAAAACTACACATCCATGTATCTAAATATTGTCTTTCAGTGGTTACATGCTGTTACAATGACCCTGGAGATTTGAGAAGCTCTCAAAGCGCAGCAGCAATGGTTCATCGTATTTTCCATCTCTCTCAGACATATCAGATTACTCCTCCTCTTAAAAACATATTTTCAGTATTTTTCTTAATTTATCCCTCCTGCGTTTATCACCTAATCGGTTTTCTCAAGCTGTAAATCTGCCAAACGAAAAATCATGTGTTGAACTTTGCCCATACGAGCGGGACTTTTGCGATCATTCCTATACAACCTCCACAGATGCCTTCACCTCAAAGGTCAAAGGTCAGTCTTTCAGTGCATTACATCTCTGTGTGAGCTCAGCTATAAAACTGCACATCTAATGGAAATTCCTCTTTGACATTTCATGGAAGAAGTGCTCTGAACATCATGCGTCACCAATGTTTTGGTTGACTGTGGAAGGAAGAAGATCTCCTAAACAGATATTCACTCAGACTGACATGCACAGTAGAGATGGTTAAGACAGTGCCAGGTACAGTTTCATACGTAGCTTTAAAAAGATCAAATATGACATGAACACAGTACACGCTTTTTAAAGATGATCAGGACAATTTTGGCCGTCAAATAAAAAACTCCCCAAAACTTATATTTACGAGGTACTGATCTATATCTATGGACAAACAATATCAAAACAACTGACTTGGGCTAGTACGTAACCACTTTCACCACTCAGAAAAACCAAGCAGCCAAAGCAATACCCTATCATCGTGTGAGTGGGTCAATTGAATGAATTTTCATTGTAGTTTAGGAAGAGAGTGACTTGCATTTTCAATTAAAATAATAAAAATGTATTATTTAAAATTAATAATGAAAATAAATCTTAAATTGTATTAATAATACAAGTCTTCTTGCCTGTGCATTACACACAAAAAAGAATATTTGAATATTACAAATATTACAAAAGAAATCTGAGAAATGTCCAGGCTAAAAGACATCTGTATAGTCTTTACAACTAGCTAAGCCAAGCGTTTCCCATAAGAATACCAAGCTATCAGTTGTGATAAAACAGGAAATGTGTAGAAAAAAAAACAAAAAACTGGACGTCCGATATATGAGGGTGGTGATAAATATGAATGGACCATTGTGACTACCGGTATCTAGTATCTAGGGATAGACATGAGTAGGTTGAGTCATACGTTAAGCCAAGACGGACAGGACACTATCCTTGTGTGTCCTTCACCCGTGCCGGGGAGAGCAGTTCAGGACTCGGACAAGGCTCACCAACTTTTCCCAAAGGATTTTTGCTTCCGGCTCACTCACAGAGATAGATTTTCATTGCATCCTGTTTTCCCTTCTAAACACTTGGAAATGAGAACAACTGCATGCAGCATGTAATAACAGATATCACAATGTCAGACTGCACGCACTAAAGCAACTGTACTATATGGAAAATAACAATTTTAGGTTCCTTAAAACTGTGCTTTGGTATAACAAGCTTCTTGTGTTGAAGTCTATCACCCCTACTGACATGCATATATTTTTGTGTCCATTATTTTCTTTTAAAATAATTTGAAAAATTCATGACATGTTTCACTTCATTCTATAAAACCTTTTTAGTTTTAATTCATTTTCGGTACATGCAAAAATTAATCATATTATATGTTTTGGTATCTTAATCGCCAAAATGTCAGGTGTCTGGACAAATGAACACTGTAAAAAGAAAACTATTTACAGTGGTGCTTTAATATTACGAAATTCAAAATAAAACACTATGGGATAATTTTATGTTTTACAAGAAAAAACAAAACTGTGTCAAGACAAACAAAAAACTGTTGAGATAATTGAAAAACATTAGTCAAGGAATTTGTAGTTTTGGCACAACTGCTTTCTATGTCATGTGGTACAACCAATGCAGGAAAATGCTAAAACAAATAGAAGCGAAGCCTGTTCAATTTAAAATTAGTTGCAAAAGTCAGGTGGCGCAACCAGGAAGTCACTGCAATGAAAGTGCTTATATGAAATCCTAAGATTGTCTTTTTGTGTTCTATTTTTTTTAACTCTCGTCACGTGGTACTATGATGTCATACACCGATTAGGCAGTGCAGTGTATAGCCTACTACTCGTATTACTTTTACCATATCTTTCTATGGGAGAAATGAAAAGGGTAGTATGCTATGCGGTTCCAAATTCAGCAGAGTTTCTGAATTGCTAGTTTCTGAATGGCAAAAAAAAAAAAAAAGATTGTTCCACTCTGCCGACTCAGTTTTTCCACTAGCGTAGCTGGCTATCGCCAAAACTGGTGTGATTTCAAAAGACACATTTGTTAGATATACCCTATGTCAAGTAGCAGTACATTAGGAACATTTCATACTTGTAAATAAAAAAAACCTTTAAAGCATCAATAATCTTTTGTAATCAAAGCTTTACATGTGCTACTCATTGTCGTGCATTAGGGGGAGACAAATACTCACAAAAATCTCCAATTATGAGTCACACCGTAGGTGTTTGTGTGTGACACCATTTTTGTTAAGTATGATGCAGACCGGTTATCTTCAAAACAAACAAACACAGACTAACATCAACAGGCATTTATCATACACACTCTACTATGGATATAAGTACGCAACAAATAGACATTTCTTATGACCAGGAGGAATTTCAGCAGAGTCAGACACACCAAATACTATTCAAAATTTCCAGAGATTGAGTTTAACTCTGCATGGAGATGCTAATCAGGTTTGCTGCATACTAATAGACATTCTCCTCACATACTTGAGAGTGTCTTCAGGTCCAAGCGCTGAGTAACAAACTCGTGAGGCCTCATGCCCTGGGTTCAGCACTTCTCTGCATTATTATCAGCCAGGTCATCTTCAGCTCTGTCAACCAAGGGCTCTTCATGTCTGAAACAATTAGCAACTTGATGTGAGCTTTCATGAGTACAGCAGTCTAACCTTGACACTCGTGACAGTCTTTCAGTTCAGCAAAGGGGAATGTGAATATCACTCTCCACAGATAGGGAGTACTTTGATTTACCATTACTTAAAAAAAAACATTAGATAATGCTTTTTGTAAAAATTATTAGATATGATAGAAAAACTTGTTTAATATAATCACCAGCATGACAAGCAAAATAAATGCAAAAGCCCAGTGTTATGGATTTATACATGCTGCTCAACCATTTAACCCTGTTATTGTAAATTATCAAGCATTTTTCCTCTCGAATTATTTAATGAAAATATAGATTTATTGATCGTATAAACCAACATTTGGTCCCAAATTAGTTAGCTTTTATTGCGTAAGAAATTATTTAAGAATTAATCTGCAAACTTGTTACTTATTATTCTAGAGTTATTTCTTTTTATTTAACTTTTTAATTGGATAAATGTTATTTGACTTTGAAATTATATATATATATATATAAATATATATAGATATATATATTATACATTTAACAAAAATAAATACAAAATACAAAAAATAGTCCCAAATTTCAGTAAAGAGTTGCAAAAGTTTTTTTTTTTTTAAGTTTTTTTTGTTTGTTTTTGCTACATAAACTTTGAGAGGGGCTTATTTATTTACCAATAGAAAATTAGGCCTGACCTGCAACATTGCCTTCAATAACTGAACTCATTCAAACTTAAACAGACTCAAAGGAGGATTCTAGTTTTAAACCCGATGACCATGAGAAAAACATTCACAATAATGTTTTCTCTTGCTCTGCTCTTATTCTCCAATGAAAAACACACTTTAGAATGTGATAATTTGATCTGACAGATCAAAATTTGTTGTTGGGTTGCCAAAAAGATTACATGAAACCAGTTACATAACGTGGAATAATTGTGAACAGAAGTGAGAGCTGTAGTTTCTCATCTTTACTATATCTTTCACCATCTGTGCTCAGACAATCTTTACAGCTACATTCCTTTTAGTTATGGATGATCATATCAGCATTATTAATAAAGCATGTATTTGATAACAAGCACTGACATTTCTGTATAGTATCCTTATCCTGAAAACCATATACTGTTCTGTCAAAAATGAAAATGATTAAATTCCTGCAGCTATTTTCACTGTCATGCATCTCCCTGAGAACGCTTAATATTGTATCAAATTGCCATCCCTTTTAATATGGAAATTTCAGTTTATATATTAACTCTAAAAGCTATTTTTAATGTAGCCTACCCAGTGTTGGAAAGTTTTTATTTTTAATGAATGTTATGTAATCACTTGTAAAATCTTAAGCATCTAAATGTCACAACCTCACACATCCCACTCAGGTTCACATGCACAAATAGCATACATTAGTATTGTGATTCACGTGGTGTCCACAACCGGCTGTGATTGAGTGTTCCTCTTCCTGAGGGATTTATCTAGAGCGCTGGATGTTTAAGAGCTTTCGAATCATGAAAATCTTCCTGTTCCTCTCATGGTTCAACACGGGCAAGGACTTAAGGTCAAGGACATGCATTTATTTATTATGAAATAAATTTATTATTGTTATTTTTGAGTAACTCTCAAAGACACAGTTGTCCCTCTAGCGGTTAAAAAACACAACACTACATGTAGGCTATTGTGCGGAAGAACATTGTTTTGGCTGTGCTTCAGCTCTGAATGACTGTGGCTGAATTATCCTCCTACTGCTCATAAAATAAGAGATATTACCAGTTCAGATTGAAAGGTTCTCAAGATGACTATAGCAGAAGATATCACTGTAGCTATACGCATAAATGTAGCCTAACGTTACTTCCTAGAAATAAATTTCAGCACAGAGCTACATAATGAAATTCCTCACCTGCTAAGAAATAAAAACACAATCTCTGCGTAGCTTTTACATTAAAATCACTCAGTTTTCGTCATCTCCGAAAAGCCAAGTCAGTCTTGACTCTGTCTCGTTGTATAAGGTTGGAGATTCGCGTGTTTTGTATGTTTTTAATACCTCGTCATTTTCTTTACATGACATTACTCAAATTGCAAAGTGTTAACTTATATTTGTTTACACTCGCAATAAAACACAACATTGTGCTTTTGTCAAACAAATTCTTGCGCGTTTTGAGTGAGTTTCTTACCTGTTTATCCTCACCAGTCATAATCTCCGTCGTTGTTCTGACAAAAGCTTAGTCTTCTCACATCCATGGAGTCTAATGACGGGTATACTGTAAAATCCCGATTTAACTGAACCTCCGGCACGATTTTATCATCCATTGACCCAGCAGGGGATGACCATATTCTCTCATTTCACTTCGTTAAACTCGTATTGCTTCTTCTAATGTTTTGCCCTCAACAATGGCGCTGGTTGTGACGTCATGTGACGCACGGGTGACTGACATACACGCAGTTTCCCCGCGAAAACCGTCAGGTCTAACATATCTAAAACTTGTGATAAGTTTACCATAGTAGTGAATCAGGGTTAGACAAAACCGCGTTTTGGAAGAAGGATTGATGATGTATGACTCATTATTTAAATTTGGTTAATTTTGAACAAGAAAAGTATGCCTGGCCAACCTTAAGTTTAAACAATGGATTTCGAGTTAGGCCTATTCCTTTTTAACACATGACATATATCCGTGGCAGTGATGGCACAATCAAATCTATTTATTTGTTTTTTTAAATAAGAACTTTTTTTTTAATTCTATTGGTTAATTTTAATTGACTCTAAAACAAAGGTTTCATTATTCTTTTTTATTTGTTTGTTAATGAAATTAGGCATTTATTTTATTTTTATTATTATTTTGAGGCACTCTTAAACAAAGGATTCAGTCAGTGGTATTCTCTTACATGATAAGATTATCAATGATGTAATCAAATATATTTGTTTGTTTGTGAAATAATTTTTTTTATTTTTTATTCTTAAACTAAGATTTTAGTCAGATGTATTTTATTTTATTTTTTTGTCACAGAACATACATATCAGCGGTGTAACATACTTCCTGCTGATTTGACTTTACATTCCTGTTTTAAGTTGTTTACCATGAGTATAGGGCAAAAAGATTATTTTTGTAGATTTATTTAACAAAAGTCTTACTGTAAAAACTTCTGCTGTGGAAAGAAGTAAACCTTGACCTGATAATTTCATAACTGTTAAGTCTTTTTGAGCTATTCATTTGTGGCTTTTCTCGAGTGTTTTGGTCATTGTCTTGTTTTTGCAATGTCCGCTTGTGGTTCAGCCCCAGCTTTTAGACAGATGGTCTCACATTCCCCTCAAGTACTACTCTCTGGTTCAGTGTGGAATTCATGGTCGACTCTGTTATGGCGAGCTGGCCAGACCCTGAGGCACAACTGCAGCCCAAAACCATAAAGCTTCCATCACCAAACATTACAGATGGCCTGCGGTGCTTTTAACCGAACGTTGAACGTTGGTTTTTGCCAAACATGTCAGGTTTTGCTGCTAGTCAGCTCTAATTCTGTCTCATCAATCCACAACACACTGTTCCGACACCCTTTAGATTTTACCTGGCAAACATGCCTGATGAATCTGCAGTATGTTTATGAGAACATAAATCTATATTCGCATACCGGTAGGTTTCCTGGTCACAGATGTTATTGATCAGCTCTTGTGGTGAGATCTATCCTGGATAGATATCTTTGGGGTGCCTAAGATTTTGAAAGAAATTTATTTTTTACACATCAAATTGAAAAAGAAAAAAGAATTAATTTCTTAAAAAATGTTTCTATTTCAAATGATGTTCCATTGTACTCTATAAATCAAAGAATTAAAAAAAAATGTATCTGTTTCCACAAAAATATTACAAAGCACAACTGTTTGACTTAAAAAGAAATGTTTCTTGACACCAAATCAGCATATTAGAATGATTTCTGAAGGATCATGTAACACTGAAGACTGCTTAAAATTCAGCTTTGCCATCACAGGAATAAATTATATTTTAAAGTACATTAAGATAGAAAACAGTTTAAATTGTAGTAATATTTCATAATTTGACTGTTTTTGCAGTTTTAGCCTTGGATGAGAGACTTCTTTCAAAAACATTACCAACCCCAACATTTTTGAAGTGGATATAATTTTCGGTATTGTGGTTTGTATATATATATCATTTTATTTTTTAAATGCAAATTTTTTATTATTTTATACATACTTCCCCCACATCACTTGGAGAGAATATTCGTGACGGGTAGTGAGGAAGGGTCAGGTGTTCCCTGCTTATCATATCCTGCTGTCAAGAACATGTCCAGATGAGAATCCACCCTGTGCTTTCGTTTCCTAGGACATACAATACATGATGCAACAAACAGGAAGCCATCACTCGCGCAGACGGCCCTGTTAATGCAGGACGAGGATCTGCAGAAAACATTATGTACTGTCTCCACCGGGAGTTCCTGTGATTAGCATGATAACCAATGTTTTTTTGGACATCCATAAAACCTGTCTATCCCATTTCTAAACAAAGACAGACTTGACATGTTTTGGGAAAACTGAAGGAATATTATTACTGCATGTATTTAGTGTATTTTTGTTTTGTGAATTAACGTCACAACCTTCCTGTTACACACCAACGTAACAATTTAACAACATGCTGTTTTCATCGCTGAGGAAGTCTCCGGAGCTGAAATTCAGTGGTAACAGGCATTTAAAAGACAACTCCGGCGCAAAATGAACCTTTAGTCTAATTACACATTGTTACCTAGTCAACCGTTATCTGAGATTAGTTTTCATGATTGCCGAATGTAAATAGTTTTATCTCTAAAAACAGTTTAGCCTATAACGCTAGTATAATGCTAGTATATAGGGCATAGAGTAATGACAGATGAAAATCGCTTGTTATTACCACTAAAAAGGTTCAAAATAGCCCCACACCAACACGACAGCATAACAAGGGTCCCTACATTCAAACCGAAGCATTGAGAACTTTGTCAGTGTCCATACAGTTTAATAAGAAGATATTTTATACACACAGTAAATTTCGCGAATACAGGAAGAAGCCATTTTTGAAAAATAGTCTCTACCAGTCGAACTACGAACGCCGATCCAACTGCGCTGGTGAGATGTGAATAAGGTGATAAGGTGAGCGCGAATAGTAGGCTACGTGTACATATTGAAGACAAGTAAACGGTTTGTGTTTGTGTTTCTTCTGGAAACAACGGACCATATGAGATTCTGCACAGTTCAGCGCACTTGGATCGGCACTCGTAGATCGACTGGTAGAGACTATTTTTCAAAGATGGCTTCTTCCTGTATTCGCGAAGTTGACTGTGTGTATAAAATATCTTCTTATTAAACTG
Source organism: Pimephales promelas (assembly GCF_016745375.1). Next base: position 8,006,858 of record NW_024121432.1, read on the forward strand.
TTTGGACACTGACAAAGTTCTCAATGCTTCGGTTTGAATGTAGGGACCCTTGTTATGCTGTCGTGTTGGTGTGGGGCTATTTTGAGCCTTCTTAGTGGTAATAACATGCGATTTTTATTTGTCATTACTCTATGCCCTATATACTAGCATTATACTAGCGTTATAGGCTAAACTGTTTTTAGAGATAAAACTATTTACATTCGGCAATCATGAAAACAAATCTCAGATAACGGTTGACTAGGTAAGAATGTGTAATTAGACCAAAGGTTCATTTTGCGCCAGAGTTGTCCTTTAATTTCTGACATGCGCTGTAAGCGGTAGACCAATCACAAAAGAATGGGCCGTCTGACCAATCAGAGTAGAGTATTAGTCTTTACTATCGTTCAGTCTTTCCACTATCAAATTCCGCCATGGCGTGATGCAACTGGCATGTAAAGGGAATGGGAGATGGGTTTCTCTGATTGGTTTATTGCACGTAATGCCCAAAACACACGCATTACTCATGAAGAGAATAGAGACAACCCTTCTAGACCACCGGCATGGCACGGAGACCATTTTTCCCATTGTTAAACTAAAAGTGGATTAGGACATGCCCATGTGCACATGCGCTTAGATCATTAACAGAGGGCCCTGAATCTTTAGTTTTCAGACAGTTTGAGAAATGAGGCGGTGAAAAGTATAAGAAAATGTAAATGTTTTTTTTTTTTTGGATGCATTTAAACCAACTGTAGGAGCCCTCTAAAACAAAATTAGTATAAATATAGTTTGGTCGACATGTAACAAGACTCAAAAAGACCTTTAAATGAGTTTGATCTTTATTTGGTTGAATAAATGTCCACCTCCCCTGAACAGTAGTGTCTCACATAGTTTGTCCGCACTGGTTAAAACACAATGAGCAACAGAGCATCTGTGCTTCACACAAGCACACGTACACAAACTACTTCATAATACATTTGCAAACCATATTGCACCCATATACATGTACATACTTGGTCAAACACACAAATACACAACACTACTTTATGGGCCAAAAAAATCTGATGTGCAAAACTTCTGGAATTTTTTCAGTTGAGACTCACATGGAGCATTAATGAAAGTCTTTGAAGAAACGTCAGTTCAATTTATTAGCATGTAATGGTATTGTAGAATACGACAATGTGCTTTATACATTTCTAATGTCACGAATCTGATTGAGGCGGGTGTGTCTCAAGGCACCGAGGCAGATGTTAGGTTTAATTCATCGAACTAAACAGGCTTAGAGGTTTTGTTGGAATCAGTGGAGATATTTCGCATAAACAACTGGGCAGTCAAATCAAAGCAGATCAGATTTAAAGGAACAGTACACACAGTAAATATCCTGTCATTATTTAGTCATGTCCATCACAATGTGTATATTTTTTTTATCTCATGTTGTTCCAAACCTGTATGTTTTTCTTCTGCTGAACCCAAAATATGATATTTTGAAGAATTGATAACCAAACATTTTTGGTTCCCATTGACTTGCATTGTAATTTTGTCCATATAAAATGGAAGTCAACATTTTTCTAAATATCTTCTTCTATGTTGAGGGTAACATGAGAACATGAACAACATGAGGGTGAGTAAATGATGACAAAATTTTAGTTTTTTGGAGGACTATCCCTTTAAAGTCAGTGATCCCAAACAGGTCAGTGTGCCTCATAACCAATCATGACATGCCAAATTAAAATCTGTACGTAATTTTCAGTAAATAAACACATGCTTCAGAAAACATGGAATATAGTGTATAAGCTGTATCAAACTATTTTAAGAAACTTTATGGGGCTTTTTTATCTTCTTTTGTTGTCAACCACAGTATATAAATCATACAGGTTTGGAAATACATTATGTTGAGTAAATAAAGACAGAATTGTAATTTTCTGGGTGATTTATAACTTTAAAGACCGTTTAGTTCAGTGCATAAAACCCTATCAATTTACCTTCAGATCCTAAATACCTGCAGGAGAGAATGTGACAGCTTTAGATAACTGCTTTTCAAGGGGTGGCTAGAGAGGTAAAGAGTTCATTAAATGCTGATATAATAAAGTAAAAGGACTTGATACATGCAGTATTAGATCCAAAGCCGCTACTCTTTCGATGAGCATTTGAATATAGAAACTCTATTTCATATCATTTGAATAAAGTGTAACAGCTGTTTCGCAGAGTCGATCTATTTTTTACTATTCTTTGGAAATCAGACCGGAATTACATAAAAACGAATATAACCCAATTTAGTTTAGATATGTTAAGCATTAACACATACAGTATACTATCGAAAAGGATACTAGCTCTACGGGTCCATCAAAACACTAAACATTGAGTCTTCTGACATGACGGCTATACAGTTTTAACAGTCTCTTGGTCAGGCTAGAAAGGACTCGCATTCATTAAGATGCCGCCTTAACAAGAAGAAAATACAATTACACCTAGGTATAAAATGAATTTTGCTTTACTTGTTTGATTATACCAGTTGTGCATGTAAAACAACTGATACTAAGATTCAGAATACAATTCATGTTTTTCTGCAGTAATTCATGTCTCACACCCCACCTGAGACACAGACTAGTCTGATATACACTACGTTCAAAAGTTTGGGGTCAGTTCGATTTTTTTTTTTTTTGTAAAGAAAATATTTTTATTCAGCAATGATGCATTAAAAGACATTAATAATGTCAAAAAAGGTTTCAACTTCGAATAAATCCTGTTCTTCTGAACTTTCTATTTTTTGAAAGAATCCTGAAATATGGATCTCGCTTTCCCCAAACAATTTAGCAACTCAACATTAAGAATAATAAGAAATGTTTCTTGAGCATCAAGGATCATGTGACACTGAAGACTGGGGTAATGATGCTGAAAAATTCAGTGTTGACACCAGAGGAAAAAATTACATTTTAAAATATGCTCAAATAGAAAACAGTTATTTTAAACTGTAAAAATATTTCACAATATTATGTTTTTTTTTTAAACGGATTCACGATATATCGGCCACATTATCGGTATCGGCCGATATATGATCATTTTTAATATTATCATTTTCGGCCCAACAAGAACATTTAGCCGACATCTAAAAGCCGATAAATAATGTATTATTTCCTTCAGCTGAGGCACTTTAGATGTGCACTGTTCAACATGATGCTTTTAAATTGCTTGAAATACGATTGAAATCACTTTAAAAAAGGAAAATCCAGTTAAAGTGCAAAATGTGCAGCGCAAGTCTGTCATATCGGCTACACAACATTAAAATAAGAACATCATAATTGTGTTTGCATCTTGGCTTTTAAAGAGGAAAATCAAAAATTGCCTAAAAATTTGGATTTAGATTTATCGGCCAAAATATCGGTTATCAGCATCGGCCAAAATTGTCATATCGGTGCATCCCTATTTTTTTTTACTTTTTGGTGAGCATAAGCTACTTTTTAAAAGCATATTGTTGCCCCCAAACTTTTGGACAGTAGTGTAAATTAAACATGAATGTGAAATATATAGATAAAGCATCTTAGCACATCCTTACCAGACGCAAAGCGACGAGTAATTCTTCGGCACGCGAAACAGCTATGCAACATGACACAATGACAACCAATCCGAAGACACTGATATTTAATGTAGTTATGTGAAGTAGGTCCAGTGAGATTTCACTGAGGGCAAAGCTAGCAAGCGCAAAGTCGCAGAAATGCAACCAAGCAATCGACAAAATGTGCTGTTTTACATATAATATCTTTTATCGCGACACGTCTGGTTAGGACACAGTGTTAGAGTCATGATAGCTGAAAAGATGAAATTGAAACTATGACATAAAAATATGACTAAAATCTGAAAGCACACATAAAACAATTTTAAACACTGCAGACAGTACGACTTGTTTATAAAAAAGTAAACTAAACTAAAAAAAACATACACAGGTCAAAATAGTTGAAAAGGTGGATCATTTTCAAATCCATTCTTGCAATTGAAGCATAAACTACATGTCAAAGAAGTCACTGTTTTTTTTTTTTTTTCTATATAATGGTTGTCCAGCCATCAATAATTCAACTGCAACCTAAATGTACACTATTCTCTTTTCCAAAATCCATCCAGTTTCCAAGCCGCTTCAATCTTACTCTGTAACTTTTCTCTTGGAGGGCGGCACAAGATGAGCAGGCAGTTCGCTTGGAAGCTCGTGACCTTCTAGTTTGACCTTGATCAGGTGGTTGGCCAAGGCAAACTCCTCGTCATCAAGCATTCCATCTTTATCAATGTCAGCCAGCTTCCAGATCTTACCCAGCACAGTGTTTGGCAGCTTGGACTTCACCATCTCCCTCTTGGCATTGGCCCCAGTCACTTTGCCATTGACAGGTGAGAGAGTGTAGAAGATTTCATCATACATGGGTTTGTCACGCGCCACCACCCACTCGACTTCATCAATGCCCTCGCCGGCTCCCTCGCCATACCCGTGTCCGAACGGCCCGTTCATAGTGCCCTCGAAGGCGCCGCCCTTCACCATCTGATTGGGGCGCTGCGTCTCCTCCTGGCGTACCAGAACCATAAGCTGGGCAATGTCGTGAGCCAGCATGTCATCCACGGAGTCCAATAGCTTCATTTTCAGAGGCTGGAACTTGTTCAGATCATGTGCCTGAAGCTGATCCTATTCAGCGGGAAAGAATGTAACAAAAGATCCTGTCAACATCTGTTGATACTTCTAGGGTAAACCAGCTCCCCGCCCCTCACATACTCGGTTCCAGACAGGCTGTTGCTGCTTGACAATATGAATACCTTGATGCTTTGGCTTCTTTTGGAAATAGTTTTGTGTTGGCGGAGAAGAAACATACAAACTAACTGGCCAAATTTTGTCTGAAACGCAAATGACTCAATATTCACTTGTTTGTAGAGCTGTTTTATAAAAGCATCAATTATATAAACTGCATTCTTACTCAAGTGGTCATTTTTAACTATAAGACAGACATATAATCAGGTTTGGAGAGGTCCACCCAAATATGAATGTGGAAAAATGAATGCTGCTTTTTAATGATTCTAGAGAAAGAAAGACCTTTTAAAAGTCCCAGTGAAGCATTCTTGAATCAGTCTCTATTGTTTCGATTGACCTTACCTGCATTTTCTTAAGATTAGGGAAGTCTCCCGGGGAAATCTGGTGTTCTCTCTCAATGCGGCTGTAGATCTCGCCCAAGCTGTTAATCAGCTCCTTCTTTTTGTTGTCTTTCCCAAAGACTGAGGGCATGTCTTTCTTTAAGGAGCTAATGATGTATGCATGGACCTGTGAGAGCACAAAAACAAAGCTCCTTGTAAGTTTATAAAGCAAGCATCAGTAGACTACAGTTAGAAAGAGCATGTCTAAAATAAATAAAATAAAATGCATTAAATAAATGACTGAAACGCAATACTGTATAATCAAAGAAAATCATTAATTCATAAATAAATGAATACTTTTAGGACTGTTACGCTTTTTTATTGTGACATTTTCACAATATGAATGATTTTTTTATGTGGAGGGGGGAATGTGGAATTATCATGGAGAATTCTTAATATTAAAACATTACTTATTATTTAATACAATTTTAATCTTTATCAATTATAGTAACAGCCCTTAAATACAGCTGAATCAAACTTGGATTTAAAATGACTGTGAATGGTTGATCCATTCCAAATATTAAAACAGCCTTAAATTTTCTTCTTGATTTTAGTCTGAAATATGACTAAAATGTTCTTAACAGGCTTCATTGGATTGTATATCCTTTATAGATAAAAAAGATGTAGTTTTTACCCATTGTATTCAGCCCAAACATGTGTTAAAACATTACTTATAAAGCTGAATATTAGAAAGAATACAAAAGCTACTAAATAAATCGTCATGTGCGACAGAGAGGGGCCTGGCCCCAACGTGGAAGGAAGGTGACTGTATAAATGATGACAGGAGGGGAAGCACATCTGTATGATCAGGGTGAGGGACAGAGAGAAAACATAAATGTTGTTTTTTTAATGCATCCGACTAGACCTGGAGATCTAAATGGAGCTTGATGATAAGTGACAAGTACTGACAGTCCCTAACATTTCCTCTTCCAGAACGGGTCTCTTTGGCCTGGCCCTTGTGTTTTGATCAACATTTGTACTGATGGGGATAATAAAGGATTTCAGACGTAAATGAACAGACATAAAAGAGTTTCAGTTTCCTTTTAAATGACAGCTTTATGTTTGACTACCTGAGCTACAGTTTTATCTAGGAGGCATATTGCTGTTGAAAAACATGGTTTTAATGTGGAATCTGGCCATTACATCAGCCAACAAAAGATAATAAAAATTCCAGGGCTGTCAAATGAATACATAAACACTGTAATTATTAAAAAGGTATGTTTTAAAAAGAAATGCCTGTCCCTCTTTATATTAGTTGTCTTTAACTACTGTGTATTAACATAACTGCATGCATTTACATATGTAATTAATTTCTGTAAATACATATAATTACACTACTGCATTTATCTTGCACCTTAATTCACCCTTAAACCTACCCATATATTTCATATTATGATTCAAAAGCATAAACACTCAAAAATATTTCTGTGACAGTCATTGCTTTACCATGGTACCATTTAGCAGGCACAATTTTTGCGACATCAACATCTAGTTTAATTTAATTTTCCAGTAATTTCAGTCCATTAAATGTTTGATATATATATATATATATATATATATATGTGTGTGTGTGTGTGTGTGTGTGTGTGTGTGAGTGAACTTCCTTTAAATGAATGTGCTATTTTAGAATTTGTAATTAAAGCAAGGAAGACTGTTAAATCACTCAAGGTCATTTATAATAATGTCTTTATGGGGAATGGCATTTTGACTCATGATCCCTCAGTATCTTTCAGCACATCTAACAATCTCCAACTAATCACTGACCCCTGAGTCAAAGTCAAGGTCTTTCTTTGTAATTTCTCATCTAGTTTAGCTGTGATTTCCTGCACAACCAGTATCTTCTATGACCCTTGGGTTTAGTCTTGATCAAAAATGCAGCCAAACATCAAGGAGCCACATCAGTTTGGAAAATGTCCTCATTACTGTGTAAAGTCTGCAAGTTCAGAAAGACAAAATGCCTGTAAACACACAAAATGCATGTATATTGCTATTACTTTTACACTAGAGCTATATATGCTGGACCACATCAAAAACAAATTGGAACAGCAACATGTTAACTGAATGAGTGAAGTAACAGACCTTTTATTCTGAATCACACACCAAATATTTTCCCTTTGAACATCAGCATTTTAAAAGCATAAGTGCTGAGACTCAGCTTGTTTCCGTTCAGACAAAATTTGCTTGCCAAACATTAAGCAGTTTGTTAGCCATATCCAGCTTTTGGTTTCAGTTTGATTCAGAACTCATCAAGAGTATTATATGAAAAATAGCTGAAAAAAAAAAAAAATTCTCCAAATGTATTCTTTTGAGCTCCAGGGAAAAATAACAGCTTATGAGTTTGGAGAGATGATGATCAGTAAATGACTTTAATAAGTAATTTGCAGAAAATAATAATGGTTATATTATAAGGCTTTTATCGATGTTTAAATGCAGAGTCATACTTAGCAAAAACCTCAGGTGGGTAATTTGTTTGCTGTATTACATGACAAACTTCATGTGTTAATGTGTAATAAAAGTTTACCTTTGCCAGACGAGCTCTCTTGATCAGATCGTTGAGCTTGCGAAGGGCGGCGTTGCGGGGCAGCGATTGGATATCCTTGAACAGGTCTTGCTCTTCCGCCTCAAACAGCTTGCGATTGTCTGAAATCAGCAACGGATGCGACCAAAAGGAGCCTATGTAGACACGAATCACCTCAGGTGTGTTGACGATCTTCCCCAGCGACCACATGAGGGCGCCGTAGACGCGCATCAACTGCTGCGTCTCGATCTGGTCGGCCTTGTTGAGCACCACACGGATCTTGTCCTCGTGGTTCTTGAGGGCCTTGATGACCTCAGAGAACTCGTCCGAGATGTCCAGCTTGTGGGCGTCGAACAGCAGGATGATGCGATCCACGCGTTCGGCGAACCACTCCAACACCGCAGCGAAGTCATAGCCTGAAGGAGAGATTGGAAAAGAGATTGATATCCTGTCCAATATCTATGGTTCACTAAGCTTTTGTACCACATGGATGCCTGCACGAGAGCGGAGAGGCGGACAGCCAATCAGAATGGGTAGACACTCAATAGCACTGAAGCTTTTGACTCTTTTCCAAGTATCGTTAAAATGCTCAGGCCTGTTGTGGTTTTTATGATCTAATGTCTGCCAGTTAATGGCTTCTGCAGCTCTCTCTGGGGATACAGCGAGTCAAACACAAACAGTAAGTCCACCATTCAAGAGGACAGCTAGAAGAAGATGATTCATTTTAAACCAAGGCTGCATTACGTAGAATATTTCAGAAAAGTAATTGATGTATTTAGATGAACTATGCAATATTAGCAAATTCCTTTTACATATTAAAAGTCAGTCTAAATTATATATGTTATTTTTTTTCAAGAGAATATAAACACACTGTTCTACTTGTAATATTAACTACATGCTTTTTCAGGCATCAAGTCAAGTCTACATCAAGTACTGAAGATGTTTACGGCAAAAGCCCAACTGTAACTGTATGATTCAGAATGACCCTTTTTAAGTCTGGCTCTCATTTTAAAGTGCCCCTATTAAGCCATTTTAAAGTTTCCTAATGTTGTTTTGGAGACTCCTACAACAGGTTTACATGCATCAAAGGTAAAAACGCTTTCATTTTCTCATAATATACATTTTCACATCACCACATTTTCAATGATTCTCAAACGACTCGTCAGATGAATCAATCTCTCTAAATCCCTCCTTCCGCGAGCTACTCTGCTCTGATCTGATTGGCCAGACAGCTCAGTCTGTTGTGATTGGTCTACCACATACAGCAAGTGTCAAAAACAAAAATGTCCATTGCCATAACGTCAGCTCTGCTTGTCCTGAAGCTTCCTACACCATATAAACCAAGCACAGTAACGAACAATAACGTTGATTTAACCTTATCAATGGTAATTGATTAAACTCTACAAGAACTAGTTGTTCAACCTGAACGTCCATTGCAAGAACGACTCAAGCAGGACGTTTCTTAGTGATACACAACTCAGTTTGAGGTACATTGTGAAATGTTGCAACTGTAATTCCTCACCATCAGATTTAATAAGTGCATGTCCATCAACAAACCAAATTTTTACTTGAACTTATTTATTAACCAAGAATTTTTCTAATTTATTATGGTGAACGTGTGTAAACTGAATCAATAACAGTGCATAGTAGCCAAACTCTAGCGTGAATGTGAATGACTGATGTAACATAAACATTGGTAAATCAAATCTTGCTCCATGCTTAATGTTTCCTCAAAGTAGTGAGAACGACAGACAATCTGCATTAATAGACACAGTCTTAGGTAATAGTGGCCCACAACTGATAAGCAGAAGTATTTCAGTAAGAAAGTAATAATGTGAGTTAGCCAGAAGCAGGAGAACAACACATAATTATAAAGCTCAAAACTAAGTATTTTGAACGCCATCTTTCCAGAGCAAGGGGTTCGAGAATCCTGCATTGAATTCTGAGATTTGAGAAGCAGTCGTCAGTAAAATAAAGGGAACACAGCAAAAGTTTAGGATTATACTGCTGTGGTATCATGGTAAAGATGAATTTTAACCACTGATTCTTCACATGCTCGTCCTTGGGCAGTGAATTAAACTGGCTTTACCTTCACATTGTAGAGAACAGCTTCTTCTCGACATGATGATATCCATTATCCACAGGAATCAGCTTTTCCCCGGTGTATGCACGCTTTAAGTGGACGGGGAATGTGCTAATGTTTCGTCTTGACGTCACAACGAAACGGCTTATGACTTGTTTGAAAAACGATTAATTTCATTAACTCAGGGTCGACTTTTACTTTTGAAAACCAATACTTTATATACGGTGCACTTTCAGATTTAAAACTTTGCAGGATGTTTTCATTCACTTAGAGATGTTACACACTACATGAAAAGTCATTTTCGAAATCCATAATAGGGGCACTTTAAGGAGCTGCAGACTCTTGTGTAACTAGCTTTTACATTATCTGTGTGACTGCACATTCAACTTTCTAGCTGCTGAGATTTTAAAAGGGGTCAGAATCCTTCAAATGAAACCTGATGCTATGGTCTAATTAGTCTTGTATTGCATGATACGATATCTCCAAATCCATTTGCACTGCTGCAGTGCAACAGAGGATGAAAAATACTTAATTCTAGGATGTTTTGATGAATAATAATAAAAAAAAACAATTATGCAAATGCAATACAGTTAAAATGAATCCGGAACCACACCACTGTGTCCTAATCAGCCTCAACACATTGTGCAGTGTTTGCTTTTAGTGACAGACAAATTACTATCCCATTGCAATCGGTTAGGACACTGTGTGCTTGTGACAAGAAAAGCATAATATTGCTAGATATAAAGTTTACACTGACAGAAGAAAAACATTGAAAAGGTATTCATAAACTAGAAAAAATCTATTTTTGTCCACTCACTCCACATTTATGCTACAATAGATGCTAAAACTGAAATTTAATTGAAAAATGAAAAAAAAAAATTAAAGCTATGTAGAAATAATTAAAAAAACAGAAACTAATAAAAAAGAGAGTAAAATTTGAATATTAAATAAAAGCATACGGTTTTGGCACGACCATGATGGAAAAAAAAAATAGTATATTTCCAAAGTCAGCAGTTCTGTTGGGAGGAATTAGTGTGTTAATATTTCAAATCAGTGACATGGAATATGGCCGACATAACCAATTCTTCCACAGGAAGATCCCATGCCTACAGGAATGGGGTGGACCATCCCTTCCGATTTGGCAGTTTCACACGGAGAGGCTTTATTGTCACCTGCAATAGATTGTTTTTTTTTTCTTCTTTTCAACAACTTATAAATCTCTATTCATTATTGTATAACTTCAGAGTGAGACTAGCAAACTCAAGGATCTAAGAAAGACAACATCTACAGTAACAGACACATGAGACAGTGTCATTGAGAGCAGGACAATAACAGCGGTGAAACTGGGCTTGGCATTACAGCTGTGATTATATTGTTGAAGAGGGACAGATCTGAGTGTTAATATCAGGAGGCCCTGTGATTTCACAGCACGTCTGGAGTGCTGGAACTTCATTGGCGTAATAAGCTGCAGGGGTTAACAGTAGTTTGGCAATATCTACAATACCTCCATACGGACATTTATGCAGGCTGCTATAACCAAAGCCATCTTCTGTAGCAACTGTTCATGGGAAGAAAAAGATACAAAGATTACAGTAACACAGGAAAAAAAGGATAGACTTAATTTGAAATGTCTCATTCTTCCTTGAATGACAAAAGTGAAAGTTTAGGTAGTAAAAGGCACTAGAAAGTGAAATACGGTCTAGAATGAACAGATAAAAAAAAGAAAATGGTTTTGGCTGATGCTGTGCTGCATTTCTACACTGGAATGTCCTGAACTGATGAAGATGCTAAAAATATGTCAATATTGCACAACATGCACAATAAAAAACAAACAAACAAAAAAACAAATCATGAAAACATAATTTCAATGGACAATGTCTATACGGACATCACTGAAACTAATGATTTGTTTCAGTTCAGTTAAGATGTTGATTCAGTAGCCGCTCCGATGGATTCAGTTCAGTAAAAGTCAGACTGATTCAAACTGGTAACCCAACATTTGAACTATACATTAAGAGATCCAACTGATTTGTCCAAAAATCAGACTGGTTGTGTTGTATGTTTTTGATTTGCAAAAAAAGAATCAGACACACACGGTCCTCTGGTTTTGACGTGCTCTCTGCGTGCTCTGAATCTGATTATTAAACAGGAGGACTGAAGCGAACACGAAATTCTGTAGCCTACATTAATCACAAATTTTTAGGCAGAAGTTTAGGGGGGCTGAAGCCGTATGAAAGTTCTTTCACAAAACGATGTAATTACGAATCCTCACGATTTTTAAAGTGGGCATATAGAGATCTTTGACGTTTCCTAGTGGGCATACGGAAATCCTTGACACTCTCTAGTGGGTATACGGCGTATACCTGCGTATCACTTAGACTACACCACTGGTTCAGAGCCAACCATTATTTAACACAGCATTCTATTACAACACTAATGCCATTAAATAAACCTTAACCACAAACAGAGCCATTTAAGTGACCAATGCGTATCTACAAACCTACATCGCAGCAACTCTCATCTGTTACACAGTCAGCTGAACATATAATACAACAGAACTCCAGTGATTGGATTTGGCAGGAAGTATTTCCTGAAGGAAACAAGGTCTATTTCACAGCACCTACAGAGGAGCGCTGGGAATGATAAAGCTAGTCTTGGGAGCAGCGCTGGCAAGCGGTCAATAGAGCCTTACAGCTGCACGCTCAGAAACACGCTGCACTGCCAAACACTTGAATATGGAATAGAAGGAGGGAGAAATGGATAAGGGGTCTTACAGTATTACAGTGATGAAAAGTTGAATGATGAAGGTAATGATCACTCTCTACTAATGACTCTCTAAACAGTGGGGCGACTAAGATCATATTTCCTTTTAATTGCCAAAAAAAAAAATACACAACCTAAAAGATAGAAGCCTATGTGTAAAGTGTATATATATATATATATATATATATATATATATATACACACACACACACACACACACACACACAAATACAAAAATACCACTTTAATATGGTATCATTGCATAGTCGACTATATTGTGAATATACTGCATGCTGTGTCAGTGTAAAGTTTATAATGCTTTCTGTGAGATGCCATTCTTGTAATGGATGCATTAAAAATTGCTGATGGATGTTATTAATGGAGTCATCTGGGTGAGGAAGCATCTTTCAGTGCTGGTGCTCTACACTTTACATCAGTAAGGTTACTCTGACATTGATACTGCAGGTGCTGTCAGGAAAAGGCTGAGTTCATCTCACCCACCAAAATTATGATTATCTATTAGGGTCATTAAGATGTGTTTAAAGAAATGTATACTTTTATTCTGCAAAGGTGCATTAAATTGATCAAAAGTGGCAGTAAAGACTTAAATTGTTACAAAAATGTATTTTGAACTTTCTAATCTATTCAAAGACTCCTGAAGAGAATGCATGACTGTTTTCATCTTTGATAATGATAAGAAATGTTTCTTGAGAAAATCAGCACATTAGAGTATGATTTCTGAAAGATCATGCGACACTGAAGACATTAATGATGCTAAAAAAATAGCTTTGCCATCCCAGGGATAAATAATACAATTGAAAAGAGTTATTTTAATTTGTAGTATTTCACAATTTTATTTTATTTTTTTATCAAATAAATACAGCCTTGGTGCACATAATGTATGTCAAAGTTTCTCTACATGTACAATGGGAAGATCTCAAGTGAATTTTTTTTTTCTGTTAAAACATTTTACCCATTACAAATTATATAACTAGCATGATTAGTCATAACTGAAAGTGTAAGTTAAAGTCCCCGTGAAATCAAAATTGAACCTATTTACTTTGTTAGCGCATATTACTAGTCTTGTGGTGAACAATTAATCTGTGCAAGTGAATATATATATAAAAAAAAAAATGTTTTACCTTGGTAATCTTTAATGAAAATCTGAAAAGTTACTTCCGGTCTGGAATGGTTTCTTTTTCTGATGACGTAGGTTTCACAGCTTGGGTGGGGAAACGCTTAACCACTCCCCTCAAACCGTTAGTTTGCTATGAGCGAGAGATGGAGAGGAGGAGCGCTAGAGTAAAACCCTGCCCTCTGTTCAATATTCCGTTTCACTTGGAAGTACGTCACAGCACTGGAGAAAAATTGTTTGCAACTTCCGGTTCACGGGGACTTTAAGAATTATAAATTGCCCAATTTAGTGTTGAATCTTGTTATGTTTCTTATTTCAATTTTATATCAAATCATGTCATCATGTTAAATTTGATTCTGAATCCCAGATTTTTTACGTAGTCTCAGACTCTTGGGATCCACTGTATATCTTCTGTAAAGCTCTTTATAAACACAACAGAATTGAGTGCAAGAAAGCAAATCAGACCTGACAGTTTCAGCCTGTTTTTATGTTGTTTAAAAAAAGTTTTTATCAAATGACGACCATGAAAGGCCCGTGGGTGTGCCGTCTGGGACAAGGCTAAGTAGAAAGACAATAAGAGCAGCTATAATTACAGACACACACACACTTAGCGAGCATAAACATAAACACATGCACCTGGCTGAACACACCTGGCCAAATCCTCCTCACAAACAGATCTCACAGAGCAGTCATCGTGGCTTACTGATTTAATTGAGTGCATGTGAACCACCGTCAACAGGAAGAAGCGAAGTGAGCTGCCTGTAGTCATGAATATGAGAGAGAACGTTCCTCACTGTCATCTCATGTGAGACTGCGGGAGAAATTCCACAGTCACACTTGACATAATCAAAGAACAGAGGGCACATGACAGACATTTTCTCATTACGTCCTGCTAAATACAACCGTCACACTGACGTGTCAATGAGACTTCTGGAGAGAGGAAAAAAAAGACAGCAGGGATGCTACTTTAACAAATCTGGGTCTGACTTGAGTCTTTAAAGCGTTAGTTCACCCAAAAATGGGGGGAAAAAAGTGTCATCATTTACTCACCCTCTTTGATGACATGACCCGTAAGACATTCGTTACAAATTAAAGGATTAGTTCGGTTTACACTTAGAGCCCTGTTTTAAGATAGTTTCTGATGAAATAGAATGGTTAAGATTGAAATTTGGACAACTGCTGCTGTCCCGAGAATTTTAGGTTTCTGTGTTAGCACCCCCGCACCTACACAATGGTTGTCTATGTGCACTGGAACAATCATTCATAAAACGCATTCAACTTTTGTTTACAAAGACGTGAACCTCACCGAGTGGGTGTTCACTGATATTCTCATACAAAAAACGCTGCAAAAGATGCTTTCCAACAGGTTTTATTGTAGTTTTTGTACCAAGTCAAGTCAATGGAGTCGGACAAAAATTACGATGAACACCCCAGACCACTGCGTTTACTGCGTTTTATGAATGATTGTTCCAGTGCATATAGATAACCATTGTGTAGGTGGGGGGATGCTAACAAAGGAACCTAAAATACTCAGGACAGCAGCATTTGTCCAAATTTCAATCTTAACCATTCTATTTCATCAGAAACGATCTTAAATCAGGACTTTAAGTGTAAAATACCGAACGAACCCTTTAAGATATTTTTTAAAGAAATCAGAGATTTCTGTCCCTTCACACAACTACACTTTGTAGTTTCAATAAATTCAAAAAGTTAATTAAGACAGTGGTTTAAGATCTAGTATGGGCCACTTAGAAGTTAGTCATAGGCATTCAGTCTTACTTTTCAGTCTCAAATTAAGCCAATCTACATTTTTATGTAACCGATTAAAAAAAAAGTTATGAGAAGTCTAAAAGAAAATAAAAAAAAAATATCTTAGTGGTTTATGCAACCAGCCCCAGTTCTTGATTTTCAATCCTAAGAGAGACAGACGATGAGAGGAAAGTGAAAGAGATAAATGTTCTAGCAGCAAGCTTGATCGCAAAACACTAGATTAATGCTAATGAAGAAGAATGCAGTTTGGTGTAAAGGTGCCATTAGTTGGCAAGAAGCCGCTTGCTCTTATCACATGCACTCATGTGTGAGAACACTCCAAATGACGCAATCCACAATTCAATGGCAACTTTAAAAGCTCAACAAAAAAACGTGTTCACTGCAATCAATAGCTCTTTAAAGCCATAGCTACAGACTAGCACACAGCAAAATCATTATTAGTCCATTTAAAACCCTTTTGGCACCACATGTATTCTCTAGTGCTGTTATTTTTAAACATATAATTATTTTGATGCTAAAATACTTTTCCGTTTACCTAAGAAAGAATCATTTGTCGACTGAGCGTAAACACGGTGAATAGCATACAACTGTGCACTTTACCTTTCCAAAGTATGTCAAATATTTTTGAAAGAAGTCTTATGCTCAGTAAGACAGTTTTAAACAATAATAGTGTAAAATATTATTTTTTTCACTATAACTGAACTGTTTTCTATTTTAATATATTTTAAAATGTAATCTATAGACCTTATTTAGGGCAGCGCCATGACAGGTATGAAAGTGAGGCTGTGAGGGATAGACTTACCGTGTTTCCAATGGCATCCGCTGTAAAAAGCTGAATAAAGCGGCTAGATTACTTACAATTTTCCACAGCTTACATTGTCGGGAGTTTTTTGTCAACTGACAATTCTTAGAAAGATATTTTTCCAGTGTTTCATAAGCAGAACAATCCGAAAACACACTAAATAACAATACAGCCTATTGAAGAGATGCAAGTCTATCCCTCACAGACTCGCTTTCATTCTCATTAAAAATCAAAGATGCCGCTGCCGTGAATAAGGCGTATTCCGGTGTTGGCAAAGCTAAATCTTCAGTGTCACATGATCCTTCTGAAATCATTCTATTATCCTGAATTGATGCTCAAGACATATTACCTATTACTATCAATGTTGAAAACATTGGAAACCATTGTACTTTGTTTTTTTTTTCTTCACAATTCATTGATGAAAAAAAAAGTATTTTTTTTAAAAATTTGAAATAGAAGTCTTTTATAAATCTTTACTGTCCATTTTGATCAATTTAAAGCATTTTTATTGAATACAATTATTAAATCCTTAATTAAAAACAAAATTACCCCAAACGTTTGAATGGTAGTGTATTACAGCCAAAAATGGGGAGTATTCAACCAAAGCACATTAGGCACTGTACATAAGCACTGTATCCCACAATGCAATGTGCCCATAGCAATATACTAGGCAGTATTGAATGAATACACTAGTACTGTGCATCTATTATCCATGTGGTGCCTCTATAGGCAAAGAAATTACAAACTTCTGTTCTGCAGTTGTACAAGTACGTTTTAGAGAGGCTGAAGTATCAGATGACGACACATTTTACTGTCGAGTGACTACCTCTAAACCACCATTTACTACTTTCTGCACAAATGTGGGCTGCTGAATATTTGTTCTCTGAAATCACATCTGAAATGACCTTGGGGAGCCCAGCTCTTGGCTCAGGCCTCAGAAACACGAGTGTATAATCCTCTGGCGTATCAGTTCGGTCTGTGAGGCTCAATGCGGTGACTGGGTAAAATGAAAAGTGCTGATGCCAGGAACAAGCACAGTGGTAATACTACGGCCCCTCAACTGCAATGGAGTTTTCTCAATGAGTGATGAAGTAACCATGTGCTAATTGTTGTTACAAGGCTATCTGTACAGTAATTTAACTAGAAGTTACTGAATAGCATCTTATATATCACTGAAATATCATAACAACTATATGAAAGTAGAAATGCACCAAAATAAAAATTCTGGGCTGAGAATTCAGGAAGCAATTGGCCGAAAACCGAAACGGAATTAATTAACTAATCAAACTTATTTAATAATCAACACTCAAATAGATAAGAGTTGTACAAACATTTAAACATAAGGTAGTTTTCCTAACTCTTTCGCCACCATTGACAGAAATTTCCTTCATTTATGAGACAATGCTTTCCGATAAATTCAGGCTTTCAATGTTTTCTTGTATTAAAAACCAAATTAGTATCAAAATATCTTTCAAACTTGTTATCCATCACTATAAGTAGCAAACCAGAGAACGAAAAGAAGCACACCAACCATTTCTCGATACAAATACAGCTGTGGATGAAAATAATATTAGGTGCAAACGCCCCTTTGGTGCAAAACTATTGTTTGTTTATCAAAAATACGTTTTTTTGCACTAGTTTCACACTATAAGGCCTGCTATGAGGCCACTGAATTTTGTATATGTCCTTACAGTTTACAAGCCAAAACAACACCCTTCATCTTGATAAAGCCTCGTCTCACCGTGTTCTTTCAAGGACTTTCAACACATCACAATTAAAAACAGATTGAAACTTTGGTTACACAATACACCATCACATGCTGTTATACTCTTCATGAGAAAATCATGGACAAATACTAAAACAATTATAATAAATAAAATTTCAAGATCAAGTCTTATGGTTAGAATTTCCTAAGGAAAATCTTTTTCAGTCACAGGGAAAACAAGAACAAGTATTCAGATATTAAATTTTAAATCACATGATATTGATATGCTATTGTACTTTGAAAACTTTCTAGGACTGGTATAACCAACCAAAACAATCATAAACTATTACATCTAGAATTGCTAATGTGTAAAATGATAAACTTTATACCTCCAACCCTTAATATTTGACTATTTACTGCAAAAAAAGTAGTACAGACATGTATAATGAAATTAAGGATTGGCAAATCCAACTTAATTACATTTGAGAAGTTTTGGGGAAGCCAAAGGAGAAACTGAATATGCATCTGATATCATGTAGACTACGGTTCAAAGGTTTGGAATTAGTAAGATTTGTTTTAAATGCTTGTATTCAGCAAGAACACATTACATTGATCTAAAGACTTCAATACAAAAGATTACGATATCAAATTGATGTTGTACTTTTGAACTTTCTATTGATCAAAGAATCCTGAAAAAAATATTTTCCACAAAAATATAACTTGCTATATAAGAGACTTCTTTTAAAAACAGTAAAAAAATGTACCAACCCAAACATTTGAACAGAAGTGTATATACAATTGCTCCTGGGTCAGTCGACATTTTTATTTTACACACATGTGCGTTTATGCATTTTGGCAGTCGGTTACCTCTGCTGATCCTTTGTTTCTCTCCGCTCAGGATTCCTGGAGTGTCAATCACACTGATGCTCTCCAGAACAGGATTGGGTAGCTGTGCACACACAAACCTGAAGGCCAACCCAAACAAACAGGAGTCACAATTAAGGACACTGCAATCCTTCTTCATCCCACTCATATGCTTCATTCTTGAAGTGAAAATATTCCTCCCGTTTTCTACAGTTTTATGTTTCATTCTTGATTTGAGCTTGTGCTCAACAAGCTCTCAACTAAAAAGTCCTAAATCTCCAAAACTGTGAAGTTGTAATAATTTGGCATAGATATATGGATCAGAGTGGCATAAACCATTATTTTAGCCCTGCAGTCTGACCGAGTTGGACATGGTAAAACATAAAAGGCAAAGTACGACTTTACGTTTTTATAGCCTGAGTAAAAATGTCGGCCCTGAGAGGCTTTCAAAGCAAGCCAAAATGTTGTGCATGGTTTTTGTGGTATAGTGTGTGTGAACTAAGCCCAGAAAAAGTGTGTCATGTTTTGGAGTGAATCGCTAAGGACCTCAGGCTAGGGAAACTTTTTCCTAAAATCATTTACTCTTCTTTTGACAGTTACTATTACATGGACACAAACAACTTGAAAGCACTGAAGAGCACATTCTAGCATGAACATTTACTGAACATCTGGCACCAGACCTCACGCAAGTACAAAATATCTAGCAGTTTAGGCCAAATATGAAAGTTTTAAGCTGGAGAGTTTTATTTAAAGGTATAGCGGAGGATTTTCTTTTTCCGGGTGGGTAGTCTATACTATTGGTCCACCTAAGTGTCAATCATTCTGGTGATATGTTTACGTAAGGCCGTCGTACGTGCTCATCCCTATGTAGTTTTCACTTTCAGGTGTATTATGTCGGAGTTGCGGTTTCAACCATTCCTTTGAAAATGGCTGAGGGTCGAAAGAGAAAAAATGTATACGAAGTGTATGATAAGAAGAGAAAGGCCACAGAATATAGAAACAAGACCAGAGAGATTTTGGGTTAATATGCTGGCGTGCGCTAAAAGCACAGGTTGGGCTTCTCACTGATGCCGCAGTCGCGAAGATTCTACTAGACAGGTAAAGTTTGTCACGCTATTTGGAGAAATCAATTTAAAATCACTAGTAAAAGTTAATGCAAGCTACTTAGCAATGCTAGCCCTGGCGCATAGACACGGTAAACATCTCAATTTGTCTAAAGTAGCCTTTTGACCAAATGATAAATGGTATCACCCTGAAATATTCTAAAACCTTGTGTGTTTATTATTACACAAATGCAACAAGCTACTTCTCCATTACATATGCAACTATGTATAAAAATAACGTATTATTAACAATGAGACATATTAGGTTAAGGACCAAGGTAATAGCACTGCTTATATGTTGCCATGTAACGTAATTGCGATTTGCCAAATAGTTTCCTCAGAACGTATTTCGCGTGATACAGGGTTGTACATACCATGTCTTGAGTCCTCGGTCACTCAATCGATCAGTATAAGTAAATAAAACACGGTAGGGCATTTGACATGTTGTCTTTTTTATGAATGTTTTTGAGTTAGTTTATAATTTTCAACATAATTGTGTAAGGCATAATAGACGTTCCCTCTCGGGAGCAAGAGTGTTGTGTTTGTCCATGTGCATTTTTTTAAAAAATTGGAGAGGGCGGGTCTTCTCTAAAATTCGGAAAGATCCTCCGCTATACCTTTAATATGAGAAACTACTCAAAAATATATAATCTAATTGCAAAATAATTGCAAAATTGTCAAAAATATTTGAATTGTCAAATATTTTGATGTATAATAATATGCAGTATACAACATGTACAATCTAATTGCAAAATAAAAAATCTAATTGCAAAATAACCATATTTGTAGCTGTCTTTCTTGAATTGTCAAATATTTTGATGTATAATAATGCAGTATACAACATGTACACTGAACAGCTGCTATTTGTGCATTCATAAATGATATACATATCTAAAAATATATCTGAAAACCAGGGCAGTTGTCTCAAGCATTTCAAATGACATAAACCCACAGCCAAAAAGGGTGCATGACATGTAATATCACATGAGCATGTTTACAACCTCCTTGTACCAAACTGTGAAGAGAAAATGTATTTGCACAAAGACAGTAAATATGGTGAAGAGGAATTTCACCAAAAATTCTGTAACCATTTTAGAGCCAGACCGATTTATCGGCCGATATTAAGCATTTTCCATACTATCGGTATCGGCAGTTATAATGGCCGATAAATTAATATTTCAAAAATAAAATAAAAATGGACGAAACATGCTTCAACCATGTCATGAGTGTTGGAGTTGTATATTATTATATTATTTTATTTATCAGAACTTTAATATATTTTGATGTTCCTCTGTTCTGTTGTGACAATAAAAGAAACAAGTTTCTTTTTAAAATGCATTATCATATTATTTTAGTTAAAACTCATAAATAACTACAAATAACTAATGTTTGGGAATCTGTTAATGTTTTGTTGGACGTTTCTGGAAAAAAAAAATATATATATATAAAGGGCCGATATATCGGAATATCGGATTCTAAAACCAACAAATATTTGTATCGGTCTTCAAAATCCTTTATCGGTCGGGCTCTAATCCATTTACTCATGTACATTACTTAACTTCATGTCATTCTTTTCTTCTGTGGAACTCAAACTATTTTTTTTGTCCACACAATGGAGGTCATTATTGTTTTAGTCCTATTGACATTATTCAAACTATTTTCTCACAGAAGAAAGTGAGTCATACAGGTTTGGACTGACATGTGATTAAGTATATGATGACAGTACTTTCATTTATGAGTGAACTGTCCTTTAAAAAGTGTGTGTTGCTTGTCTTCTGACAGAATTGCACGAGAGACAATTTCAAAAATATGTAACTTTGAGATTGCAAAAGGCAAAGAGACAATTTTCTCAAGAGTTTTTCTGCTGATTTGCACAACAAGCAGCGCAGCCTGCCAAACCCTCAGACTACTATGTGCAGCACAGACCACTTGCACGAATAATCACATGCATGCAATTGCATTCTTATGGGATTTATTCACAAAGAACTGTCACTCTATCACTTTTATTGTTGAGTAATTTTCAGACTGTAAATGACAGCCTGCTTAATATGCTGGTGAGTCTTGTCTGTCTGTGGCATAGTCCTGTGACTGGAAGTCAGTGGATCAGACAACATGAGGAAACTCAATCAAGAGGAGGAATGTTGCCTAGCACCAGCCCCCTCTGTGATGTCATCATTATCGCAGGAGGACCATGCTACTTCAGACCATTTTTTTTTAGTTGAAGATTTATGACCCAAAATGTAGTAATAAAACTAACTATAAGAAATGTTTTGCAGGCAGGAAAACTAATCACCCCCAGAACATTTCTTTGTCAAAAATATTTTGGTCTGATCTATCAAAATTCCAAAATCCATAACTGAATTGGATTTTGCGCCAAAATTGTATGATATTGTTGTAGTAGATATAGTTGATATTATATTTAGAACTTATAGGAAATGCAATAATTTTATTGGCAAAATATTTTATTCCTAAATGTAAACAATACTCAATGTAATACTGTTCTTCATTATACTTGAATTACTTAATTATGACACTAAAACAAATAATACTAAAAAATAATAAATAAAAAAAGAGTCATAACTGTGAAATTCTAAAACACACTTTGGAATGTAGCGTCATTTAATTACATTATTTTGTATCATTGTATGTATGTAACAAACTGTATATACTGTATTATGTGTGTGTGTGTTTTTTTATTTGGTCTTCCATCCTTTAGTTTAAAAATCTGTTATCTATTGTTAATGTCTGTAATTGTTACTTTTATTGCATGGTTTGTTCACATAACATTCAATAAAAATTAAAAAAAAGCTCTAAATGTTTTGCTCTAAAGTTTGGTTGAACTGTTCATTTGAATAAACATCATTTTATCCCACCTGTTAAGGAAGGCATTGCCAAAGGCGTTGAGTTTCCGAAAGGGTTTTTTGGGATCCACAACCAGTGCGTTTCCTGGAATTAGTCCTTCCATGTTGCCATGCATCACTGCTATGAAGGAGTCAGTTGTGGGTTCTGGACCAATCCGCATACCAGGGAAGTCCTGCTCCAGGAGATATCTATAAAAATAGATTCATTTAGATCAAAACACTTCTAATGAACATTATCATGTGTAAAATAAATATAAAATAAACATTTTAAAAGTCTAAGTGTATCTGAATACTCTTACTGAATTTAGGCTCAAAGATGCAATAGTCCTCAACAACTAAGAGACAAGCCAGTGAAAAACAAGAAACAGTTTATTTGAGAGGAGAGCAAACAGGTTTCTAAAATCTAAATAAAAATGAATATCCTCAATATTGCAATAAATCAAGGTTGCCACAGCCTCTTAAACATCAGAATCTTAAATATTTTAAGCATTTTATGTCAATCTGCTTTTCTTTTTTCTTTTCTTTTTTTCCTTTTTTAAATTTTTAAAAAAAAATGTAAAAAAAAAAACATTAAACTTAAAAAACTTTTCTTTTCTTTTTTTAAATTATTCAAATTTCTAAAGCTTAGATTACTTCCATGTTTAAATGGGGGGAAATATCCCAAGCTTACAATGTGTTCTCAGACTTCCATCCCAGTAATGGATACCTCAAGATAAGACCATGTTCACATGATTTCTGTTGCTGTTAAAGGAAGACTGCTAAGATGACACTCTAATAGAGAATGTGAGTTTGAGATAATGTTTACTCTTCTCAGCACAGAGTCATTCAAACAAACCCTGCTGTGGACATGTGATGACACTGAGAATGTTTGGAATACAGTGTAGGTCAAAATGAGAGTTTCAGTAACTACAGGACACTTGGCCTCAGCTGAGAACTTATTAGCTGTGGTTTATGCCAATAACACAAGAGTGTCAACAGAACACTGGCGTCATTTGGATGTTTTGCCAAGGCCAGTGTATCTAATACAGAGGAAGTTATCTATCACTTTTCTGTAACCCTGTGAAATCACAAAACAATTCAAACTAATCTCTCCCTGGCTAAAAATATACACGATCGTCATTTTATAAAGAAATTAATACTTTTATTCAGCAAGGATGCATTAAATTGATCACATAACGGTTTCTTGAGCACCAAATCAGCTTATTAGAATGATTTCTGAAGGATCATGTGACACGAAAGACTGAAATTATGCTGAAAATTCAGCTTTGCAGTTACAGGAATAAATTATGTTAAAACAGTTATTTTTAATTGGAATAATAATTGAGAATATTAGTGTTTTTTAGGCATAAGACTACAAAAAGCATTTTAAACATATTGCCTAACTTTTTGGCAGTGTAGCTACATTGATCAAGTGAATAATTTTAGTTTATTTATTTAATAAAAATAAAAATACATTATGGTGAATTGCAATGTGGATACCCTGGTGCTCAAATCAAAACTGCTAACACTTTACAATAAGGTCTTATTTGTTAAGATTAGTTAATGTATTAACTAACATGAACAAACAAGGAGCAATACATTTGTTACAGTATTTATCAATGTTAGTTAATAAAAAATCCAACTGTTCATTGTTTGTTCATATTAGTTCACAATAAACTAACTAATGTTAACAAATACATTTGATTTCCGTAAAGTATTAGTAAATGTTAAAATGAGCATTAACTAAGATTAATAAATGCTGTAGAAGTGTTATTAATTTTTAGTTCATTCTAACTATAGAAGTTAACAAATGAAACCTTATTGTAAAGTGTTACCCCAAAGTTACTTGCTAATGTGTTTGTCCAGTCCACTGACCAACAAAATAAACTTTGAATTTGAAAGTAAATAAAGATTTGATCTCTATACATCACATAATGTATCATAATGTATTAAAACAGTAGATCTTAAATAGCTTGAGCATAATCTAATTAACATTCATGAGCTACACATTTGTGATGTCAAAAACGGGGGTATCTCCACCAATTTTTATAAACAGAGTGAGCACCACCACTTTTGTATATGGGGCCATGTTGAAAAGATTCAATGTTAGGCATGAAACCCCTCATGACATTATAATGAAGTGTTTCATGGACTTTCTCACATTCAGAAAACATACAGAGCAAGTTGAGCTTATTTTCTTAGTTATGTATGCAGTCAGCAGAACAGACACTGTGTCCACTGAGGCTCTCACGGCCCTTATGAATAATGCACAGGAGGAAAGAGAGCCAGAGCCAAAGTGAGAAGGCACATTTGTTACTGCTAGTGCAGGACAATACCTCACATTTAAGACTCACCCCGAGTACAAACGGCCTAGCTATTCAAAGAATCCCAGATTATGTAATTCAAATTAACTATAGCCAATGACATTACATTTTATGATGGTTATGAAACAGAAAATATTTACACTAACATTAAAAAGTTTTGGGGTTGATAACATTTTTAAAGGAGTTTATGGTCACCATAAGGCTGAATTTATTTATTTATTTATAAAACATACAGTAAAAACAGTAACATTTTGAGATATTATAACAATTTAAAATAACATTTCTATTTCAATAAATGTAAAAATTGTATTTATTCTAGCAAAACGGAATTTTCAGCATCATTACCCCAGTCTTCAGTGTCACGTGATACTTCAGAAATCATTCTAAATGCTGATTTGGCACTCAAGGAACATATTATTATCAGTTGTGCATTGATATTTTTGTGTGATTTTTGTGATTTTTTTTTCATTATAAATGCTGTTCAAATGCATCATATAATTGTTTACAGAATCCACAACTCCAAGCTTACTTTAAGCTATTCGTTTAACTTCTCAATCAGAATAATCTTCAGGTTAGTCTTAAAAATGTTGGAATGACCACATGATGACTTTTCAAATGGATAACTGGTGCATCTCCAACCACATTTACATCTCTAAACTTTTCTGCATGAACCTATTAGTGACAACAAGTAACTATGGCAATGCTGGAGTCATTGGAAGTGTCTCCTGTTGCCTGGTGATCTTCAGTAGTTTGTTGCTTTTCTTTTTAGACCTGAAAGCTTTAAATAACCCCGCAGACAAACATCACACCACAGCAGCGACATTGTGTCCTACAGATACATCTTAGAGCCGGAGCCAGGCCTGTTCTGTTGACAGGTTAACAGTCTCTGTCCAAGCCTAAAATTATAGTATGTTAAACATTGTTTAGCATGTAACATCAAGATTTGTATTAAATGAACACTGAAATTCTCATGTAAACAAATGAATGATAAATCTATATCACTGAAGTCATTACATTTTGTGGCTTATTGGATTGGCATCTCACATGAAACTTGGATGATGCAAATGTAATTGTGACAGTTATATAAAATATATCCCAAATGTTTTAAGTGGTGCTGTTTGAGATGATGTTTAATAAATCATAAATGAGGAATAATTTCTGATTTTACAGCAACGCGTTGTTTTGAGCTTCTCAGTCCTGAATATATCTTTCACAAAAAAATAGGTGTGACACACAAAATATTCTTACATGTATCCTGTTAAATATTATTCAAATATATTCTCATGAATAACAATAATAAACATTATTATAAAGTTTCCTGGCTGATGTTCTTAACGTGCTCAGGACACCACCAGCACCTGTTTAACAGGAGCCAAAACACACATCATACCTTATAAAGCTGGTTTTGCCAGTGGAATACTGTCCCACCAGGAGAACCATGGGCTTATTGTCAAAATCTGCATCCTCCAAAGCGGGAGAGTGAAACTCGTGGAATTTGTAGTGCTCCTCCAGAGGAAGCAGTTTGGTTTTGTAGAGCTTCTTGAGTCCTTCACTGACAGTCTGGAAGACTTCTGGATCCTTCTTCCTCCTGTCATCGGTTCCTAACCAGCTGAACATGGTGCAATTCGAGAATAAGCAACCTTACACGACTATTTCTGTTTTCCTTGGACAATTATATCACAATATGCACCAACGAGCAGTATTAAAATGAATGACTTTTTTCTGACGTAGATGTATTTAAGAGTCCATGGAAAATGTTACCTAGTCTCTCTAGACCACTGACGACACAAAATGCAAAAAGGACTAGAACATATTTACAAAATAGGATGCATTATATAATATTCCGCGTATATATCACGGCCAAAAACATAACAAAACAGGCAGCCTTCCTTTCATTCAGGCTTTGTTGGAATAAAAGCGCGCGCCGCTAGACGCGATGTTACCACTCAGCGAACGCAATAGACAGGGTTGGAAATTTGAAAGAGAAAAGAAAACGAGCGCAAAATCCTGCAGCGGAGCAGATTCACTCACGATGACAGGCGTCCACAGGCTTTCCACTGCAGCAGATTTAAATGCCAGTGCGCTGGAGAAACCCGACACTGGAGGAAATGCCCCACTGCTGGCAAAGCCCCACCCAGAGTACAGGAGCTCAGCCAGGGATGCAGCGCCATGCTAGCGGATGGTGATGGTTGGAACTGCAGAAGCTTTCCTCCTGAGAGATTTTATTTACATCAGTACAATGATTGGTAAATAAAAAGATACTTCAAGGATGTATATAATATAATATAATATAATATAATATAATATAATATAATATAATATAATATAGGCTAATAGTAGCCTAAACAGTGACATGTATCTCCAAGAAATTAAAAAAAAACGTAAATCTCAATAATAGGTTAAAAAATGTATTATTTATTAGCACTTAAATTTAATCATAACATCCCATATACATACTGTACTATATTCGCATATCTAATGTGTAAAGGTAGCCTAAATCAAGTGTGGTTGAAAATGTCCACCTGGTGGCAAGCCTTTGTAGAGCAACACACTTGAAAATGAAGCATGTACAAAATAGGTAAAATCCCTTTTGCCTCAGTTGTGTAAAGCCAAAAAAGGTCAGTTTTGACAAACTGACAGACTGTAATTTTGACAGAGTGGAGAAGGTCTAGAAAAATATTTTATTTTATAAACTGCATTGCGCAAAAGTGCATGTGAATTAAAAACTAGACAATCGTGAGCAAAAGTTTCAGCACATTGCTTTCTCCAGTGATCACCTAATCAAATTATTATAGGCTACATATAGCCTATATTGTTGTAAGGGTGATGTTAGATTTCATTGTTTTCATTAATGCTTTTGTTTCTTGTGTTTCCTTGCAGTTTAGTGTTGTTGATCTCCTTGTTAATTTCCTTGGTTTATTAGTACACCTGTCGGTTATCGTCTTTACTTTGAGTATGTTAATGCTCTTTTGTATTCCTGTGTATTATTCTGCAACCTTTAGTGTTCTGGTTTGATTATTGAAGAATTTTGAATTCATACATCTTCATGTGTATTGAATGGAACAAACAAAGAATGTGACAATTATACAGTATGTGGATATAGGCCTATGGCATATTCAGTTCAGTGTTGTTTGTAATAACTTCAAGGTGGGCCCAAAGACTGTGAATTACGACAGAGCAAATTAAATAGACTAAAAGAAGATAAGCCTGCAGGCAATATTCAGCATAGTTAGGGTACCACAAAGCCTACTTTAGAGGAATGGAAGAGGATTCTGTAATATTTTTTATACCAAAAGTAGGCTATATTTCCACCTATGGAAATGTATTTTTAGATGTATCACTTTAAAAAGCATAAACTCATTAAATAAATAGGAAATAGAAAACAAGATTTTATTTGATCAAATCGCGTTTTTAAGTGCTACGATGCAAATTTTAAACGGGTATCCTATAATAAGCGTGTAAATAGAACACGCCACTAGATGGTGCAATAAGACAATGAAACATTACTTCGAAGGCCTAATAACAGTGACTGTTGATGTTAATACATTTTCAATTTTTTTCCCTCTTGAGTGATTATTCTAAAATGTTTGTACAAAAATAAATATTGTACAACAATTTGATAACAACATTTGTTGACACTCACTGTCCAAGCTGTGGCTGAATATGCTGATGTAATGTAACAGCAAAGTTAAGCGAAAATATATTGGGTCAAACCTCATAGACTGGAAATTTTAATAGCTACGTCGACACTTCCAAAGTACATAAAAGGGTAGAAAGTGTGACTATATGGTTTTACCACTAGATGTCTCTCTCAGGCACAAAAACGGGTTTGGTCTTTCGTTTCAAAGTTGAATTAAAGTCGAGAACAAAAAATTAGGATTACTGGAGAAACTAATGAAAACAAACTGCTGCTGTAATCACATCATATTATTATTACATTCTTGTGAGTTAAAAGACAGAGTCAGATAATAGATGTAATATGCTGTGAAACAGTTTGGTCATGTAATAGAGAGCAGAAACAAGTTCCTCTCCTTTGTATTTTTGATGAAAGGAACATGGAAGCAAACAACCATGACACGTTTTCCTAGATGAGGGGCTAAAATTTTATGATTGAAAAAGGAAGATAATTGAAACTGGGCTATTTAATTTTCACGACATGTATTGTATACCACAATGTCCTTGTTAGTGGCTGATGAAGCACAACAGATACGAAGACACACTTCTCCTATAGCTCTATTTCATGCGCATGAAGGCCTGAGGCTGTTCATGTTGCTCTCTGAATCCCATTACAACAGCCAACTG
Source organism: Pimephales promelas (assembly GCF_016745375.1). The sequence continues at coordinate 8,036,206 of NW_024121432.1, forward strand.
TTGTACAGTAGTACTGTGACAACAGTAGCTTGTCTAATGGATGATCAAAGCAAAATAAGTGTGTAGACCTTTGCCCCTTTAGCACTGTGAATCCAGCTGGAATGTGCACTGTATCAAAGCTATACAGGTATCAAAGACTCTCCTAAATTAAAATGTTGTCTTCATGTACTCACTGTATGACCTGTATGACTTTCTGTCTTCTATGATACACAAAAGAAGGTATTTTGAAGAATGTTGGTAACTAAATAGATTTGGTGACCATAGTTTTGATGGCCAGATTACCCCCCACACAAAATATTTTCTTTTATGTTTCACAGAGGAAAGAAAGTCACACAGTTTTGGAATGAGATCTAAATGATAACTGAATGATCATTTTTGGTGATCACTTTAACGTGAAAAACATCCAGTGTGCTTCTATAATTTTTTTATTGGGTAGTTATAAGGTGGCCATTATTAAATGAATAAATGTCAATATTTACTCAGTTTAACCTTTTTTACAAACTAATACCTAATTTCCTTTCCAGAGACATTTTCCAAAATGCAAATATCAAAACTCACTTGCAACAATGGCCAGATTTATTGATTTGACCCACAATGAATAAATGCATGGTCATAAAATATTAATTTGAGATTAAGTTATTTTATTTACCTGTATAGGCCTACACGTATTATCTTAAAACCTCCCCTGAAGAAAAAAAAATTCAATGTATAAAAAAATTGGCCAAGCAACAGGATGAATGCTGCAGCAATATTTCAGTAATTTTCATGTTGAAACTGATTGTTGTGAAAATGGCACTAGATGGAGCTGCATTTTTATGAAACAAGAAAGTGCAAGTTTGCAGTGTGATCTGAGGGCGATCAGAGTGATGTACTGTAGAGTCCAGTGTTACCATGGAAAACATCAAGAATTAAGAAATTGTGGAATGCAGTAATTGACCAATCAGAATCAAAGAATTCTAGTGTCCCGTGTAATATGAGATAACATAATTGTAATTCTTGGATGAACCATTCGTTTAATGCAGCCTTAGAATAAACATTGGAATGCAATCTCAAGAAAAACCGCAGAAGGTGTCTGGGTAAATTTTGAGGGAACAATGAAAGGAGACAGTCTCATAAAGTGGCAGAGAGAGGTGGGGATACCTAGGGAGTGCAATGCTCCATCTGTCTTATCATATTTAAGGCCTAAATCTCTGGGGTTTCTCGCGCAGACTTGATTTATAATCTGTCATACATCTTGATGAGTTCGCCAGGCATAGCATAGCGTGTGTTTGTGTGATTCTGTCACTTTGGTGGAGCCCACGAGGCTATGAAGACCTGCAACCTGTTTGTGCCAACTCACTCTTGAATTATCTGGCAGATCTGTATATAGTGGTATCACAAATTATTAAGAGATTACTTAAATTCAAGAATATGCCATCCTGCATTTATCTCATGCGCTTTTGTCACACGTCCAATTTCCAATAGTTGTGTAGTATTACCGTCGATAAGAAGAACATTTTTTTTCTCTCACTCTCCTCTTGAGCTGAGATGTGGGCTGGCAGCTCATTCTGAGCATTTAACAGTTTGAGTGGCTTCACAAGGATCCAATTATACACACATATTAAGCCATACAGTGGAGTGTTTAATAGCATAAATTGCCAAGGCGTATTTTTCAATCCGGTTAAAATTATGTTTTATTTACCATATCAGATGTTAGGGGATTTCGCGGCTAGCTCTGGGTAATCCAGACAGAAAAGAAATATCACAAATGAGATCTCTTTACAGTAATATCTCAATTGTTGCTTCTAGACAGCATTCACAGACAGCAGATTACAGAAACCAAAAGAAGACTTCAAACACCCCAGTCATTGTTTCAGACCTCATCAGTGTCTCAAACTGTGCACAGATTTGCCAAGATATTGAAGTATGCAATGAAAAATCAGCAAGCTCAACATGAACTCAAACGTTTTGTATTCAAATTGTTTTTAAACCAAATTATCTCAGTCACAGATTGTCCACTGCATATAGTTATATAAACGCTGTAGCAGATCTAGGCAGGTGGAGCTGGGGAGGTTGAGGATTTCAGAGGAACTAGCTCACAGCAAACAATGAACCACACTATTTAAGGTCCTGTTTACACAAGAACGCTCACGGGTGAAAACGTAAAAATATTTTATCTGATGTGCCTTTCGTTTACACGGCGACGTCGTTTTGGGGCTTAAAAACGCAAAAAAAAGTGAAACCACCCTCCAGAGTGGAAATCTTAAAAACGCTCCATCGCCGCGTTCCCGTGTAAAGGGTAAAAAACGCAAAAGTCTGCTAGACAGTGAAGGTTGTACGCAGGCGCGTGGACTTGGTGTTCTTGTGTGGCAGTGCTTCACATCGCCAGCTAGCCGCCTGGAGTGCATACTACATTGAATTTCACACACTTTTGCGTCACCATATCCACGCGGATTTCCCACCCAAAACGCTCGTCTAAACGCAGAATTAAACGTTTCCGTGTAAACATCCCTGCAAACATGCCCCTGCGGGGCCGACGCTGGCTTTTTGTGGGCACAGTGGGCTAGGGCCAGCCCACGCCAAACCTAAACAGGCCCAGTGCGGGTTGCCCAGACGAGGCCCACAGCTTTGGGCTCACTGCGGGCTATCAGTGAGCAGCCCACACTAGCGGGCTGCCCACATTAAGCCCATGATGGCCCACTGTGGGCCATCCCATTCGGGCCCATGAGCAGGTTTTGCACCTTTGGGCCCATGCGGGTTTAGTTTAGGTAGCCCACATTTAGATTTGCCCACATGCCCACAATGTCGTCAGTACGTCCTCTAATCATAATAACTTGGTAATTTTAATTCTCTTAAAAATTAAAAAAAAAAAAATATATATATATATATATATATATATATATATATATATATATATATATATATATTAAGAGAATAAGAAAGCACTAATAATATATATATATATATATATATATATATATATATATATATATATATAAAGAGAATAAGAAAGCACTAATAACTTGGTAATTTTAATTCTCTTAAAAAAATGTAAACAATTTAAATATATATATATATATATATATATATATATATTTAAATTGTTTAAAAATGTTTTATTTTTTTAAGATATATATATATATATATATATATATATATATATATATATATATAAGAGAATAAGAAAGCACTCTTTATATAAAGATGGTAATGAAATTACGGGCCTGTTGCAGTTTCATTCCACACTTTATGTTACATATTTATATTACACGTTGCTCTTTATATTACATGTAGGCCTTTATATAATACAGATGTCATGAAATTGCTTTACAATAAAAGTAAAAGCAAAATGGTATTAAAAAGCATAATTGTCAACTGAATGGGTCATAGAACTACACAATGAGTTTAAATTCATTATATAAAATTAATGATATTTTAAATTGTTAAATGTTATAATTCTAGATGTTTATTTAAATGCTGCGTGCCTTTTGACGTGTTCTATGGTTTCAATATGGGCGTACGTGCGCGAGTCGCATTCAAATCTGATTCAAAGACAGGAGCGCGCGCGAGCAGATGGAAACCATGGAAACGAGGAAACCCATCAACTGACAAACAGCAAACTAGCGTCTCTCACTGTTGTTTTCTCTGCTTTCAGGTAAGTCTAGTTACCAAAATCACACAAATAATACATACAAACCTTCCTGATATATGTCTTACGTGTAATTGATACACTTCTGTTGAATATTTACTTTATAGAAATAGTTTTGTGTCTTCGATAAAGTCCGTTAGCATCTGACTGAACCGTTTTCAGAAGAGCTAGCTAACGTTAACGTTAACGTTAAGTTGTTTACGTTACAATTGAGCTCTTGTTTTACATAAGTGTGGGTTTTTAACCACATTTTTGTGTTGATAACAGTTTTTGATAGTTTTGTTTTGCTGGTAATTTGTCAATGGGTGATTGGAAGTTAGCTAAGTTAATTTATTTAACCTTGAAAGAATTCATTGTAATGACGTCATTTACAAATATTGGTAATAAGTGATTTCAGAAGGAACAGGAAAAAAACACAACAAAGGGGAATTATTGTTTAATCATGATAATTATTTCATATGCATTATTGCACAATATATTACCTTAAGATTTTTTATGTATATTCTTTAGCTATGCTCTAGCTTGCTTCCTTGTATTAAACCCTTTGTTCTATTGTAAATTCAATGTAATATTGTTGGCTCTGTGACACATTGCATGTTATTTTCTTGAAGATCATCATAGATGTCCTGCTGCACCCCCTGGGGTCCAAGACAATCTCCACGGCTATGACCTCGACTATAGTAAGCAAAACTTCATACATACTGTTTAATTGTTGTGGGTCTGTAGGATTTATGATTTTGAATGAAGTCTCTCACTTTAAATTCATTAACTACAGTTTTTTTCAGTGACATTGTACTTGAGAAGCTAAATAATAGGTGGCAAATATAATGTTATAATAGTCATAGTTATAATAATTCAGGATAATAGTCATGGGTATATATATATATATATATACAGTGTATATATATATATATATATATATATATATTTTTTTTTTATTTTATTTTTTCTCTGGGTGTGTTTTTAATTATGTTGGCCAATGAGACACCATACTGTCCAACTCAAAGCTATTTTTTTATGTATGTTTGACTGATAAATACTGAAATTCTTTTTACTTTCAAATGCTGAATTCAGGGGGTTATGGCTGTGCTCTTGTTACCAGATGAGATATCATTTGATCCTGTGATTCTTCAGGACAAGATCTTGATGCCATCCACACCCAGTACATGACGAAGGTGAGTTTCACAATAGCTATATCACCATCACAAACCAAGAGGCCAAACACAACAGGCCTTCATCCATATGAACTCACCCATATGTAGGAATAGGTTCCGAAACCCGGTATTAAACATTAAACGGGCCCTGGGGCCAAATTAAGGAAGACTGCAGTATCGATAAGCTCAGATGTTATCAGTTCTGCTGACGGTACTGAAGAAATTACACACACACTATTTATTATAGACATTATCTTGTGTCATTGTCATGTGTTTTTCAGGCTGGTTGTTTGTCATTTTGTAAGAGTAGAGAGAGGCTGTACCTCAGTGAAGACTTATTTTACATTAGATAATTCAATTTCCGTACCTGATAAGTTAGATTTTCCGAAAAAACTTCATGCACTGCTTATTTCAATTGTATTTTTCTTCTATTGAATTTATCAATACTTGTAATTTGTTATAATTTTCAATGCAGATTCACTCAATAATCTCTTGAAATTTGTTTTTATATCGCAATATATATAGCAGCAGATAAACAAAATATTTTATTTAAGGTTTTTAGTATTGTGCAGCTCTAATATTGAGCATTTAACCTGATTGAACCTGGAATTGTTATAATAACCTGGAATAATTTGTGATACCAGATGTATGATTATGTATGATAGATTTTGAACTGTATTTTTTTTTTTTTTTTTGCAGGTTTTCTGGGATCCACAGTGGAAGGCATCAAGGCGTGAGATGTTGGCTGGACAGATGTACCTGTACACCACACCGACCTCTGCTTTTACATGGATGGCGGATTACTATCATGTTCTGTAAAGGTTTCATTATAGCAAAACAGAGCACCTGTGACAGTGGAATCTGTAGGTGTAACGTAGTCAGTTAAAAGTAGTCAGGTGTAAAGTAGTCACAGAGAGAACGTTTTTTTTTTTTTAAGTTTCAAACTTTTTTCTCTTTCACAAAAAACACTGCAGTTACAGCTTTTCAAATTCTTCATTGGAGGTGTACAAATAATTTTCTTTTTTTCAAATCACAAAAAGGGCTGTGCAAAAATTAATTGCAATTAATCGCATCCAAAATAAAAGTCTGTGTTTACATAATATATTTGTGTGTGCTGTATATAATTATTTTGTATATATAAATACCTATGCATGCATGTATATATTTAAGAATTATTTGCACTTAAATTCTGTGTGTATATATATATATATATATATATATATATATATATGAATACATAATCTATATTATATAAATATAAATATTTTATATATGAATAACACATTTTCTTAAATATATACATGCATGTGTGTGTATTTATATATACAATATAGGGCTGTGTAACGATTAATTGCATCAAAAATAAAAGTTTGTGTTTACATGATATATGTCTGTATAATTATTTTGTATATATAAATACACACATATGCATGTATATATTTAAGAAAAATGTGTTATTGATATATCAAAGATTTATATTTATGTATAATATTAATTTTGTATAAACATATATACAGTACAAACATGCAAATATTTCTTAAATATATACATGCATGTGTGTGTATTTATATATACAAAATAATTATACACACTACACAAACGTATATAATTTATGTGAACACAAACTTTTATTTTGGATGTGATTAATCGCGATTAATCGTTTCACAGCCCTAATACAAAATAATTATATACAGCACACACAAATATATTATGTAAACACAGACTTTTATTTTGAATGCAATTAATCGCAATTAACTTTTGCACAGCCCTGTAAGAAATGTATGCTGACATTTAAGGCACGGCCACACGGGGTTTGAGCATATGTGACTGTGAATGAAAAGTGAAGTTTGACCACATGAGAATAGCCAAACAGTATAGATGATTCACAAAATTATACACCAATGTGCATAATTGGCCAAAATGTTACTGTTTATCAACAAAAATATGACCCTATGAGTTTGGTAATTTTTAGGATTTGTGCACCTGCAATGAAGAATTTAACTGATGTTTTGTGTAACTGATGTGTTGTGTTTGTGAGAGAGAGAAAGAAAGCAAAGAAAAAGAGGTTTGCAACTCATAAAACATTTTCTCGAAGACTAAAAATCTACAAATTGCACTGTTATAGGGACTCTGTTTAGCTTCAATATTACTAGATATAATACAGTGTCAATCTTATTAACTACTATTTATTTTGTATAAAATCATATACAGTATACAGGTAAAAAATTTGGAAACATTTTGGAAGAAGTCTATTCTGCTTATCAAGCTTGCATTTATTTGCATTTATTTAAAAAAAAAAACAGTAATATTGTGAAATTTTATCATAATGTAAAACAGCTGTTTTCTATGTTTCTGTTTTTTATGTGAATATATAATAGTGTAATTATATTATATATAATAACCTGAATTTAATGTTTTATGTTTTGTAATTAATAAATACATTGATTTGAAATCCCTTTGACTTCTGTACATTTGTGAAAATACAGAAATTAGTTATGTGGTGACTGCATTCAGATGTATAGAATAATTGTTTTTCCCAAAGACTTATAGTTATATTAGCCAAAAAGTATTTATAGTGAAACAGATTAATTGTGAACTAGATCTATTGTTGTAGATGCCCTGTGTGTGCGGTGCGGGCCCTGTGTGGGCTTAGTGAGGGATTCCTTGGGGCTAAGTGAGGGCTGCCCATGCAGGGCCAACGTTTTGTGGGCCCAGTGTGCGGGCCCTGTGTGGGTTTAGTGAGGGCTAAGTGAGGGCTGCCCATGCAGGCCCAACGTTTTGCCAATGAGCAAATTCTCATGGGCCCTGCGCTAGCAGCCTGCAGGGGGCCCTTAGGCTAGCCCTAAGTGGGCCCGGACAGGGCCAGTGCAGGCTTGTTTGCAGGGATAGCCTAAATGTTGAACAAGCACTCTCATTGACTGCAGGATCAACAGGCCAATCAACTTGTGCCATTCGATAATTATGTGCTTGAAGAGTGCATGTCAAGCATGATCACTCTGCAACCTCTAGAGTTTTGTGACTAAACTAGATTTGTCAACAACTGTCTGTTTTATTTCTCCTAAAGGGATTTTAGAAGAAATATAAGACCAGCCCATTCTCACCCCCAAGGCGTTACTGACGCCTTGGGAAGCATTTTGACCATGCTTCAATATCTGACGCCTCAGGCGCCCTTTAGCGTCAGTTAGATGATGCCCTAGGATCGCGTGTAACCCTACCCCCACCAGTGATGCGCGGGTCAATGTATAAACAACCCGCAACCGACCGACGTTTTCAACTACCCGCCCGCAACTCGGACCGCAAAAAAAAAGTAAAAAAATATTGTACCCGACCCGCTTCCTGACCGCATTTTTTAAAAGTAGCAAATGCTCATCGGAGCGTTATTGGGCCATAGACGTGTAACAACACAGCATCGCAAGAAGACGTAGGCCTACACATAGGCTAACAAAGGCAAAGCCAGTCATCATCTTTCATTATTTCAGCAAATGTCTCCCACACTTTTACTCTTTCTATTTGTGTATTTGCGGAGCTTCCACTCCCCAGTCTTCACCTTTTCTCTTGCCGCCTCCATCTCTCTGCAGACTGTAGTGATCATAGACATGGCCGGTTCGTGAACGAATTGTTCTTTTGAACCGGTTCTTTTTAGTGAACCTGTTGAACCAGTACACTAAATCGAACTGAATCGTTCGAAACAGTTCGCGTCTTGCGTCAGCGCTAAACCACAAGTTACTAAAGTTACTCACTTTCGGACATGCCTGACAGTCCATCCGAATCGAAATAAATCAATATCCTGAATTTCCCTACTCCAGTAACTCGAAAAGTTCACTGTGTTGGTGCCACTGTTGAGAGAAGTGATAAGCACGAGCAGCTGATACTGCGCATAGATACTGCGTAGGCTACTACCGAACGCACAGGGACAGCGCAGCGGTTCTCGAATCACCAGAACCGAGAACTGTTTAGACTGAGCTTGTGTGTTATCTTCGTGCCAGTATTCAGCCAATAATGTGTAGGGCTGTATATTTCATCAAAAAATTGTGTCTAGTACTATATTAATACAAATGTTTAATTGGCATCTTTTTATAAACGACCCGACCGACCGCGACCCGAATATCATTAAAAACATTTTTGGATGACCCGTAACTGCGGGTAACCGCGGGTGACCGCATGCACCCGCTCATTTCGGATCAACCCGCGCATCACTGACCCCCACCCCAGACCTAAACCTAACCGCGTCATCTAACTGACGCTTGTGGTGTTTTGTGTTCCTGTCTCTGTCTTGACTCCTCATTTCTTGTTATCTGATTATTAATTATTTTGTCCCACCTGTTTTCCTCATTAGCCTCCTTGTTTGCTCCCATATTTAGTCTCCCTGTGTTTGTAGTCCTGTGCTGGTTCGTTGTTATCATGTTTTACCTCCTTTACTTGTTTTTTATTTTTTGTATTTGTATTTACTTTTATTAAATCCTCTTTCTGCACTTGAGTCCTCGATCCTTTCCACTATCCAACCGTGACATTTTTGTGAACTGTATCCGTCTTAATAATTTTTAATCAAAATATATCTTGCTCTGCCTCTGACACAACCGTGCTCTTATTATTTTTCATTATTCAAACAGTTTCTAGTGGATAAAATCAAGACCCATCCTACATTTTTTTTCTCATGTAATATCCTGTTACACAGAAATATATCACATTATGGACTTGTTTGTGTATTGTGAATGCTGTTTTGCGTTGACTTTGAATAAAACATCTTTTGAGCAATGCAAACATGTAAAGCAATATCATTTCTTCAGGGAGGACTGCTAGTTTTTCATTCACACTCTATTTTCAGAAGTTTTGAATAAATGCACAGTGAGTAAAGGGTTAAAATAAGATAAAAAGGCATAATATGCATGCAATTGTATGGTGGTGGGAGTGATGGAGGGTTTGAAAGGAGGACAGAGTGAGATGTGAAAGTCACCCAGCCTGATCACAAATGGTGAGAAAGCTAATGGACTGATGGACTAAACTGCAGGTGGGTCAGTACTACAGGCATATTAGTGGGTCAATCAAAGCACTGCCATCCACTGCGCAGCAGGATTAAAAAGCACTGTAAATGTGTGGCCTGTATCAAATATTACTGCCCTATGCTATTAGCTGAACATTATTACGGCCATTAAGGCAATTCAGTGTTCCCACGATGTCCAGAATCACTTCCCGTGGACGCTTGCTGCTGCATGATGTGTGGCTCTGATTTTCCTGCCTGACTTTCAGCATAAGATCAATGTTAGAAATAACACTGATTTGATCTCGCTAAATTCTCTATTGCCTTTTAGATGGATACATTATGATCTTATTGTGCTTCTTTAGTGGTTGATGATATTTCAGTTTTTATATGAAGGCATTTTCACTCTGCCAGCAGGCTAATAACTGCAGAAATGACTGTATAGATTCACATCCTAATCCTGCAGGACATGACTCATTTTAAAATGCATACAAGTCTTTCCCAGCTAACAAATTTCATTTTGACCGTCCACTTTAGACATTCTAAATTTGCAACTACATGTCAAATATCAGTCATTACTAGAGTGTTGAGTATTAGTAGACTGTCATATCTGCTGACACTTTATTTTGATGCTCCCCAACAGACTGATTATAAGTAACTTTGCAACTACACGTTAACTTATTCTAACCTGAACCCTAACGCTAACCTAACTAGTTGACATGTTGACAAGTTAGTTAGTAGAATATTTAAAGTGGATCATCGAAATAACGTCTAACCAAAAGCCAAAACATCAAAAGAAAATTCCACTTTATCATTTTGCAAACATTATGGGAGTAGCTATAACATTTTTAACAAAAAACATTAGATGAATGTCCAACTAAAACGATTCATGGGGAAAAAAGTTCCATGAATGATGTGAAAATAATAGTTTTTTTTTTGTGCTAATATTTTGACATTATTTAATACCAAATAACTTTAAAAGAACATATACTGTAAGAAAGTTTGTTCATAACTTTGAGATTACCCTGCCATAAAATGATCCAAAGTTGAATGTCCCCTGTTAGCTGGGTTAAGTCTATATACCCTTCATGGCTATTTAAAGTGTGATGTGTTTGGTCACTGTTACTAATGTCTGCAAAATTTCTGCTTTCAAGAACATCTGAAATGTCAGATTGAATGGCAGATTAATTCATCAGACACGGAACAAGACAGCTTCAACCAAGGGAGATAAACACCATGTAAATAATGGAGCAACATCAATGCAAGCAATCTCACAGAAGAATACACCGTTTTTCTATAAACAATTTGAACTCTTAATATCAACACATACTGGATGTGATGTAGCAAGATGCAAATGAGCTGTCGTTGAGTTTTGTCAATAAAGAGATTAAAGGTGACGTCCTGCCAGTCAGGTGCACTCATGTGGAGTGAGTCCCTCTGTCAGACACTCAGGCACTCTTCCCACAGTTCAGCTCTTTGTCACCTCTCTGACTGGAGTGGGAATTTGGTGCTACAGCCATGATGGATGACATTCTAATTGAGGATAGAGAAGGTGATGTTCTAAATGATTATTGGGACACATGAGGTGACCAGATAATAGTGATAAAAATAGCAGGACAGGCCAGAAATGTGGATAGTTTGTGCAATGGAATTATATGCTGGCGACCTGAGTTTGAGTCTGGTGTGTTTTGAGTGAATGTTTTTTTGTTAAAAATCAGCATAACAGAATATGCAATAGCCTTTTCTTCCCTATAGGCTAATTTCACGCAGCCGCCATTTTGAAATGGCTCCGGTGGGAAGAAAACCGTGTTGACTTTAATCATAGGAGAGTCGCGAATGCCATGGCGTATTGTTGTGTTTAATGTAGAAATTTGTTATTACAAAAATACATTTCTTTCATACTTTAGACTATATACAGTGAAATTTCAGACTGATCTCATGAAATCGCATGTGTATGACACGCCAATTCGTATTTCGATTTTTGGCGTGCTATCAACACGCATAATCGCTTTTCAGCGTGTTTATGAACTCCGTTGACTTAACGTTATTATTGTATATAGAAATATATGACCTACCCTAACCCCGTCCCTAAACCTACCCGTCACTGGGGTTAATAGCATTTATGAGTCTTCCCCTACCATCCTAGGAAAAAAAATATATCACTCCCCAGATGTAAATCTACATTTTGCTTCGTTTCGATCGGACATTTAACGGCGTGTACATACACGCGGTATCACTCGGACATTAACTCTTTCCCCGCCAGCGTTTTAAAAAAAAGTTGCCAGCCACCGCCAGGGTTTTTGACGATTTTCGCTAAATTTGAATGCCCCCGCTGAATATTTTCTTCCATGAATATATGAAGATGATATATATAAAAATAAAGATCTGAGCCTCTGCTTTTAGGCAAAAAAAACGTTTTCATTTTATCTTCATCTGTTCTTTTTTTATTGCCTCTTGAACAGAGGTAGGTTTTGTCAAAAACACAACATTTTGGACAAAAAACTGAGAAAAAAGGTATTTTTATCAAACAAGTGCATTTAAAAGCAGAATACATTCAGATGTTGTTTCCTTCATATATAAAACTTTCCAAAATAAATTAAAAACATAAAATAAATGTAAAATATATCAAATTTCCCAGGATGTAAGGGAAATGTAACTTTTGCAATAAAACTTCTGCCTCTGTTCTACCTGTGAATAATGAATAATTGGAATTACAATAAACAGGCCTAGACACGCACACACACACACACACACACACACACACACACACACACACACAAATACATATTACAATGTGGTAAATGTGCACAAAGAGAAAAATAATTTGACAATTACACCTTCATATTTAGACAGCCACACATAAATGCCTGCACACACACATACATATTATAGTGTCATAATATTATACGATCTATCTGCGGCACGTCCATGGCTAGCATGAACATGTGCATCTCTCTCACTGACTACTTCGTCCCGATCAGATTCAGAATTATCAAATAAAGAGTGATCGGACTCCGAGTCCATTAACCTCCAGTACTTCAGCCATATACCTCTGCATTGTCTGTCTGATACATTCTCACTACTCCACTTTTTGAGACGATTGCAATCTGTTTCTCTGATCAAAGAGTTGCGCAATCATTCAGGACATGCGCGCGGGTCTTCCTTACCGTATACCACCTAAAACACGGATACCCGGAAAATTCCGTGTTTGGCGCAGATGCGTTTTTTCATTAAACACGGAAAATTCCGTGTTTGGCGGGGAAAGAGTTAATGGCGTAGACATACACTCATACACGTGGATACAGGCGGATAGCTCAAAATGCGTAAAGACAACACGCCACGTGACTTGAAAGTGGTGTGTATTTTTACACAAAATTCATGTCATGTGAAATTTATACATTTATAAAGGCAATTTTTATAGATATATTCTGAACATAAAAAAAGATCGAACTATATACATATCCTATATTGGATATTAACATCCAATTGTGTAAATCACGGCAGCAGCTTCAGGTTGGTAGTCCAAGACATTGTTGTCTATCTGTACTTCTGGGATTCATCCCACCGGAGCCTCGCTTTCGATTTCAAAATGTTGGCTGCGTGAAATCAGCGTATTGTGATGTATATCAGATTGTTACAGCTTCTCGAACAAGAAAAAATGTGGTGCAGGACTTGATTTTGTCCATGGGGAATTGATTGGATTGGACGGTTGTGATTTGTGGTGTCATCGCAAACTCAGCGGTCGTTTCATACAAATGCAACTTGTGCCTGCATATTTAGGATAATTTACACGTAAAATACTGTAGTAGCCAATTTCAATTGCCATCTATATTTAATCTCCAAAAACTCATTTATTTCATAAGTCTACTTCAACCACTTAAATACAATTTTTATGGTTTCACATTATTTTGTGTAGCTTCAAAACCCCCAATCCCCATTGTAAATGCATGCAAAAAAGAGAGACCAGCACACTATCATTCTAGCTTCACAGCTTCACAGTAGAAAGTCATACAGGGCTGGAATGATGTGAGTGTGAGTAAATGATGACAGAACTTTCATTTTTGTGTGAACAATCCTTTAAGTGTGAAAGATTATTTTAAATCACATCATCTCATATTCACAGGAGCATATACACTCTACAAAATAAAATAAAAAAACCCGGCTTACACTGTTTTGGTTGCTAAATTCAACATGTATGGTTGCTTCATAAATAGTCCCTCTATCATTTTGTAACAGACATGTGTTACAAACAGACAGTCTTTTCTTTCACTCTCTCCCCTGTAAGTGCGTCTACAATAAAAGAGAGAGTTTTTCTCGGGCCAATTCATTATTGAGAGCATGAATGTCATTCCTTGCTATTATTGCCACGCAGCAGTAACTGCTTTTCCACCAAGATAGGCAAGCAAATGTGAATTTAAAACTGTAATATACACAAGTCCTCACTTTTGAGTTGCTATATAGCTTTCTGTAAAAGTTTCTCGGCATGGGATTCATAGGATAATTGAGAATTCATGCATAGATTTATCAAGTACAGCTTAAGAATGTATATTGCTGTGAATTTTCCCATTGTGAGCTCAGGAGAAAGCATGGATGTGTTTGAGGCTATACTTCTAGAGGTATAATAAAGCAATCAAAGCCAATATTTTGGCCTCCATTTGGAGAATAATGAACATCCACGTACAAAAAAAGGAGAAATCCATTTTCACATTTTCCTTCTGTACCGTGCCAGTCCCAAAACACATTAAAAAGTCAGATGAAGCACAGTCTTGCATTAAAGCACAGTCAAAATGTAAAAATAGGTACAATGCTGCAGTATCGCACAATAATGTTTCTGCTGCAGTCAGCAGCTGAGAAGCTCAGCGGATCAATGAAGCTCTATTGACACCACATCTTTTTCATGTCATGAGCTATAGCTGCATGAATAATTAAACTGATCAATCTAAGCTAGGAAGGAGCTATTATCCCCATTGACTCTGACATTTCTTTATGGGCACTGTTTGAGCTTCTGAATAGATGGTGAGATTGTCTCTTTCAGATGGCATGAGGAGCAGGAGAAGAAAGTAACTGAACTCATCTAATCATCTTATTGTAAACTTTTTATGTGTGTTAGTACTTACAGTGTAGTTGTACATTTGGGTTTATATCTATATTTTTAACTATTTTGCTGATTCAAGCTATCTACAACAAAACACAGTTCCTTCATTTCTCATTGATCAAAAAATAGCCTACAAACAGTATTGCATTATAGTTGTTGTTCTTAGTTCAACTTACAGTAAATTGCGTAGCTCAACACAAGCACTTAAGATTGTTGCTGTATTTAATTGCACAATTGAGAATAAGTTACATGGGTCATTGCATCAAATCTGTCTCGCATGACCTCGCATGACTGTGACCTTGGTTATTATGGGCTGGTCAGACTGTCCCATGGTCTGTTCAGCTTGATTTCACATCTAAAGAGTCAATCAATGAGCACTAGGATGATCCCCATGGGTCAACAAGACGAGTGAGCCTGTGTATTTTATAGATCTCATTCATTGTTCGTGATGTCTCTCTCTTTAATCCCTTATAACTCACATATTAATTCACCAATTTAAGTGAATACACCAACGTGCTTGATTTCGCCCTGTCTAGAATTATAAAGTGGGAAATCTATAGGCTACTTTTTACTTTTTCTTTGCATATTGCACCATTTTTAGGCCAGTCGATAGACTGCTGTGTGGAAAAAGCGAAAACTGTTGAATTTTAGCACAAAGGTTGTACAACATTTCCAATCCTGCTGATATCACTTGCTTATTTGATAGTTTAATCAATAAAATATTACTTGTAAATTCTTGTCTGTCTGTGGAGATCACCGTAGAATAATTTTCCCTTGCAATATTTCATAAACCATCTTCGGACGATGCTAGATTCGCAAATGAATCACTCATGCACTGAATCATTTCCAGCAGTTTCTCACATCGAAATATTAACAGGACTTTATAAGACAGATAATACAGTATAAAGTGTGCCGGATGAGATGGATATTTACTTCAAATCCATTTTAGGAAACAAAACTTGGAAATGTCTTCTACGGTTCTATTATGCATCCAGATTGTGAATGAGTCAAGTCATGTCAACTTTATTTATAGCGCTTTTTACAAAACATTGTTTAATGTTTCAAACCAGCTTTAAAGTAAATAAAAAGTGAAATAATTTCTGCTGTATCATTGTCCAGCTGAGGTCAGCTCTATAGTACCAAAGACTGTGTATATTCATCTCATGTCACTTTTGGCAGACTATCCTTGTAGCTACTGTGTCACTGTGGTTGAAAGTGTTGGCGAAATCACAAATTAGTAATTAGTAAAAATGGACCTTTCAGTTCATAAATGAGGAGTGGCATCTTGATAACTGCAATATAAACGGATTTTGCCCTAAAGCATTTAATGGCTGAAGGACGTACAGTACGTTTGGGCTGAGTAGTCACATCTCCAGGGCTTGACTGAGGACGCAGTGTCATTGTGAAAGTGCACAACCATTGTTAAAGTTCCACATGGCACTTTTGACTCCAGCTAATTAAAATTCCCATTTCACCCTCAATAACACTTTATTATTTGGTTGGATGACTTCCCCTGCACACTCTGACTTTGTGTAGCAGTACATGCTATGTTGTATTAGATGAGGTTTAAGAGGTCTAATCGGGCCAGACAGAGCCCGTGGCAGACTGATCCTCCTACTATGAGGTAACACAACAAATAACACAAATTACTGTGTTACATGCCCACTATCTGCCACTCATCACAACCGCTAATTTGCTTTAGCAGTGCCAGACACGCTTTGAAGCATCCAGAATTTTCCTTTCAGAGTAAAGTTGTTGAAGCCAAGTACACTGTGTCACCATGTTGTTTGGACAAAACGGTTAAAAATAAAGTTGCTGCCTTAAAGCTTTTAAGTACAATCAACTTGTATGTTTAAGTCATTACAACTTTACTGAGTTGAAACTTGTATAACTTTTTTTAACGAGTTAAAGAAATTGATCATATAATTTTTTTACAGTGAATATAAAACAAATTAATTTATTTCCCATGATTAAATCACACAAGTTGTAACTTGAACTT
Source organism: Pimephales promelas (assembly GCF_016745375.1). The sequence goes on from NW_024121432.1 coordinate 8,053,060, forward strand.
TCTTGACTGAATAGCAAAACAACACATCATATTATTTTGTATAGTATACATTTCTTAATCTATTTTTAGTTATTAGTTGTATAACATTAAACGCAAATAAAATATAAAATTCAATTTACACAATTGCACTTTTTTTAAAGAAAAAATATCAACTGCATGGTTCTAGTCCTTATTTGGTTACACTTTATTTCGATAGTCACTTTAGACGTTCTACTAATTATAAGTAACTTTTCAACTACGTGTCAACTAACTCCCATTAGTATATTATAGTAGACTGTCAGTAGACTATTAGGAAATGGTTAGGTGTTAGGCTTTGGGTTAGGAGAATAAGTTTACTTGTAGTCGCCAAGTTACTTATAGTCAGTTGAATGTCTGTTGGGGGACCAACAAAATAAAGTGTTAGCAGATATTAAGCTGACAGTCTACTAATACTCTAATGACAGTTAGTTGACATGTAGTTGAAAAGTTAATTATAGTTAGTAGAATGTCTAAAGTGGACTATCGAAATAAAGTGTTACCCTTTATTTTAAGGTAAATATGACTAACTACAAAGCAACATTTTAATTGATTTGATTTGGTTTCATTTCTTATTTTGTTATCTAATCTTTTTTTGCTAGAAAATGACAAAAAAACAAAACAAAAAAACCCCACAGTATTACTCAGTATTTATATCCCGACAGGGGTAAAAAAATCGCAAACCTCAGAAAATCAAATTATAATATTATAAATGAATGTATAGTTTGACAAATCAATGTTTTTTTGTTTGTTTTTTTGTGGTAGAATCAATTGAACTGTATCTATGCAATGTATATAATATATATAATGTAATAGCTTTATGAAGAACATCAAACATTCATAACAAACAAATAAAATGACTCATAGGACCTGCATATATAAGTTTCACCCATATATACTCTCTTTGATGAAAGTATAGGCTATGTATTGCCTAAACTGTTAGGGCACAACAACGCAATGTTATTTTCTCTTCCCTTTCTCAGCAATGCAGAAGGTTGTGTGAAGTTCATCTGATTAATTCTGCTGGTGAGCTCTCTGCAGGAAACTTCAAAGACTTTTTATGGACACCTCTACATACAGCAATCTACATACTCATTAAGACCTAAATCTGCTGGACTGCACAGGAGACATGCTCTATCACCAGAGACAGCTGGCTACATTTTTACAAGATATTCTTTTGCTAAAATGAGTTTTGATGAAGGTTACAGAGTAAACAGCCCCTTCTACACAACAAATTAAACAAAGTCCATCCTCGGAAACACTGCACCGTTCTTTCGCCTTCTGACTTGCTGTGAGTACACTGGACTGACAGCCTCTACTGCCACACCACAGTCATCACCACAGACTGTTGTTATCTCTCCAAAACAAAATCCAACCTGCTGTTAGAACACTTCACAAGCCAGCAGCTGTTTTGGAGAACCATAACAAAATTACAGAAAGGCATACTGCCAGCTTGGAAATGGTAGAAGCCAAAGATAGAATTTCATTTGAGCTCCATCACCACGGATAAGAACATTCTTTCTCAAGAATGTAAGGTTATTATTAGATTATTTTATGTTCTGGAAGCCATTAATCTTTTCAAGCTGTGACCACAGACCATGCAGATTGCATTTTCTTTCCTCTCTGTTGTATATTTAATTAAATTAATGGAAAAATCTCAGTGGTTCTCCAGGACAGCAGGATTACCATGTGTGAGTGTTTTCATATTAAAGATGGAGTGAGGTAAAACATGGGTCATTCCTGTCATATAGCACCTTTCGAACTCCCTTTAACTGTCACCTTTGGTGTTCTTTTTTATCGCTCTTTTTTCTTCCTATCACATATTTTAGTATGTATGTATTATTTGAATGCTCAAAAACGTGAAAAAAATCCTCTTGAAATCCTTTTAGCAGACTCCTCCCCAGAGTGGGTGTCATGTTTTATATTACAATTGATTTTATATACAGTATATATATATATTTTATTTTATTTTTTGGTAAAAATGATAAAACGCATATCGCCGAAAAGTTCTGAGACTTAAGGTTCCATAGTTGGTAATTGTCTTGAGACAAGAGATATTGTGACAGAAATGTATAAATTTGTTACAGGAGAGAGCATTAAAAATAAATCAATGAAATGTGGTTGTGAAATATGGCTATTTTTGGTAAATCTCATAGAAACTTTTTTTTTGTGATATCAACTTCAAATTTGAACATTTGGCTTTGATTTAATAGCTTCGATTTAATATAGTTTGTTTAAGATAAAATAAAATTTTGAAAAAAAAAATGTTTTGTTGTGAACTTAAACTTCAATAACTTTTTTACTTTCATTTTTCAAGTGTTTGAATTGTCTTTAAAAAGAGACCAATCATAGGTCTGTATTTCATAACAGTTATGAAAACATTTAAGTTTGGTTTTAGTTTGGCATTAAAATGGGAGATTACAGTTAAGGGGTTAAAATGAAAAATAAATGAATACCAAAGAATAAAATAAAATAATTATAAAATAAAGAACATGGAACATTGCCATGGGCGACGGTGAATATTACAAAATATCAGTCCGCTGACGAAATCACAATCAAGTATTCCAGAGAGCTGCGTAATGAGCCTAAAAGTCAGACAGCTTGTGAGTGAAGCACAATTTGAGTGGGTGGAAACATAATGTCGTCAAACCCCTCTGAAGCACTAAACTGAAGAATCATTTTTTATGCAGCTCACTTTGCCAACTGGATGTCATTTTAGCCCAATTTTTAGTTTTCGCACACAACAGAAAACAAGAAAAATGACCCTAGACTGAAAGATTATAAAAATAGCAACAGAGAAAACAATTAGTCTTTTTGCTATCTTCGTGTCTTCTTTAAAATGTGAGTGTAAACCGCTTGACTCATAGCACTTTTTAAACATTCACTAAATGAGGAAAGATGAGAAAAGTATAGTCACCATGAAATCAAACCTTTTTTATGGAAAATTGCTATATTTGTTATAAATAATTTATCTGTGCGCATCATTATTTATTTATTTTTAAATCCACAATAATTTCTCCCTCTTGCAGCAACATCTCTTCTCTGATGACGTGTTTACTGGCACGAGGGCGACAACCTATCACTCACATGACATCAGCAATAGCAAACTACAACCATCCAATCAATTCCCCAAGGACAAAATCAAGTCCCACATTTTTTCTTGTTCGAGAAGCCGTTTCACTCACATATTCCTCACCATACTGTAGGGAAGAAAAGATTTTGCAACTTCTATTCCATGCCGACTTTAATGGATCAAAGTCAAACTGTTATAGACTCTCCTGTGCAAATTAATACTAGGTTTTAATATTGATGCTGTTCAAAACAGACGCAACTGTAAATATACAGTTGTATATATACAACTGTAAATATAAATGTATATTCACCAGCTTTGTTCTTCAAACCAAGATTTCAATTTCCACTTTCAATCAACTTCACCTTCTCAACCCTTTCCTTGTCCGCTGCCTTAGCCAGCAGTAATTTGAAGCCGGCGGAAAGTGTACCGACACTACAGGAATGTTCCCTTGCACCTCTTAGCTGTGTAGTAATAGTTACTGTCAAGACTACACCCATCAAACAGCACCCAAGGCCTGCTCTTCAAATCCACTCTCCGTCCAATTTAAGGTGCACTGTTTTTGAATGTGTTCACAGCTACTGGAGAACTCAGGTTGAGATATGCTGTCATAGTGGGAAACCATTGGACCCTCAATGTTGGGATGGTGGCCAAGAAAGCTAGACAACCTTATTAATGTTCTAGTTCTCAGCAAGCTGCTGTCAACATGTTTTAGATGTTGTGTACGCTCAAATTCTCAAAAACAACAGCTCCACTGGCAGTTGAGTTGAGGCAGTTTTTAATTAAAATCCAGTTGCATGCAGGCAGTCATGAATCACCTGCCAAAAGGTGCAAAACAGAGGGAAATTTGTCACACAGGCATATGTTGAAAAGATATTATTTATTTTTATTTTTGGCTAGGAAAAATAAAGCAAATGTCAGTCATTTTAATAGGAAAAGATGTTCAACATCCAAGAAAAAGACTAGTTGTGTCCCAAATGATGCACTAGTATAAACTAAATGCACTTATCAGTTATTTTGTCATTCAACACCTTAAGATGTAATTATGGAGAAGTGTCCAACATTATTAATTTTGAAAGGTACCATTGCTATCAAGCATTACAAAAAAAAGTTTTTACCATTAGATTGAAGATGCTGAGACTAAACCATATTTTTTAGCAAGAACTTAAACAAAAAACAAGAAAAAGATCACGTTTCAAATGTGAACCATTAACTGAGATGCAATTAGTGTCATATGTGCTCTCAATTATACATGATCATAATCTTTTGAATAATAAAGAGCCATAATTATTTTTTTATTCATATTCTGAATGTATCTCTATGATGATGATCTTTTTTTCCTTTTAAAATGTGACATTTTTGACAACTTCACAATTATCATAATTTTCCCATCAGAAGTGCATTTAAAAGAATTTCCTGTAAAACTTTATTTTGATGGTCCCATTTGAACATTCTGTTTACTACAAGTAACTTTGCAACTACAAGTCAACTTATTAACTTTAACCCTATCTAATGAGAGTTAGTAGACATGTAAACGTGCAACGTAACTTACTGTCAACAGAATGTTAAAGGGACCATCAAAATGAAGTAAAACCAAATTTCCTTTCTATATTTTTGTGGGTTTAGGTTTCCTGATTAAGAGAATCAGATTTGTAGAAAAACAAAAACAAACTATGAGGTGATCTAAATGCATTATGATACATTACATACAATGGATACATTGTGATAATAAAATGTGACCCTTGATCACAAAAAAATCATTCTCAAGTTGCCCGGGTATATTTGTGGCAATAGCCAACGATATTGTAGGGATAAAGTAAAGATCATGTATTTCCTACCATAAATATATAAAAAATATATTTTTTGTGAGTGGATGCAGCACAATCGCAAACGTAAATGGACAACTTTAAAGGCGATTTTCTCAATGTTTCGATTTTCTTGCACCCTCAGATTCCAGATGTTCGAATAGTTGTATCTCGGCCAAGTATTGTTATACTGCATCATAACAAACCATACATCAATGGAAAGCTTATTTGTTCAACTTTAAGATGATGTATACATCTCAATTTTTTGTAACTGGGTTTGTGGTCCAAGATCACAAATGATTATAGATTTTTTGGATCTCCAGGACCAAGTTGACTCCATGGACACCCCTGACTTATGCTTATAAATATATAGAAATGCAGGGCTGTCCAAAGTCCTGCATGGAGAGCCACTGTCTTGCAGTTTAGCTCCAACATACCTGCCTGGAACTTTCTACTATACCAAGTAAGACCTTGATTAGAGCTGAACTCTGCAGGACAGTGCCCCCCCCAAGAGGACCTCTGCATGTAAATCAGTTTTTATGATCTAAATTACTGAGTTTGCACCCAATGTAAGCTGGATACCTATAAACATTTAGAAGAACCTAAATTGACAGTAACAGTCACTGTCTGGGAGATCAAACCACCAGACTTACTGAAGTCAAGAAAAGTGCACCAAAATGGTGTCAGATTCTAAGAGAAAACCCTGGAGACACGGTTAGTAGTGATGACAATGGTGGGCTCTTTGGAGAAACATGCGTCCTAGTTTCCAAACACATCCTCTGTTCTACTGATCTGACAGCGCACTCTTTCGACTCACACAGCTGGGGGTCGCTTGAGATTTCCCACAAACCCATGGGAGCGACATCAGATGAGGTGCTCCACACACCGAGAATGGTTCTCAAATCTTTTCAGATTCTGTCTCACATCCTTTCATGCATTACTTTAAGTGCAAGCTATTAAAAGATCACAGGTGAGTACTGACTTAGAAATTCAGGTCACAAAATCTCAGTGGAGACGCTTAAAGCTAAAAGAATTCATAATGGAATCACAACATCATCATTAAAATCTGAAGCTGTGAATACCATGTTGAGGTTTAATAAATAAGTAGCAAGCAACGAAAAATAAAGAATATGGTGCGTTTACTACACACTACATTTAAAGACTGTCCGCTATAGGCCATCTCTTAGGATGATTTTTTACAAGGTCCGATGATTTTCGCCAGGTCTTTCCCCATCCCTCCTCATTACATGGCAAATAGAGAGAGAGAGAGAGAGACTGAATTGCCAGTCAACCCTCAGAGCAAATCTAAATAATGCAAGAGTGGCTGATGTGATGGACCTGACAGACTGGCATAAATGACAGAACAGTCTTCAATGTCAAGCAGACATTGTTTTGGGAGACAGTATTTGTTCACCCATTGTGCCTCTGCCCATTAAGTGCCAGGAGAGGTGATAAACGTTATTAAGATTGCCTGGTTTAATTTGAACTCAGCTCAGGTCTTATTGTTAGTGGGATTTTAAAGGAAGAGGCAGTGTATAGATTTCAAATGCAAGATTTTAAAACAACCCATACAGGGCATTTGGATGTCATTAAATGGATGAGATATAATAGCCTTATATTTATAATTAAATCGCAGGGGATTTTTTTTTTTTACCAACAAAGCAACAGAATCTGCATTCATGAAGAAAGTGAAGACCTGCGGTAAATGATGCTTACCGTTTTGAAGGGGTGGTAAAGTATGATTTCACTTTTCTAACTTTAGTTGATGTGAAATGTTGCTGTTTAAACATAAATGACATTATCAAAGTTGCAACGTTCAAAGTTCAAAGGAAAGGAAGATAAAGAAATCGTACAACAAACGGCTGGTAGGGACTACACAAGCTTCCTCAAAGGTTAGTGACATCGCCAACCCCAAAATGTACATAAACCCCACCCCCGGGAACAAGCAGTCCATTTTGTGAAGAGGAAAAATTGTTGTATAAGAGTAAGTTTGTGAGTCAACTCAAACTTTAGCATCCATATTTTCACATACAATTGAAAGTCACTCGGTGTGCATCTTACAACAGTTCATACAAGTGATTTATAGATTACCATGACAGAATATGCTAACTGAAGATAGTTAACTCCACTTTAGCAACATAAATAACTAACAACTAACCATTCAGAGACGTCCTGTTGCAATCTACAGGTTGTCACTTCTTCTTGAGACTCTCCATCTTTGACTGACTCTGTTTTAACATTAAAGGCAGAACAGTTTCTATCATGAACCTCAGTTTCTGTCTGAGGTAATTGCAGCTGCTAACACAGCGCTCTTGAAACTCCGCCCTCTGCAACAGCTCATTTGCATTTAAAGGGCCAGACACAAAACGGTGCGTTTTTGCAAACCCTAAAAAAGTGACAACATTAACATGCTATATAAAAATATCTGTGGGGTATTTTGTGCTTAAACTTCACACACACACTCTGAGGACATCAGGGATTTATTTTACATCTTATGACAATTTTACCACCCATTTAAATAACTTGCCTTACAATAGAAAGACTTCTGATTTAGAAGATTCTATAAGTGCTGCTTTTGATATTCTTCCATTGTTTTCCCGACTGCTCCTGTTCATCAGGTCCTGTACACAGAACAGAAGGTGGACGTGTAGTTTGACACATCTGTAGGTGCTTGTACATGTCGCATGTTTGTTCTGAAGTCAGAGCAAGAAGAAGAAAAAAGCTTTTATGTCTGACACGTCGGTGTCTTGTTTTCTGGCAAGCATACAGAGGTTTATACTGTTCATGCTCATATTGTCTACCGGTGGTATTAGGAAAGAGCAGTTCCTGTTACAGAACATTCTTGTGCAGATTAGTTTGGAGTCTCTTTTGTCGGAAATATCCATTTTTTCCAATACTGAAAAATGATTCATGCAATCAGTTGGCAAAGGCTTCTGCTAGGTCTTTAAGGGGATAGTTCACCCAAAAATCAAGATTCTCTCATAATTTACTCACTCACACTCACAAAAAAAGAAGATATCTGGTCTGGAAGATTGTTGGTTACCAAAGACTCTCAGAATTTTTTACAGAAAAAAGAAGCCATACAAGATCTATATTATTATTATTGCCCTGTATACCAACTAGACATGTATTTGTAATCTTATGAGACTGTTTCATCTGTCCTCAACAACAACAACAACAACAACAAAAAACCTTTGTATTTGTGTTATTAAAACGCCTCTACTGAACAATGTGTAGGTGGTTGATAAATTAACTTATCACCCAATGCAGTTATGAAATGATTTCTTTGTTTGACTTGGTTCCTAAGCAGTTAAACATCGGGCTGCGTGAAAACCGCATTAGTCGGAGGGACCCAGGAGGCATCAAAGCGCAATCAACTCATTTAGTGCCCCTGTGCTTGCTGTGTAATTACTAAACCACAGCAGCCAAATGGAGATCGATGGCTGACCGAGAGGCAGAGCGATGAAAACACCGAGCGAGAGAGAAAAGGCTTACGCTCAGCTGCACATCTGAAATACCATGTCTGCGCAATAAAATGTCACAACACAGCGTGTCTGCCGCAAAACAAGATTACCTGATGTCAAAAGCGCAAGATACATGTATACCCCGCCATGCAAGGGAAAAAGCTTCAAGCATGGAAGATTCACTGCGGCTCAGACATCAAGCAAAGTCAAATTTGGTGGTGAGAGCTACAAAAGAGGGAAACGAGAGAGAGAGAGAGAGGTAAAGTAAGGGTGAATCAAGACAGTATTAATTTCACTCTAGAAGGAGCACTGATTGAAGGTTTTTCCCTCAAGAGTTTTGGGGTCAGTTTCTAATTTAATTTGGGCAGCTAAAAAGAAGCTGGAGCTAAAGCACCTTTTTCATTCTCATTATTTTAAATTGTATAGGACTAACACCCTTTATCATCTCTATTTTTGTTAAAACACGAAATGAGACCAGCTGCACAGACAAACTAAAATACTTTAAGTATTTTAGTTTAGACATGGCTGTGGTTACAAGAGGTTAAATCGATATAAATACTGTTCGTTTTCTCGCACAAACTGCTCATTTCGTGTCTTAGGCCATCAATGTGTGCTTATATTTACGAGTCATTAAATCATGTTTAATTTGGACTTCTCTGTGCATGCTCTTTGAGGTGGACACCATATACCTGACTGACACACAAGAACGGTTTGACCTAAAAATATCAAAATTGAAAATACTGTGGAAACAAAGACATATTGGATGCCCTTGAGGTAAGCTAAAACATACCAAAAAATTATTTCAAAGTGAACTATCCCTTTAACTATCGTGACCTGCCAGAACGGACACTACGCTTGATACAGTATATAAAATTCTTTCAAATATCTTATTTTAGATCTAATGCATTATATGGGTTTGGAATGTGGGTGAACTATCTCTTTAAAGAAGGTAATTGTCAACCTCTCCAGAGTGGCAGACAGTTTGAGGGAAAATCAATGAGGGAAAAACGTACGCAGTAACAAGTAGAGTGATCAGCAAAAAGGGGGCGAAGAACAAAGGCAGAGAAGAAATCACTGCCAAATCCTCAATTCATCCAGCAATTCATCCCCGCTCATCTTAGCCTTTTTTTGTCAGGATCGCACATTTTCTTGCAGCAGTAATTTCCTTGACCTTTGTCTCTGGCAGAGCAATTTCATTGTCCTCCCTCCAATATCAGAGAGAAATATCAGCGGGGTTATGCAGTTGACAAAGGAGCTAGAACATAACAAGCACTGCCAAACTCCTAGACATGAACTCAGCAATAACAGAAAAAATCAATAATGGCCCCACTGTTCCTGATCTTTTAAACGATGTGGACTGATGGGAGATGTGGGTTCTGGCAGTGCTGAGCAGAGCACAAGCAAAAGTGGAACCGAGGATCTTCCGTTGTTGACCTCTTGAGCGACTAGCATTTTGGAGTCAGTGGGGTTATGCTAACACACAAACCCAGTGGAGAATCTGTGGTGTCCTTTCCCTCAAGTTCATGCACCCCTGCGTTGATGGTCATAATAGAACTGTTCAATGGCTAAAACAAAGAACTCTATGATCCTGCTGAGGATTCTGGGAAGACAAATTGAGCGTTTAACCCTTTAAAACCTTCATCACAAGCTATGAGAAGTTAATCTTACACTCTGGCCATATACATACCAACAACTGCACCAAATTCTGAGCTCCTATATCATAAATGAGTGCTTGATTCTGATTGGTTAATCGTGGCATCTAGTCATTCTTAGCAATACTGTATATCAGAACCCCTCAAACTGGCTCTACTTTTATGCATGTTGAATCACGCCGCCAATTTGCTTCCTTGAATGACCTCTGAGGACCTTAGTATTAATAATATTGCTGGAATATTTCAGTGGTGCTTTGTCATGTTGCAATTTTTTAACAATATAATTGACCTAGCTTTCTTTTTTATTGGAGGCACATAATACACACAGATAACATAACAAAATAATCTTCTCTCAAATAATTATTTAATATAGCTGCCCCTTATATGGAGAAGCCATTTCAAATCATGTAAATGCTTTTCAAATTGTATTTACTTAAGAAACACAGTTGTGATGATATTGCAAATGGTCAACAATTACTTTAGTGGAATTTAAAATGGCAATGTGGCCAGAGGCGAGAGACTTTTCAGTGGAGTGTTTAAGTGCTCTATTGCGGGGGATCCTCTCACTCGCTCTTTCTCCCTATGACTGACGGTGGGGGTCTCGGCCCGGCTTCCATTTGTGAGCGACAAGCTATTTTTTTTCTCTTTACTGTCTGTCAAAAGATTGTTCCAGTGTTTACTCCTAAAAACAGATGACTTCAGAGTATGATTATACTTTTATCAGCATTGAACTATTTGTCCCTGAACTGCTACACATGGCATTCCTCATTTATTTGTGCCTGTTTTGATTTTGAATATAGTTATTTCAAATCACTTCAAAAAGGTGTCATCATGGCAGCCAGAGTAAAAAAGAAAAACAAAACTCAAAAGCAGATAAAAGAGTAGGAATTAAACTGCAACGTTTACTGCATGGAGGAAAACAGCAAATAATACAGCAAATAATTAAGAAATCACAAAAGTGTAGCCTACACATCATTTTCTCTATTCACAAATCCGGAAAAGGTTCAAAATCGCATACTCTCTTAGTAATTACTTTTTTTGTGAACATTAAAAAAAAAGTATGTTCTACATACTGTAGTATGTGTATGAATGTAATCTGAACAAACTGTAAGGGTGATGTTTTTCTTTGCGTTTTTCACGTAGGCTACAAGTTTGTAAAGAAAAGATCATTTTGCAAGATGTAAACAACACTGGTCCAGAAATACTTCCTGTTTCAGTTTGTAACTGCTTTCTTTATTTCACATGTAAAGAAAACATCGATGTTTGTTTAACTTTTTGATTCAGTTTTATATTTTCTGTTGATTGTATTTTATCCCAGCTTTTATGTAGTGTTAAAAAACTGAAACAGGAATTAGCCTCCTTCTGGACCAGTGTTGTTTACATCTTGCATGACGTCGCCATTTTCACACATCTGTGTTTTCTGTTTTGAAACAATAACGATAGCCTATCATTTTCAAAAACTTGCACTTTGAAACCCGTTTTCAGACCCCGAAAACACCATTTTCGTGTAAACGAGCAGCAAAAACGCGTTCTGTAAAATCTGTTTTTAGTTTGAAAATGGCGTTGTTAAAACAGCCCCTTAGTTTAGTTTCGTTCTGTTTGTCTGTGTTTTCAGCGATTGTTTCTATGGCTACCAATGAGTTTATTGATTAGTCTCACCTCTCTTGTTCAGTTCCTTGTTACCTCATAGTATTTTTAGGCCTCAGTTGCTTCAGTTCTTGGTCTTGCATTGTACCTCTGTTACATGTTCTCCAGAATACTCCTTTTCACATCCTATATTGTAGGGAAGTATGCATATTCACATGCAGCCTGAGCATTATGCTCTTCCTCCACACCAATACATCTGCTTGCAATATTAGATTGATCTGATTGGTGCAGAGTGAGAGGTATATTTAACCCCGTCAAGCCTGACATTTGAAATAATAATCTAAAATATATGGACCCATTTATTGAAACTTTAGACAAAATACTAAAAAATACCAAAAGAATGTTTACATGGTAAAAAGTATAAACAATCAATACTTTAAACTGATTTAATTCTTCTATTCCTTTCTATTTTGATCATTCACCATGATCTATCATTATTCCTCATGGTTGTATGTTCTTTATATTGTGAATTTTGAAGCACTTAGCAGTGTTAGAGCAGTAAGTCTGAGTTATTTGGTCAGTGTCTGTGGATGATAACCCACTGTGGCTGCTTGCTAGTTGCCTCCTGATAACCATTCTGAGAGCTGGATAATGATGACCCATGTGTTTCGACAGGAAAATCTCTCTGAGACAGAGAGACAGAGGGATTCACATGGAGACAAAAGCCTTTCTGTCGATTGCAAGAACTTACAAGAGGAATGAAACACCTGGTGCTGTTATTCAGTGATTACATTTCATTTTCATGCGAGGCCAAGGCTGGAGTAATTGTTGTCCACTGAGACGCAATAAAGCTGGTTAATATGTTTCTCTATCTGGACTCTAGCCCCTTTCCTTCGATACAGTGGAAGTTAATCCACCTTGGTTGAATGATGTTCAAGGTTGTGGCAGGGGCTGCTCTCTCTATTTAGCATCACTGAATTTGTCTTTATCAGGCTAATGCAGAGTAGCAGTTTCCAGCCCTCCGGTGAGGCAGGGTTTTCTCTTTCTATCATGAAAATTTACAATCTTTTAAGCTCAACCCACTGGATATTTTGAGACATTATAATTATCTTAAACCTTCCGCTAAGAAAAAATAGTCCACTATAATGTAAGCTACAAAACAATTGATTATTGGCAACAAGGTGTACAATGCACCTATATTATTATAATATTAATATTAAATTGATTAAATGTCTTTTGAGGTTATTTTCACTAGTCAATAACTAAGAAGCAAGGTGACTTTGTGTTTTAATGTGTGGTCATTTAACATTGGCAAAATCAGATGTCCTCTCAATTGGAATCTATGTGATCTTTAATTTAGTGTGAGGGCGAAAGAATTCCCCATGCAAATTTCATAACAGGTTGAAGTTGGCCATGCGGAATCAACCATTCAATTTAATAAACAATTTCCTGAACACGTCTTTCATTAGACAAAAAATAAAGAGCCCTGCTCCCCAACTCACACCCTTAGAGTGAAACACACTTCTACTGCGCCCTTGTTTCTGGAAGTATTTTTAATCTTGTTGTACTAGGCTAGTTGTGATGTCCACAAGCCAAGACAAACACTTTAATATCGTTACGATAGAGCCACAGTGATTCAGAGAAATCAACTTATAAAAGGCTCATTTAGATAAAAAGTATTTTAAAATTGAGAAAATTAAACACTTCTGATGCACACTGCTGACATAATTTGTAGTTAAAAGAAAGAAACCTCTATGATATAACGATTTCAATCTTAAAGAAGCTCTTCTGTTGTGACACATCTTTCTTAACCGCAGGTTTCTGAGATTCCCTAAAAATAGACGATTTGACAAGAGCAGCTCTCCTACACATTCATTAGATAACATGTCTGAGACAAATCTCTCTACTCTCACCCCTCTCATCTCGATTTTCCCTTATAATGACTCATTCTCACTGAAATAAAGAAGGCATGTGGAGACTCGTGAATACAATTCAGTGCACACTTTTTGCATGTCAGGAATCACATAATTCTTTAAAGCTTTTATACTCTGCAAAGCTGGTGGTGAAAAACCTATGGTGAAATCAGGAGGCATCTTAAAGGGATCCTCCACAGTTTTTTCATATTAAACTATGTTATTCCATTAACTAAGACGAGTTGATACATACCTCTCTCGCCTCACTCTGCCTTTGGCGAAACTTTGATAGCACTTAGCTTGGCCTAGTTCATTCATTAGGATCCAAGCAGAGAAGCAACCAAACATCTCCATGTTTTCCCTATTTAAATACAGTTACACGAGTAACTTGGCCAAGAATAGTGAGACAAAATAAAATGTTCCGCTTTTCTAAGCGTGTAAAGTGGATAATTATAATACCATAGCTCGGCACAGTAATATCATTCCTAATATTTAAAGAGGGAAAACGTGGAGGTGTTTGGTCGCTTCTCTGCTTGAATCCTAATGAATGAACTGGGCTAAGCTAAGTGTTATCAAAGTTTCGCTGCAAGACAGAGCGATTAAGTACGACTCACTGAGACAAGAGAGTTGCGTATCAGCTCGTCTAAGGGTATGACATGTGGGGAAAAAACTGTGGAGTATCCCTTTAAGCATCAGGAGGTTGTATGTGAGGAAACAGTAGAACCTAATTGGATGTAATTGCCAGGTTAGACTAGACTACAGCAAGCGATGAGGGCATTTGAGCTGTGCCACGTCTGAGTCTCAGTATTCTCCAGGCTCCTGCAGAGCTCAGCCTTCTAATGAGAGGAGGAGGACAGACTGAGGAAGTGGTAATTGGATCCTCCCTGTCATGTCGCCTGGGCATGTGTGGCGATGGGGCTGTGCTTTATTTAGATCCTCCAGGCAAACAGTCTCAATTCTTCACTTCCAAGCAGCAAACACAGAGCTTGTGAGAACAAACCACTCCTGACCATCTTGAGCTCATTTGCTTGCAGAACAGAAGTTTGCTCCCTGCAACTGCATGCAGCAGCTATGCATTAGTTTATGGACTAATGAGGCTGTACTGACATGCAATCCGTTTGGGATTTGTCTATTTTTGATGATCATGTTAGCAACTACCTTAAATACATTTGGATCGCTTTACTTACGACCAGGAATAAATGCAAGCAGCAGGGCATTAATAAAAAATAAGGTATTTATTGTATATCAATGTGCTAGAAGATGTATCTCACAAGTGCTTTTTATTGGGGTAAATTCAAGCGAAAGGTTGTGCGTTGTTCTCCAGTGTGAGCGTGTATCACACTCGATGAGTGCCCCACAAGTTTGTGTGTCCAGCTGCCAAACTCTGTTCTGGAGAGCATCGGTATGATTGACACTCTGGGGAACCTTGAAAGAAAGACAGAAGAGAAGATCAGGCAAGGTACAGCCACGAGAGACTGGGCTAGACTGGTTACTATGTATGGATGTCAAACTTTTATACGAGGTTCATTTTTTTTTCCAGTTGAGGCTGTCGAAAATATTATACTGTCTGATTAAAATCGTCAAGTTGCATTTTTGAAGTCAAACTTAATGTATCTTGTGCAGCCTTAATTTAAATTCTGAATTAACTTCTAAATTAAATACATTTTAATTTCTAAACTACACATTTTATACATCATTTTTTTACAACCTAAGATTGTATTTGTCCCAACGTGTATTTGTTCAACGAGCGAAAAGATCGTTAAAAAAAGTTCATTTTGATGAACGAGTTTGAACAGGAGAGTCACGAAAGCGCATCACAGAACAGAGCAAGGCGACCATTTGTGCTTATAAAACTTAAACATTTTTATTTATTTTTGAAATGACCGATCGTTTCGCTAGATAAGACCTTAATTCATCGTCTGGTGTCGTTTAAAGCCATTTGAAGCTGCACTGAAACTCTCATTTGGACCAGTAAAGTCCATTATATGGAGAAAAAACCTGGAATGTTTTCATCAAAAACTTTAATTTCTTTTCGACTGAAGAAAGAAAGAAATGGGCATCTTGGATGACATTGGGGTGAGTAAATTTATCAGCAAAAGTTTTTTTTTTTTTAAAGTGAACTACTCCTTTAAGTCAGGATGTTCTGCAATCCCACCATACCTGGGGTGTGTCGAAGAGACAAAGGGAGTGGACATAGCAGAACAGCAGGACACAGATGTAGCCCCTCCTGGAGGTACACACTCGCTCTCTCTGCCTCTCTATCCATCTTTGACTCCAGCTGAGCTCTTAAAGGTGAGGAGAGGCCAAGGAAGGATCACGAGAAAGGCATCTCCCATCTCTGAGTGTGTGCTGACAGTTCGCATGGGCTGATCACCAGCATTTTACTGCTCTCGATGCCATCCAGAGCCATCTCGCTGTCCACGCAG
Organism: Pimephales promelas; assembly: GCF_016745375.1. Next base: position 8,068,992 of record NW_024121432.1, read on the forward strand.
AAACGAGATGCCAGGTGCTCCAGGTGAGTGCCAGATTTCTGCCAACGCTGCAGAAACACATGGATAAGTACACATTTTCTGCAGACAGTATAAAATATCATGCATATACAGTAATGTTTAGTGTACATTCATACTTCACATATAACTATTTATATGTGCGCCTCCCTGCACAACAAACACAATGTTTTCTGATGCTACAGTATGCTGCATGCCCCTGACACTGACATGACAAATGTGACGTGTGGAAACGCTGACACCGGCCTGAGAGTAAAGCCTCTCCTGAGGGGCTGTCTAACACAGGGACTGATACTCATAGAGCTGATGTCAGTAGGTTCCTCCGGGAGATTTCTAAGTGCGGCCTGATTTATGGTCTGTCACAGATGTCTCCCGTGCTCTCGTCTGAAATCACTGCAGTGGAGGTACCTGCTTGCCGTCGCTGATGTTGCACGGCACGAGCAGGATCTGGGAGGCTGGGAAAGTGGTGGAGACGGACAGACAGTGCTGCTGCTGGCGGATTTGCTGTCCGTGGGTATAGATCCAGTCCTGAGCAGGAAAGAACACAGGCTTTTCTGAGGCTGTACCAACATATAATGAAATGAAAAAGCAATTGCAATTTTCTTTCCAGAGAATTGCACAGATTTCAATAGATTGCAACAGACTGACTAACAGAAAGATCTTCCAGGTGTTTTAAATGTTATGTGACAGATTGGACTGGAAGCTCAATAAAGTTAAATCAAGTATCCTAATTTTTGATGAATGTAAAAAATTTAAATGAGTGTATTTTTTAACTATTCTTAACAGTAATTATTACTTTACAACCCATCTTTAATAGGTTTGCATTTACATTCATACATCCAAAGCGGTTTAACAAAAGAGGAAATTAAGCAATTCAAAGTCACATAGAGCCAACAATATTCATAATATGCAATGCCAGGTTTATTAGAAAACCAGATTAGTTTTCTAATAAACCTGGCATTGCAACTATAGCATTCCCAGACTTGTTCATTTAAAGATGTCTGTTCTAATCTGTCACCTCCACTTAAATGGTAAACAGAGAAAGAGAGATCTTGGAAGAAAACAGATACTTTTTGCTTTCCTCTGAGAAGGTGGTCTCATTTGCTGTTCTGAGACATGTAGAGAAAATGATGCACGAGGGCAGTGTGAAAATGTGCTTTTGTGAGCCATGCTGATGAACCGCTTCCCATCTGGTGAGTCTTACAGACGCTTAACAAGGTCACACGCAGCAGGCAGCAGGGAAACATGCTCTTGTGGTGTTATGAACACACTCAAGTGCTCTGAAATCACTTTTGGTGCCTAAACACACCATCTACTGTCTCTCATCGTCTCTGGGCTTTATAATTTAGAGAATTTTTTACAATGCAGAAGAGACTGGGAAGAATGATAGTTTAAGGCTTTATGGCTATTAGTTCATGGCTTTGGTTTAACCAAATTATAATGATAATTATTAAACATTGATTACTATAAAAAAATGTATTGTTAATTTTAAAATACCCCATATATAGTTTATGATTAATGAATATGGAACTTTATTGCACTTTAATGCTATTTCCTTAAATTCAAAATTCAGTTCTGTATCCTGTTTGCTGCCTCAATTAAAATTCAGGAGCTGAACAGACTTTAACATTCATGGATTCAATTCTGAATGATGCACAACGCTATTTTTTTCCAGGCTCATGTGCAGGTGAGGAAGCCATGAAGGATGACAGTAGGGCAGATTAGCTGCTCAGAGACCAGAGGGCACCTCTTTGTTTAATATAATTACACAGCACTGCTTAAATGTGACCTGAATTAAATCCCATTACCCCGCTGTAAAAGCTGCCCTTTCAACACGCCCCTGGTTGCATAGCAGTTAATGTAATCTAGCATCTCAGAGTATCAGCCTAACTGTGTGAGATGTCAACGATTCCTGGCGTGAGGATAAAAATGCTCACTACCTTTGCTCCTTTTCTGATCTTAACAGAATATAATTCCTCCAGCAATGGCAGTACCAACATTGATTGATAAGGAAAAATAAATCTGCTCATTTAATGCTTCAAGCATGCTTTTTTTATATTATGCCAGAGTCTTGTACCTGGTTGGCTGCTGGTACGTCTTTGGTGATGGTGCAGGGTGCGAGTGTGAGCACTGGGACATCCTGTCCCTCAACTATTCGAGACTCTAGACAGTTCTGTCTCTGCCGAATTACACCAGACTTGGCATCAGAATCATCAGGAACTCTGGAATTGGAGATAGAAACACCATAGTATAATGATAATAAATACCCCATATAGAGAAAAAAAGTATATTCTTTATATTCTTTAAATATATTACATGTTTCTCCTAGAAAGCAATGAGTATCAAATGAAAAAGTCAGCATGAAATAAATATCCACCCCATCAATTTTGTAAATCCGTGTGGTAGATCTGCATGTGGTTCATCCATGTACATATATGTATAACTTTATTTTTTGATCTTGTTATGTTTAATTAAAATAAAATAACTCGATCTTTCAGTGAAAACAACAGACTTCTCTCTGGTGATGTATCCTGGACTTTTATCAACTTTTATACGCCAAATTAATGAATGTAACACAAATACCAATCGTATTTTAAGAAAAAAACAACAACCTAAAACTAAGTAAAATCTGCCATAGTGGGTGGGAAATCTTTCCCTCGAGACAGATGAGAGCAGATGGTCAGCAGCTAGTCTACAACAAAACAGCTTTAGACACAGAGATGCCATACACTGCCATGCTAAATAATAACATTGGACTTTACAATCATCCATCACCACCCGCAGACACTCAAATACACACATCACACTGACTCACTTGAGCTCTGGGTAGACATTGTCCAGATACCACTTGAAGGATTTGCACTTGAGACTCTTGCGGAGCTCCTGCCTGCCGTGAATGCTGATAAGAGAGGAAGAGAATGAACTGAATAAGAGATGAATCTTTTCCCTAATGCCTCCCCATTATAGATACACACATAAACACACACATGCAATCAGTCACTCACTCTCCATAGGACTTCCCCCGAGCAGCCGGTCGAGCCGAGTAGTAGAACAGTTTGAACTCATCCATCCAAACCTCAGCAGTCCTTCTGGTGTTCCTGAAACAAAGAGCATTGAATGTGAACACCTGAGAGGAACTTTAAGAAGGCACCTACTGTAATACAGTTACTTTGAAATTAATATCAAGACACTTTAAATTTGATTTACTTTTATGTAGTCGATTGTTTTATTTCATCAATTTATTTATTTGCTTTATTTAAAGTATGGCATGACTGATGCCAACAGCTGTATAAATGATATTCAGAGGGAGTAGAGGTGTTATATAAATATCAATGATTTGTTTCTGTATGAAAACTGACAAGATTTTGTGTCTCAGTTTGTCAAGACATTTTACTGCAGGCTAAGAACTAAATCTACACATAAACAAACCATAGCTGATTGTTACATATCTAAAAAATAACTTTGCTAACAGATGTAAAAGGACATGGTTTTAAAGAGTATCTAGGAAAGCCAGCTAATGCCTTTAGCAATTATTCATTAGAGCCTCTGAACTATATGAGGAAACAGATTTTGTTGACTGAGCACACTGCATAGCGATTCAGAAAGAATGTTGTGCTATGCTCTTAATATTTCATTCGGTTTCATGCTGAGGTTTTTCCCCGGAGGCAAAACGTGATAAAAGAAAACAAATTTTACACAGCAGATTTTCTTCCAGGCAGAAGTTGGAGTATTATCTCTATCTTTGGCAAGAAAAATCCAACACATAACATAGGAAAACATTCAACAGAGATAAAAATAAAAATTAACATATTAACATTTACAGGTTAACACCCCCAAGGACAAAAAAAAAACCTTCAAGCGGGATTATTTTATTAAAAATTCAGATGTATAGGAATTAATATTATAAGTATGCGCCCTGCTCAGGACTCTTACTTAATGTATGTGTTGGCGTTGCCCTCTGGGAAGATGTAGGGATGTTTCTTGCGGAATACGTGGCCGACCCTGCTACAGGGAATTATTTCCAAGCTTCCTCCACACATCCATACTCTGAAAGAAATCTCTACAAACAAAATACAATAAACAATCAATCACAGTGCGTTTTATTAAAAAAAAAAAAACATTATGCATTAGAGCATAATGCTCACCATTAAGCTCACCAAGATTGTATTTATTTAACCAAAAATACAGTAAAAAAGTAAAAGAAATTATAAACATTTCTTTACTATCACTTTTGATCAATTGAATGCATCTTTGTTGAATAAAATAATGAATTTCTTTATTTGTGCATTCATAGGTGGCTCTGCTGACACCAGATATTGCAGAAATGTACAGTATAAAATGTATGTGCATATTACTGTATGTCATGTAGAGAAAAATAACTGGCTGACATGTGATTTACAGTAGCCCTCCAGGAAACTCCCTTGTCTTACTCTCATGGCAAGAATTAGATCATACGACTGAAATCTCTTGTCTAAATATACCACTGCCCAACGCTCATTTGCAATTATGAGCACAGTAGCATACTTGAGTCTAAAAAAAAAACAGCGCTGCAACAGCTCCGGTGTAATTCTGTCATACATGCATGGTTAATGATGGATTAACTCAGCTCAACCATCCAATTCCCCACAGTACATTGCTCTTAAGGATTTTACAAAGTCAAGAAAAGAAAACCCTAGGCAGTTAAATAAAAGCACCAAAATACTGTAGATACGGTTTGAGAAAATTGATTCCAGAGATCAAGAGAAGCTATTTCTACGTTCAAATGTCATTGCGAGCCATTTCCTCTCTGTGATAAGACAACAACACTAAGTTTCCTCCGTCAGTGCTCGATCACGGAAGAAAAGTGATTGAAGGTTTCTGTGCCATCAGACAGGTGCTCTCATGCATAGTAATAACTCACCAAAGTTCTCCCCTCCCCAGATGTCCATGGCTGTGTCATATTTTCCCAAGCGATTAAACCACGATCTGTCAATCACAAAAAGTCCACCTGCGATGATGGGTGTTCTGAGGGTTGAAAGAGTGAAAAAAGAGTGAAACATTAAGTCTCTCTTGACATTAAACACTTCAATCCAGGTGACTGCTTAAAATACTGCTGTCACTCAGGATTGATGTTAGAAAGCATTTCTTTTTAAATGTGGTTTGGGTGAAAAAGAACGAGAAAAGAGGATAAAAGGTCACTGAAGTGGGGGTGTGTGGCCCATTTGTCATTCTCCTGAAGAAGCTCAGCTTGCCCTTCAAAATCACTGTACCCAGAGAGCTGCTTCAAGTGCTAAAGAAGGACACTAGAGGAAGTGGCTCCGGTATTATCTGAAGCATTTGAATTGCATCAGCCATCTCTCATTGTGAAGTGGTAGGACACATCGTTTCCTCTGCTTCTCCTCAGGGCCACTCACGTACTTTCATTTCAGATTCATTTACTTTTCACAAAGCCATTCTCATCTTATTTTAGTAGGCAGAAACAAAGCCCAAAAGCTTCAACAATTGCACTCAGTGTATGAGTGTAAAGTAGAAAACCTGTCGAGGGTTGTAAAGATGTGAGAGTGTGAATTAATTTTAAATAATGCAATAAAATTAATTTCTAGGTTAAAGGTATGCAAATAAATGAAAAGCATATATCATTGCCAGACTTGAAACGATGTAATAATCATTAATCGGATCACTTGGAAAAGTAACAACGCACATCTGATCGGAGTTGTCCTTAGCTTAAACATGTGGGACCACAGACATTGATCCAAAGTATGTCTTAGCAAATACCTCTAATAATAACTGTTATGGGAAGGGCATAGAAGAATATAACCTTTAAATGTACTTTAAGGCGCAGTCCACACTACTGCGTTTTCGTTTAAAAATGGAGACCTTTTGCTACGCTTGCACCTCCCGTCCAGACTAAAATGGAAAAAACGAAGACCTAAAACAGAGAAGTTAAGAAACGCTGCAGCTCCGTTTTGCTTTTTGAATCTCCAGAGGGCGTTTTAGTAAAGACGGGACAAAACGGAAGACTTTAGAAACAATGTTCCCTGATTCGTCAGCCACCAATCACATGACCCAACCCCGTTTCTTCTGCATCAAATCTGAGGAATAGCAGAGAATAGTCAATCCATTTCCTGTTTACACTGGCACGGGCATGCCCAGTGTTGGTGAATGGTCACGTGATCCACGCTTTCAGTCGTTTTAATGTTTGGATTAATTTCCTGCACATACATAAATACAGCCCCAGTGAGCATAAGACGATTCTCTCATAAAAACTTTTTTTTTTTTTAAATCGTAGGGTACCAACCACAAACTTTTAAATGACAGTGTATGTAACACATACACAAACTCTTGCTAGCAAAGAAAACAACTGGCTGTCAGTCAGGGTCATGGTTGTGTGGTCCCTCTCACATATCATCCTGATATACACACCACTACTTCCCATCAGTGTCCAAACACACACTCACACTGACACACACACACAGCTCTCAGTCACTCAGTTATCATCGATCTCTTCTGCATCTGTTGGCGGATGGGCTGTGAGAGACCCAGGCCGGTGCACAACACACGCAGGAGCAGACGGTTCTGAGCCTCTCTCAGCCTGACTGCCTGCTTATCTGAGCTATTAACAGCCTTCCTAACAACAGCCTTTGAGAGAGCTAGGAACAATGTGGATTACACCACAACAAGAGGAGAGAGAGAGACGATTGGGGAGAAGAAAAAACAACCAGGATTTAAAGGTTGATATTGCGATTTTTGGTTTAAACAATCAAAAATGATGAATTTCATAATTTTATAGCAACTCAATATTTTAATTATGATATAATTCCTCAATTCTTAATGGTCAACCAGACTGATCTTCTCAGTGGAAATCAATGCTTCAAAGGGCCATTTCTCCCTTCAAAGACATGAAATAAAATACTACATACTTTCCTATGCCCCTGCTCTAACAAGGGATGATTTTCAGCATTTTATTCAGAAGAACTTTTGATTGTTTTATTTAAAATGCAGTACATGTTCCCACATCTGAAATAACTTGTTTTTCCAACCAAGGCCACACAAGGGAGGAGAGCAATATTAACCAACTTCTTTTTATATTTTCTGAAGAAAATGCAAATGATGCTTTCCCATGTAGAATTCGCCCCCACGATGTAAGAGGCTCCATTCTTATTGTGTATTTGAGACCATGCCAATTCTCACCAATTACAAAAAAAACCTAATCGGCAATAATAATCCAAGTGAAACTAATCAGTACATACAAAATTTAATACAAAATATTTCTAATCAAACATTTGGTAAATCTCAAAATAGAGATTTTGTCAGAGCATTGTTATGCAGTTTCTAAGGTGTTGTGAGTGATTTAAGCATGTTGCTTTGCAGTTGCTAGAGTGTTGTGAGTGGTTTCTAGGGCACTTACAGGTAATTGTTGGCCCAAGTGAAAAAAATCTCTATGACATTCTGGACCCTAGGTGTGAGATTGTTTTTAGATTAAAGTTACATTTTTGATTCAAGTAAAATTATTTTAATATAAAATGATAATGTATTAATTGAAATACTTTTAAGTCATCTTGTGGCCATCTTGGAAGCTTGTTGAAGAAACCCTAGTGTGCCCTGGCCTCCTAGTTGATAACCATTGTGCTAGTTTAATACTTAGAAACCGCTAACCCTGAGTCCAAATGCAAACAATAGTTACAGTGATGCATTAAACGCTTTTTCGGAAAGTAATTTGAACTTACAGCAAACAAATAAAAAACAAGAAGCTAAACATGAAGCCCAACTCAGGTGAAAAAGACGTCCAATTAAGTGTATTAAAAATGTACCTAAATATGTTTTTAGTACAATACAAATATAATGTAATGCATTTTTAATACACTTAATTGGATGTCTTTTTCACCTAGAGATGTTAGACCAAACCTCTGTCCTCATTTAGCTGAATTTTTATTATTATTTTTTAACGCCCTTTGCTTCTCTTCACCTACTTAATGGGCTCTGTAGGGTCAGCTCTCTTGGCTCGCTTTTCAGCTGATAGCTGCTCCCATTTAAAATGCAAACTCCAGTCGAAGCCTGCGGCAGAGATGGAGGGAGAGACAAAAGAAAGACAGAGAGATCAATAAAGATCTTTTTGCTCTAATTTCTTGTAACTTACATTTTTATGAGTCATAATTATATAGTACACCATAGTGGCTGTGATGATTAAAGTGCACTGCTGATGATAGGACAGGGCTTTCATCATGGATAATTGTTAGATTTGTTTCTGGGTGACACCGCTGATTGGGGAGTATGACCGACGCACCTTGATATCAGTGGGACATTGAATGGAGGATTATAATTCACAGTTTTTACCTCCTCGCAAGTCTGAGGAAGCGGCAACATAGGCAAACGTGTCCATATTAATGATGTCAATCACAGGACTTGCGACGCAGGTCGGGTCCTGAAAAATTAAATAAAAAATACAAATTGAGACAAAAGCCCACAAGAGACTTGAATGGGTATGTGGATGGCTCGACTCTGTCTGTTCAGCTTGATTTCACAACAAAGGAGGTGGAAAATCAGCGAGAGCTGGGATTATCTGTGTTACTAAGAGCGAGTGAATGTGCACACACACTCATACAACATCATTACACCAGACGCTCTGACCTCATCGCTCAACCCTTTCATGTCTCACAAAACAGTCTTGCTGAAAGAATACTTGAGATGTGTCAGCACTAAAGGCTTTCAAACTACTTTAAACTGCTAATAAAATGCATTTAGAAAATTGTGATTTTATTCATTTTGTTGTAGGTGAGAAAATCCTGTCACTTCCGAGTTAACATATGAGTTCTGAGTTCACACTTGAATTACAGATATTTTAAAAAAGGGTAAAGCTTTGCTTGTGATCAAACATAACTAAACAACATTTATTTCTCCATCATAGTGCTCAGACAAATTAACATCAGTTCTCTGCCAAAGCTAAATGCCAATTTGTTGTGAATAAAATCACCATTTTATTGTTGTGAAAAGAATTTTATTGAGCATTTAAATTTTTGCTGTGCCGTTTAATGTTGTGCACTACTAAGATATTTCAAATAAAAGTTTATATATAGATTTTCTTGAAAATATTTTGAATTTTTGCAGTTAAGTTTGTCAAATGATATATGTCAAATGACAGTGCTGCTAACAGTCAGACAGAACAAAGCGGCAGGGTTTCCGTGCATGTGCTTGGCAAGCGGTGCTGCATTCAGTGCCGCCTCCATTCTGCCTGCTGACTCTCTCCCATAGAAAAATGAACTGAAAAAGGAGACAATACCACAGAAGCCAGGCAAAAATACTCAAAAGATCACGGCCACAAAAAGAATGAGTGAAAAATTGTACCTCTTTGACCCTTAGCAGCAATGGTGGCAGCCAATCTTTGTTGACCTCACAGTGACTGTCCAAAAAGGTCAGGATCCCAGCTCCCGCAGCATCCGCCCCTCGAACCCGGGACCGGATCAGTCCTGTGAATCACACACACACACACACACACACAGAGAGAGAGAGAAATAGGGTGATCAGGGGCAATGGAGAATTCGAGCAACACATTTCATCTGTTGAGAAGCCTGTTAAACTGACAAATACTCTCATCTCAACAATCTCATTCACAGAAAAAGATATGAGAAGAGCCATTTAAATCTGATTAGTTGAAGGGACAATTAAAGCCTTATGGTTATTATCGAATCAGAGCAAGAAGCTTTTCCATGAAGGCAAGGCTGTTAAATCGGTAGAGCCTGACTGAGGATGCATAATAATTGTAAACGTGCAAGACTCGTGCAAAGTTTCACGCTGCATGGCAACTTCAGCCAATTAAAAATCCCATTTCATCCTCAATAAGGCTGTATTTTCCAGATGGGTGAGCGCACCCTCTACAGAGTTGTTGAGAGCAGGCTGTGTTTGTGTGTGCATGCATATTAGACCAGTTTGGCCCCTCTGTGTATGCGCTGGGCAGAGGGAGAAGGAAAGAAAGAGCGAGAAAGACAGACAATGAAAGAGAGAAAGTGAGTGAACGGCAGTGATTACATTCACCTACAGCTAATAGAGTTAACATAGCAGAACCGCACACCCTGTTTGTAGCTCCGGGATGACAATGGGGTTTAAATGCCTTAAACCTTTTAACAATTTTCTCTTGTACAGAGTTGGCTGCACAGGGGTTTTATGCATTAATCAATGCTGTCTAAGCGACAATGTGTGACAGTGTGTAATGGAACCTCGGAGCGCTGGAATCCCAACAGGGAGGGGGCAGCAAGTGGATTATCATTACTAATAATAACTTTGCAATGTTTCTTTCTTCGCGTTTTAGGTGACAGTGATGAGTGAATGTTACATTACTATTATTAATATTATCATTATTAGTGGAGCTTGCTCTTATTTTGGTTTAGAGAACTGGTTTTAAACTTTTGTGCATAACCAGCTAGGGGCGCGACTGATTCGCTTATTTGCATCTTATTTAGAAGAGCTGGACTATTACTTTTCTAAGGAATTGGACTTTGCCTGGCAGATGATGAAATGAAAATAAATCCAACAGATTTAAAATGAAGGAGGGAACCAAGCCTTATCTACGGAGAAGAATTTCATAGCAACTTGGGGGACTTTTGACCGCCTAGCAACCATTCAGAACCAGAGTTGTTATTGTTAACTAAAACTATAAAAACTATTGTTTTAGGTAATTAAAATAAAGCTGAGCTAAAATAAAATTTAAATATTAGAAAAAAAAATAGAAATGATTTAAGTTTAAGTTAAAGCATGAAAGTATTAAAGCTAAAACTGAAATAAATAATTATAATAATAATTAAAAAATGAATTAATGGTATATAAATAATACTAAAATACCACTGCTCAGAACACCTCATCAACCACATATCAGCACCCTGCATTCATCCATAACACTTTTGCATTGTGGCAGTGAGTTTTGCAAAAGGAAGCCCTTCTCATATTACCGTCAGAGTATGTAAATCCAGTTATTAACATCTGAATGCATTTTGACCCAGTGACATTAAAAGCATAATGCTAATAAACTAAATGAGAAATTTAAATTCAAATTGGACATGGAAATGTACTGTATGTAAAGCTTGACCTGCTTAATTTACCAAAAAGCTAACCAGCCATAAAGATGACTTAACCTTTCAACATCCATAATGTTGTTAAACCGTGCTAATAGGATTTCATTAAACATTAAGTTGGCATTTTAACCAAAGTCAATCTCAAAGGGCTTGGACAGCCATTCCGAACAACGGCCGACATAAAATCTGCCACAGGCTGTACAGCAGTGGCAAAATCAATATTTGCTATAACGGTTTAAGAGCAATGGTTTCAGTTAGATGCACATCGAAATGCTCTGCTTACAAATTGACTTTTAAATGTTTCTTTTTTTTTTAATCAAGAGTTTAAATCTATGTCTATGCGAGCTGCTTGCCAACTAATCCATGTTCCATCATCCTCTAGACCCAATATATCTGTTCATCTGAATGGAAAGATACGGATGACAGCACGAGTGCGTGGAGGGGGAACTGTATGCTCTGTTTTCCACCTGTGCAAGCAGTACATGTAAGTGTGAAACACAGTCAATGTGCAGTAATCTTCTTCACAGTCTGTTCACAGTCACCCTCCTAGTAATGGACCACCTGCTGTTATAACACTCACCAGTACACAGGCGAAAATCAAACAGCTGCTTTTAGAATCTGGATGGTATTACAAACATGCATGTTGCAGCCCCAAAATGAAATATTTAATTTGTTGTGTTCGTAGAATTATATTGGTTTTTAAAATTATATAAATATTTAAAAGGAAGTCTAAACTGTGGTGTAATGACGAAAGTTGGGGGAGATGGGTGAATGAGTAAACAAGACTGATGATGTTCACAACTCCTGTCTCATGTGCTTCATTACTTATTAACCCCTGAAAGACACCAAAAATTGCCGACAAGGTTTAGGCTCTTTTTTTGCCATCATTGGTCACGTAGATGCCAGTTGCTAACAGGCCTTTCCCAATTTTTTTCCTGCCTTGCCCCAGTGAGACTGCTTCCATTCAGCACATGGCTGAGGATTTTTGAAAATTATCTTTGGGTTATTGATGCCACGGGGGGTGCCTAGCTGGCCAAACGACAGAGAGCTGTACTGGGAACAGGATGGATGATGAATACTTAGTAACTCCAGACAGACACCACATAATTCATTGGGAAAGGGAGAGTGACAGAGACGTCATCAGAGGCCTACCTTCTCTGCGTTTATTGCGAAAACACTTTACTTTGGGCAACTTGGTGAGAAGAAGGCAATCATTTGCTGAAAAAAACAGATAGATTTACAGTCAAGACAAAATTTATTCAGACACCTTCAACATTTCTCACATTTTCAGTTTATTCGCTATAGTTTAAAAAATGTCAAAATATGACAAGAACTTAGAGGTGTCAAATCAGTGGATATTTCACTGGTTTTGGCCATCTTTCTGTTAGACTGTCTCACTTTAAAGTTAAGTACACAATTACATAACACCAATTTAGGTTTTTTAATTTTGTTCAGACTGTGGTGTAAAAAGGTCACATTAGCAATTAAAGAAAAAACACTTAAGCAAAACATGGTCAGGTCAAAGTGTCTGAAAAATTTTTGGTCCCAAATTTTTAAAAATGTTACTGGTTGTTCAATGTATGAAGATTTTTGGAGTATACTATGCCACAGTTTACTTTATTTTGCTATGGTCACTTACATCAATTAACTATAGTGTCCTGCACCCACTAGTAAACACATATAAAAAATTATATTTGGTCTGAATAATCAAATCTATTAATGTAACAAAAGAGTGCAGTCAAGACAGAATATGAATTTTGTACTTTATTTCTAACATATATAATTTGAAAAATGCTGTAATACACAGTGCTGGTACTCACGATCTTCACTAAAGTCGTCCACCAGTATGATCTCATGAATCAGATGCACAGGAGTCCGATTCAACACACTGAAGAGAAACAGAATTAAAACGGTCTGAAAACTGTAATACAAATCTCTTTAGGCTGTAGGCTATTAAATTAATCTTTTTGAGGTCTATATCATTATTGCTATTAATTAAACTTTTTTTTTTAATTCAGCAATTGAAATATAGATGAAATAAAACAAAATATAAAGATTAGAGGAATAACTTAAACTTTTAAAACTTAAACGACTATAAGAAATGTTGCCATGTCTATTGTAACTGAAATCAAGTTTAAAGTACTAAAATTACTAAAACAGAAATATTAATTCATTTAAGCTAAATGGAAATATTTTATCAATGAAACGTCTAATTAACAAAAAATTAAAACAATGGCAAAAAAACAGATAACAAAATTACAAAAATGTAAAAATGAAAAATGAAATCATAAAATAAAAGCTGATTCAAAATATCAATAAATACTATAATAGTATATAAATAAAAAGGTCTATATGCTTATTTACACAGATTTGTATCTAAAATACTGTATAAATAATACTGTAAGAAACTGTAATAATAATGGAAAGTTTATAAAGTTTTTATTAAGTTTAAAAAAATATCAAAAGACTATTTGCAAGGTAAAAAAAGAATATATAGCCTACAGCAGAAGTACTTTAATTTCATTTCAAAACATACTGTACACCATAACTTACTGCTGAGTTCTTTATGGGTGACACTTCATATCCAGTTTAACATATGAGATCCATTTCTGAAGAAAAAGCCTTATTAGGTATACCAAAATTGAATTATTAATTCTTAATTTATTTTACTATTAGATTGACTATATACTGTATATCTTCAGAAATAATGTTATATAATACTATAAAAATGTGCAGTTATTTCAGACCAGTTTTAGCCATTTCGCCAGAAATAAATAAACAGTTATGTTGCCAGGTGCTATGGTGATGATGAGTATATGCAGTGCTGTGCAGTTGAAGAGCACCGACCTCTTCTAAACCTCTTTTCTTTGTCCTCACGCTAGGTGACTGATTGCATTGCACTCACGCTCACCTCACGGGTGTGTTTCAACATGTCTGAGTCAGTGAGACACATTCATCTCAGCACTCCCTGTACCGAACATGCGCACAGATACAAAAGCTAACATACACAGATAAACACATGCACATACCTTCTCTCAGTCAAGACATTACATTTTAATACATTTTGCATACTACATGGATTTAACTGCTTTAAATTGAGATATTTTTACTTTCAAGTGACAGTAACTTTGCTCGCTGATTTGTTTTGATTGAAGTGGAATACCGTCTCTCCTATCATTTTACACCCGCTTAAAGACTAATTAAAAATCAAAGCACTTTCAACACCAATTTCTCCTGCTGTTTCCTATCACTGCTTTGCTGACTGTGGGAGTAAATGTCAGTCTATTGATTTTTAGTTTCGTAGGTGGCTTTGTAGGAGCAGGGTATAGTGTATTGGCTATGACGCCCAACCTAGGCTTTGAAACCAATCTGAAAGTTAAAACAGGGTCAGTTCATGTGGCTCTAAATTGTGCAGCATTTGGTAAAAACACATTGAAAAAAAAGTTACTGCAACTGTATTTTTTACTTTAAAGCAGTTATATGAGGATTCACATTTTTCTTGAACTTACTAATATAAAAGACTTTTCTAAATGTATACAAAAATCTTTTTTTTACTGCCATAAAAATAAAAACATGATATGTCCAGTGTTATTCATTGCCATATTGAAGATATCCTGCTATGTATGATTTTAAAAGAATTAACTCATTTCATAAAATGTTCAAAGTATCTGATACTTTTTTTAAATAATCTGAATAAACAATTATTCCACCAATTGATATAAATTAGCATAAACTCTGTGCTGCTTTCAGGTGCAAATAACGCAACATAGCTGCTTGTCATCCAACACACTGACAGGAATGTTAAAAGTTTTTTAAGGACAATCTGGCAATTAAATTCATGCCCCTTCTTATTTATTTCCTGAACTGCTTTTTTTAGTCTACAGTACGTATTGCTCATCTCGAGACAGGAAGAAATGTCTCGCCTGTGTTCTATAGATGTCGCCACGGTCTGTTCTGATCTCACTATACCTGAGAGCTGAAGAAAAATAAACAGCCTCTCTCGCTCTCTCTCCTTTGCCTGATAAGTAGCCGCAAGGACAGTCTGAGGAAACCAAGAAATGCTCTAGAAAGTTCTCTTCCACCTTTTAGGTCTCCCCTGTAGTAATAACCTCTGTCAGCAGCAACACCCATCAAAAATTGCCTGGGGTCTAAACATCAAACCCACTCTGTGTGAATGTTTAGTTTATGGGAGCATTCATGTGAAGGGATGTTTGAGTGTTCATGTGCATGAGAGAGAGATGTTCCCCACATAGGGAATAGGTCATTGAAAGATAAGGTTTAATACACCAGCCTTTGACAACAAGGTGTCTAGCAAATTGAGTCAATCAAATGGACATTTTCACATTATTGTCAAATATGTTGTTAAATGGTTGGTAACTTTGACAAAGGTTGAGGGTTAAAGCAGGGTGAAAGTAATTTCTGTTATGTACAAGAACTGCCATGACTAATGTGTGATGAGAGTAGTTTAGATTCCACACACTCGAGGGCAAAACACCTCACATCGCTTCACCGCAGCCTCAAGAGCCAAACTGCACCTGGATACTGCTAATGCAAGGCATATTTCAGCTCAAATAAAAAAAAGATAAATTGGTAACACTTTAGAATAAGGTTTCATTATTTAGCATTAGTTATCTGCATTAGTAAACATGAACTAATGATGTACTGGACTTCAGCATTTATTAATCTTTATTAATGTTAATTTCAACATTTACTAATAGGCTACTTTATTCAAATCAAAAGTTGTATTTACTAATATTAGTTAATGTACAGTAATGAACTAAATTAACTACCTTATTGTGAAGTCTTACAGATAAATTATATTTACATTTTCATATAATAGTTGCATAATAGTTGTATATTGCATTGATACTGCAGGTGCTTGAAACAATATTTTTTTTATTTATGTTCATTCATATTCTGGGTATTTGACAATACTCAACCCTAATATTTCTAGGACCATTAAGAAAACGAAACCTATCCGTTGACAAATTTGCATTGTTTTCTCATTACTGAAAAACTTTTTTAAATTTTTTTTTTATTTAACTTAACATAAATTTAAGGCAGTCCAACAAATACTTACAAACCTAACTATAAGTTAAAAGTAAAATATAAATAAAATGTAAAGTATAAATACTACAAAGTAGATATCAGTATTAATACTTCTGCTTTATGGTAATTAGAAGATGGGGAAAATAATATCTTAATATATTCTTAAGTACATGTACAAAGCTTTACTCCAATAAAATAACTGCTTAGGGAACTGATGATTAAAATGGATTCATTGTGCCCTGAACTGCAGCTATTGTACAGTAAGACTTGCTCCATTAACCTACAGTAGGTCAAACTGAAGTGAAGAAATATTTTTAGTGGTAAATAACATACAAAGATGTCCTTTGAGGGTACTTCCCCAGTGAAAAGCTGTTGTACCCCCTAAAGATACATTTTTTGAATATTTTGTCTGAACAAGGGAAACGGAAATAATAGTGCCTCATTTTATGTAGCACAATTCACAAGAAAAAAATGAACAAATATGCATGAGACTGGGACAGATGGATTAATGTCCAAGCGTTACCTCATAACTGTGCGCAGTAGGGTAGATCTTGCCTCATTGTGGAACGTGATCACTATGGTGGTGGATGGCAGGTCGGGGTCATAGTGCAGTGTTGTACACCTGGAAGAGACAGGAGGGAGTCAAAAATAATGAGACTCTATGGTACTAATTAAGCATCAGTTTAATATGTGGCAAAACCTTTGCTAAATTTACACATACTAAATAATCAAACTTAAAGGAGGTCAAGGCAGTCTGTAAGCACATGGCGAACAACAGCAACTGCTGAAATGCGTAAACCAACTGTTTTTGAGGTAGTTTAGCAACCAGTGAGCATTTGAGGATAGACAATATAAAACAGGGGCCATGGTCAAGAGAGATGTTGCCTGTTTTAACAGGCTAAGGTGGAGGAAGAGAGAGCATGTGATTAGAATGGTAAGGACAGCAGGCAAAACCCAGAGGAGCAGGACCATCAATAATGGAGGATCTGATTAAAAATGAATAGCATTTTCGCTTTACCCCAACAGCAGGAGGAGTTGGCCAGCAAAAAGCACTTTGTTTTGAGGATGAACATTCTGACTTGCGGTAAACATCAACCATTACCCTGCAGCGCTCCACCTCGGAAAAACAGGAGACTTTAGGTTTTGGTTGTAAAAAGTGTCCGTGGAGAAGAAAAAAACAACAGATCAAAATGACCAGCTAAGTATATATAACACATATGGCCAGATTTACTAACAGCTAACTCCAGCACAAAAGCTCTTTTGGCGTTAAAAAAATACTGTCAGGGAAATTGCACTGAAAAGGTGTGGACAGGGTTATTTTTGCCGCTGAACATATTGCATATGCATTTGTAGGCGTTTCCTTTCAGATGCTAAATTTATGAGATGAGAGTATTTAAATCAAATGCAAGGTGATTTACCAAGTTTTACTCTAGTCAATTTACTGGTATTTACACCATTATTTAACAAAGACATGTCCCCCAAAAAGCATGTCTTTTGGTTTGATTTATGACTAAGAACTTTTAAATGAAGATTTCTTTAATCTCCTTATATGATAAAATTTAATGGCAAAATCATTTCCAGAACCAAACAAAGTGGGTGGTTATTGAGTATAGTGAGTAATTACTGACAGAATTGACATTTTTGGGTGAACAAGCCCTTTAATTAATGGCTCTGTTCCAACCTGATGAGCCACCTTGATCTCTGTCTTATAGTGCTTCCTACACAAACCACATATAGGATGTTCTCGAAATACTCGCAATGTGTTTATTAAAAAATGTTTACCGTTAACACGTATCTAAGCTAACAATCAAACTGTAATAGGCATAACAATGCAAAGGACAAACATTAATGGAGCAAAATGGTCAATTAGTTATCTCAAAAGCCATCAAGGAGCTTGTGAATGAGGTTTTAGAATGCTGCCTACGTAGGCAGTTCACTTGGTTTTGGAACAGAGCCAATCTGTCTGGAAAGCCTGCTATTGAAAGTGACTGAAATTGACTGTTTAGCAGAGTGTAATTTAAGCTTTTCTATATTCTTTTCACTCTAATGCGATCATTTAAATACTGAGTCAAACTGTGAAATAACATGATACAGATTTCACCATTCATTAGACAAGCCATATTCTCTAAAATAGTTTAATCAGAGCATTAGGGTTCTGTTGGAGCAACACATACTGTAAAGTGCAGATGTATTTACATTTAATGTCAAAAACTTTTGGGGGTTAAACAGTCATGATAAATTTGCATTGGAATAAGGTACATATATATTCTGCTTTTGCTTATTCATTCATCAATACAGTAAGATGAGCCTTAAACACACTTTATGAGCTAAGGGGCTGCATTCACAGCTTTATATGCTGTTTGAAGCCAGCCTGGGAGCGGGATCCATCGCTCAATGCAGCTATAGCCCAAGGTCTTTTGAGATAGGGGGATGCTTTAAACAGCAAAACACAGAACATCATTAGGGTTTCTGTCAGAAAACAACATCTTGAAAAGGGGAAGCATTTTGCTGTGTACTTGACATTTCACTAAAATGATGGATGTGTCCTTGAGAAAATTGGGAACTAGAAATTTGGTCTTAGAGTTTCTCATTATGATGTATACAGCTCGTTCTCCTTAAGATTGCTACTGCTGGACAAAATCACAACATATGGCCACACCAATGAAAATAGTGCACATGACAAATTAGAAAAGACAGGAAAAGCTAATTAAATAAGCTGCTCTAGTGAGTAATTGCTCTGCATGCTTTATTGTTTTATTTACGAAGAACAATGATAGGAACTGACAATGAAGTTTATCATGAAAATATGTATTCATGTCTCAGATGCTCTGTGGAGATGCAAACGCCCTTCAGGTGCTCCTTTTGTTATACACACAATAGGATGTCTAAGAGCGCTAGGGAACTGAGTGACACTCCTCCAACCTTGGCGGATGAGAAAGGCCCAGGAGGTAATATAAGCTTGAGCTACAATGAGAAATAAACAGGATATCCAAAAAGAATGCCTTATTGATAAGGCAGTGAAGACCTAACATGAAGCAAGAGGGCAAACTGGAGATACTGCATCATAGTTCTTCAAGTAATGAGCATAAGATCATCAGTTTAAAGAGCCTGTGCTTGATTTGGAAGGATGCTAGTGTGAGGACACTGTCCTTGGTGTCTAATTGGCTACTGATGATCTGAGGCACTTCCTCTCAGGCCTGCCACATGCACATGCCCATGATTACTGAGCAGTGGGAGCAGATACAGAGGGGTTGACTCTAATTAGAGCTAAAAATTACGCTACTCTAATATGAAGCCTAAAAGGATCAAAGACATATGGTCAATTATGTTTTTGGAAGGCAGAAAATAAACACCGCAACTGTTTTGTTACATATATCAGAATTTCAGTAAATTACATCTTTTTAATTTTTCATGACAGTGTCCTTGCAATGTTAAAAATGTCTGGGGTGCTCAGTATAATGGTTTCCTATCATTGCAGTGATCTATCGATTGCAGTTGCAAACACTCTATTGATTTACAAATTCATAGCTTCACCATTGCCATGTAGGCTATTTGAACGTCATTATACAGCAGCCATAACTCACAATACAACTGAATTACAGTAACATTTCACTCATAAATGGCTATAAAAGGGTCCAGTGCTGCATTCATGCAAAGGTAGATTTAAAACATTAAATGTTGAATCTCTGCCAAATGTGGACATCTGGGAAGATTGCTTTGTTAGAAATGAAAACAATGTTACAAAATGTTGACATATTATCATATTCAAATGTATTCATCTCAATCAATGACTCACTTACAGTATAAGACAGTGAACTTGTAGCTATTATTCATGAACGAATCAAGGTTTTGAATGAATCGGTTAAATGATTCAATAACTTACAAAGACAGTCACTTGATTCGGAACTGAATATTAATGATTCGATTACTCACTTATAAAGACCAGCATTTAATCAGCAGAAAGAGTCACTGAAAAAAGACTTGTTCACACTGTCAGTCCAAATCCATTTTGTGTATCGGATTTAAATCTGATTTACATGATTGACTGTCCAGACTGTGTATTGCAACTGTTCAGCTGCTGGAAGCTCTTTTTTTTTAAACTCGACTGTCAGGTGTGGGGGTGGTGAAAGGAGTGAGGACTTAGGTGCAGAGTTGTTGGGATTTATTTTAATAATAAAATTAACCAAACTAGACAGATGTGCCGGGATCCAAACACTATAACAAGGCGCCTGACATTGACGGAGGAAATGTGGGAATTAGGTTAAACTGTGAAATGTATGATGAAAATTGGATAGAAATTTCGATAAGCAAATACCAAGAAATACGTTGCAGTAGTTTGTCTTTCTAGTACACTTGCAAAAACCGCAATGGGACAGAGCTCGAATAGCTTCAGTGTCAGAAACTTTACTGTACAAAATCGCTGTCAATCAAAAGGAGATTCAGTCTTTCAAAAGACCCTCCAATCATTATGTTTCAGCGTTTGAAGCTCTGGAAAAAACTGTTCAAAGCAGCCTCATTGAAGTCAATGGATGTTGGGCTTCAACAGGGAAATGCACTCTGACGGTACGGGAATTTATGATAAGGAAATCAAGTCAGCCGACCTGCCATTTGTAGCTGATTCTGAACGAATTCTTCTTCGAGGTGAAGTTGTTCTAATGCATTTTTAGTCAATAAAATGTTAACACAATAGTACATAGTGGATCATTATTTTTTTTTTTACATTATAGGGGAAGCCGAAGTTCCTTTGCAGTCGTACAGAAATCCCCACTGGTTCAGAGCACTGCAGGTGCACATAAAAGTGCACATGTGTGCTACATGAAATCCGATCATAGTAGGCAAAAATGAGATTGGAATAAGATCTCAAACCACATATGAATGTAGCTTTAAACGGATTTGTAAAAATGTGATTCATGTGATTTTTTTTGCCGTTCACAATTGCTAAATATTATCGGATTCCAATCGGATTTGCACAAAAATCGGATTTGGACAGATAGTCTGAACAAGGCTTAAGTTCGCGTGCTGTTATGGACTGTTATCAGCATTTGGACAGTCATTTGAGCATTCAAGGCCAAAATGTTAACAATTTAAAATTAGAAATCCTGATAATATCCTGCCTTCTGCAAGAAGGTGCGAAGTAGACAGTCAAAATGTAAGTGTCTTTCAAAGAAATTCATCAAGTCAGACTGCAGTGTTTTAGTAACCTTAAAAACTACAGGCCATCTCTGCCATGGTTATATTCCACCCCCTCCCTGGTGTTTAAATCATAGTGACTCGGAAGCCTCTTTTTGAATTGAATAAATGGCAGCTTTAATGAACAACATTTGCAAAGCTCCTGGTGCCTGAGCTTATCTGTTATTAGCCCTTGAGAAATGAAAGTCCTTCTGAATTGAGGTTCATGCTAATTTCCTCTGGTGGTGGCTCTTTTCTCTGAAGCAAAATGAGGTACCAGGCTAAGTGAAAGGACCAGGGTCTCGCCACAGATGGCTGTCAAAGTTTCATTCTGCATTTGACTGAATGCTCTTCCAGTTCATGTAGCATTTTGGCTTCCCCATACTGATAGGACTAAGCTCGTCTGAAGACACCTGAAGGAATGTGTGAACTGATGGTCTATGTTAGGTTGCTTAATCTGTACTCTAATCTGATCATGCAGTATGAGAAAATGTACCAAGATTCAATAGAAGTTTGTTAAAAGTGAAAATCTAAATCCTGCAAGGTTCTATCTATTGACTAAATATAGTCAACAAAAACCTTGCGTCAATACTGCCGTCCGAAGCCACAATCAAACAGTGGCTCCTGCTGGAACGGTAGAACTATCCTTTGTTTGTCCAATTCCAGCTAAAGTTAATTAAGAGGTACGGTTGGCACTTTGATTGCATTTCCCTGGATATTTCAATATTGTGCTACTGGTCAACAACGGAATGAACAATGAGTGTGGTGTTCCTACTGTAATTACAAAGGCATTTGAGTCATGTAAGAGGAAGGAAGAAACGAGGGCTACATAGAAAATAGTTGACACCATGAAAGAGAGAGAGTATCGCATTAGAGCACTGGGCCTGCATAATGAGCCGCCTCCTCACCTTTTATCTGAGATTCTCTCTACTGTCTCGCAGCCCCTGCAAGAATTATTTTATAGAGAATTATACTGCACTGCTATAGAGGTCTCAACAGCTCTCTATAGGATTTCTTATAAACCTGACACATACACTGTACCTGCATATTTTTGGAGACTGTGCAACTGAGAATAACCCATGGTTAGGTTTTAGTTGACAAGGCACATCACTAATTTTCTCTGTTGACAAAAGAGAAAAAAATGTCTGCAATTTAAAACTCAGCGTATGATGATTTCTAAACCCCAATGAATTAATTTGAGTTATTTGTTACTGTAAGCCAAGTCTGCTACTAAAGTAATACATAACTAAATAATAAACAAAATAAGTTGCAATAATAATAAATATTGGAATATGCATATTTTAATTTTAATCTAATAAAAAAGAGATTCAAACTAAGAACTTGGATTTATTTTGCAGATAGGCCTTTTTTTTTTTTTACAGATTTAATCTAGGCTTAAGCTAGTTATGACTTCTTACTTTGCTGAACCCAAGCAATGATGTTGAGAATGTTATGATGAACTTTCATGTTTATTCAAGGAATGCAAATAAAAGATTCTTCAGTTGAGACTTTGACCCTGTTTAGACCTGGATTAAACTTATGATCACATGTGGACAGAAACGCATGTGACAGTATCATGTCTGTAGTGTAAATATTTGTATGTCCTGATGTGTCTGGGGCAACACTGAAAGACTGCTTACTCATCTATTAATCATCCACAGTAATAAAACAAAGAGCTTTAATTTAAACTAGTTGGTTAAGTGTAGATTTAAAAGAAATATAAATACATGTAAATTCTTGGGAATCCCTGTAAGCATAACTTTTGCAGTGAGCTTAAATATTCAAGTATATTTGGAAGCAACAGTGTGTTGGCTTTTTCTTTTTCAACATGACAAATTCCTCTCACTGAATATGAAAACAAGTGATAACATGAGGAAATCTGTCACAGCTGATCACTTGCGATCTGATTACCCGAGATGGATGTTTATATACCAGGTGTAAACAGGGTAAACATGAAAAGAATCCAGAAATAGCTGAAAAATTAACTATGGCAGTCTGTCTGACTGAAGTGACATGCACTAATGAGTGAGCGACCTCCCGGAGTGCTGCAGAGTGTGAAAATGTACCGTGGCCAAGAGCGGTCCCATTTCATGAGCTACAAATACCATGAGGTCATGTTGCCACCAAGAGCTGCCAAATATCACAAACAGCTGTCTCATTAAGAGGCTTATTATACAAACACCGGTGCAAGTGAAACCATTTTAACAATCAAAATAATTGCTAAATATCTGAAACAGCTCAAACCATATATGGTATGTACCATTTTCAACAGAAAACTTTTAAATAAGTTTTGGCCGTTCATTTACACAACAGAGGTGTTTTCGGGGGCCTGAAAGTTTTTGAAAACAGGTTTCAGAGTGCAACGTTTTGAAAACGATGCCTTTACCGTCTCCATGGCACCCAAGAATAAAAATGTGAATTTGTGAAAACCATGACGTCATACACATGCTTATTACATGTTCACCCATTCTTTTTACATGTTCTCGGGGTGTTACTTGACAAAGTAACATTGCCAACTGCTGGCCTGTCATGCATAATGCAGCCTTTTTAGTCATTTTCGCAGATACGTTTGAATGGAGATTGTTTTGACATGTTGTCGTCTGTTTTTAGTTCATTGTTGTTGTAAAAGCGTTCCCCTTAGTTTATACAGTACATTTGTTAGTCATTGCATTTGGCCGAGGGTGAGACAAATGTGGCACAAGTACACAGGTGTGTTTGCAATCACTGAATTAGAACCATAGGCTGATGCCATAGCAACGCAATCCCAAACCAATTTAAGAATTCTACCAAAATCTGTTCAAAAGTACAGTAGGTGGTCAGTATGACTGTTTTTGAAAGAAATTATCTCTATCTTTATTATCGGGCTCTATCGGCAAGCTCACGGCACTCGCAACGAAATGTTTAAGCACTGTAGGCTACATCAGATTCATGAATTTTACACCATTTTAACATTATTAAAAACACATACTGAGTTACTGAAACAGTCGTTGTCATAGAATACACTTGTCTGAGGTGAATTGTTGCTTGTATGGCTATAAAAGACACAAAATGATATTCAAAATTTTCCAGCCACGACGTTGCAGAAATAAAAAGCGTTTCTAAAATAGAATCATTGCGTGCTGCCGTCGCAGCTGGTTAGGACAACTTTGATTAACATGGAAAAGATACCTTTTGTTGCGTGTTAGGACACAGTGTTAGAGACTTCTTTTAAAAACATTACAAATCTTACCCACCCCAACTGTAGTGTAAATGCATCTAGTATAGCATACTGACCTTGAAGAACCAGAGAACCACTACCCAGCCATAAACCACAAATCTTCACTCTTTTTAACTTAGTACACCTTTCATAAGCTTCTAAAAGTTTTCAAGAACTCACAGATGCACCTTCATTAATTTAATATGAACTGTGTGGGTATTATATATAGATTACACACACGCCCGCACAGGGCTTACCTGTAATGCCGGGTGTCTCTAAGTGCTCTGTTGCTGGGGATTCTCTCGCTCTCTCTTTGATTGAAGGCATACAGACTGTAGGGATCCTGGCCTGGCTTCCATTTGTGAGCACTGAGGTAGCTTTTCTCTTCAAACTCTTCCAGCAGGTCATCCCACTCAGCATCTGAAATCTACAACATAATGGAAACACAGCAGTCAGATTTATTGCAATCGTTTAGTCTATCCGTTTTTCACTGTCAGTTGTCTTGTTCCACAGAAATACTGGAAATAAGAGACAATTCAGTTGCATAAGTTAACCCTAAAGGTCTGAACAAACAAAAAGACTAGCATCTCAGAGTTTCAAATGAATAACAAAAAAACAAATGAATGAATAAATAAATAACAATACACTGCAAAATCCAATACTTTAAAATGAGCATGTTCAGTTAGTGAAAAGAAACGTTCAATAAACCATTTAAAAGAGTAGGGAAAGTAAATAAAGGGCTGTAGGCAATATTCGCAATTATCATAAGAAAGTCATTAATATTGCAGTATTCTGCAGCACCTTCACACCAAAGCCCTTGAAATATAAAGCACATGGCAAGCAGTAGTCTCATATTTTGAGGGTTGAACACACTACGTCTTGGAATCCATGAGGCCATATCAATCATAATTTAATAAACGCCCACATTCTGCACCGACAGCAGTATAAGAGTTTCCATGTTTTCTCACTTATTATTTCCTTGAGCTTTTTTGCTGATGTTAGAACATTAAGGGGGCTGGAGGCTGTTGGTTATGGTGGGGCAAGTGATTACCCATGCCAGCAGGTTGCTAGTTTCTCCCTAGATGCCTGTATGAATGCTGACTGAGGGTGATGCTTCCTTCTCTCCTGCTTTTTCAAATGCAGCTACTACCCTCCATGGAATTAATTTCAACTAGCATTCATATTTGTGTGGAGATTCTGCTTAAAATAATAGAGAGGGCTGTTACTATAAAAACACACATCATAAATCAATAACCCATGATTATGACCGGTGCATCTGGGTATTGCAAATTAGGACTTAGGGGGTACAGAGAGTCATGTTTTTTTTAAAACATGGATTTTCTCAAAATATACTGTAAGGTTTAGCGAAGCTTGTGTACAGACATGTAGAAAGAAAATATATATATATATATATATATATATACAGGGTTCTTGCACACTTTTTAAAGTAAAATTTAAGGCTTTTTAAGACCTTTTTAAGACCTGAAGAAATCAAAATTAATACCATACATTAGGGGTGTGCGATATTGACAAAAATATATCTCGATATTTTCACGTTTTGTTGATAAACACAAAACAAAAACAAAATCAGTAAAATATCAACTAATTATTATCAACAATAATTAGTTGATATTTTACTGATTGTGTTTTTGTGCTGGTGCCATGGCTGGTTTAGGCCTGTTGTTGACAGCAGACTCGCGGAGATATTTATATTTTTCATATTCTATGCGGTGGTCAGTTCACAGCAGTGACAGAAATTATTAATTAATGTGCAATATTTGCCACCTTAAATTGATTTCCAGGGCATTTTCACCTATTTATGGAGATTTTTTTTTCTAAACTTATTTAGAGTTATGCATCACGTGCATCACATATATACAGTAATTATACTTATTTATACAATAATATTTCATTACACAATAATTATACAGTACCACTGTTAGCAGTCATTGAATTAAATCATTCAATCAAAAATCCATCTTTGCAGTGCAGAGTAGACGCAGAAGCAGCCTTAGAAGTGGCATTAATATATAGACTCCATTTACAATTGCATAAATCAAGCTATAAGGTTTTTTTTTTTTTTAAAAATCAATATTCAATATTTAAATGTGAAATGATTTCTTATTTTTTACTTTTAATATGAAACTAAAACCGCCAGTAGGCGGCGGCAAATCGCTGTCTTAATAAGCGAGTTGAGGGAGTCATTCATTCAACCGATTTGTTCAAACGGGAAAGAAGCAAGTGATTGAATCGTTAAAATGACTCGTTCAAGACGCGGATTTCCTTCAAGAAATCATCGCTGTCTGTTGCATTGAGACTGCTATGGTTTCATTTTGAAATTCTAGTCGGCGAAATAAAGGGAAAACAAACAATATCGATAATGTTATGGCTAAAAACTAACTCAAAATGTCACTTTATTTTTAATTTAACTATTGTATAACATAAATATCACACTTGTGCACGGGAAAACGGCACTCTTACTGATGTGATATTCTAATATAACAACATGATATAAATATAAGGCAAAAATTTGGGGACATACCTATAACCATAATAAATACATGTCTATGCCTATAACTGCACACATCACGCCGTGAAAACACGAGACAAATGCGATGTCAGCTCACACTCGCAGTGCCTCGTCCATCGTTAAAACAATAGAGTATCATAATAGACAATACACATCACACACCTCTACGCACATAAAGAATTAACTTACGACTTAACTGACATTTGCCAACTTTCTTCTCTACTCCTCTCCTCTCTCTCTCGCGTGCAGGAGAAGGACGTTATTCTGCCGCGAATGTGACGCGAATTGTCACGTGAACAAGCAAATCCACAAAGATAAATTTAATACGTACGCAAATTAGATGGTTTTAATTTGGAAAACATTAAGATATGACTGAGTCGAAGTGTCATCTAAAATTTAAGACCTTTCATAGCAAAAAATAAGACTTTATAAGACTTTTAATGGCCTTAAATTTTAAATATCTAATTTAAGACATTTTAAGACTTTTTAAGGACCCGCGGGAACCCTGATATATATATATATATATTTAGAAAAAGTAGTCCGTAATGTAAAAAAAAAAAAAATATCCACCAAAATACAAAATACCTGAAAGTCATCAAGCACAAACCAGTTCTCACTTGGAATAGTATGAAGAAATTGTACAGTCACCTGTTTACAAGTTACAAGAGTTAAGATTTCACCAGTGAGCTCACATGCCTTTTCACAGTATTGCGTTTGTGGAGGGAATGTCATGGCCCGCTGCTTTACAATAGCCACAACAGCATCTTTACAGCCAGTAATAGAGGTAGGTAATTGCACATGTCTGTTTCTTTTGACTGCTTAGCATGATAATGGCTGGGCTTTTAATTCAGCTCGCCAGTTCAGTTTCCCATTCACATTGGAATCTGATATATTGGTGATTTTTCTCTCTCAAAACTGTTGGTTTCTGTCTGTCATAAAGACAGGCTGATATTAAAATGCAGAGACGCATTTTGATAATACAAATAAAATGTAAATGCTCTAATTAGGGACATGAAAAACAGTATATTTTTCAAATAAATTCTGAATAATTAGCCAATTTCATTGGGTAAGGGTAGGGTGTAAGGTAGAGTCAGGGAACATGACTCACAACACATTGGGGCACTGATGACTATTTAAAGTACACAATGATAAATACTTTGCTTGCTCTGCAAAATTTCAGCCGTAAATCAATTATAAATGTTAGATAGATTTAGATTATGTTCATAACCTGTCTAGCGAAGTATGTTTCTGAAATATAATTAAATAACGGTCTATATTTTGAAAAAACATAGATCGTGTGTCATTGAGTTGGCTCATGTGCTTTACGTTTCACACTTCAGAACTTCCGTTAAGGGGAGACACTGAGATTCGATGCTCAATTGTGTTACTTTTTCGGCCGTGAAAGTTCAGTAAACTGGAAAGATTTTGCGTTTGAGACAGCCCTTAAAATGTCCGACTCCATGCAAAAGAGAGCTGAATGAAACACACAGGGTTTAGTTTTTATTATAGCATTGTGTAGGTCAGGTGTTTTCAAACCTGTCCTGGAGACCCCCAGTATTGCACATTTTGGCTACGTTCACAGTGTCAGTCCAAATCCTATTATTTGTGTATCCAATTGGAAATCTGATCTAAAATTATTGTCGTCCACATTGTGCATCGCAACAGTTCAGATCCGATTTGTGTTTCCATGGAGCTCTTTCGTTTCGGAATACCTGGTTTCTATGGTTGATGTTGCATTGGTAGAAATACGCAAAACATGGAGGGGTTTGCAAAAGAGATGTTGTCTTATTTAAATTATATAACATGACAATGTCTAGCGGCAGAACCTTGGAAGGCTGGTAATATGCACAGCTTTTTCATCTCCATCGGTTTACAAACATGTCTCCATTATATTATCATTTTCTGCTCGTCCGGGACTTTTGCAACAACACAGCTTGTTTCGGCAGCGATTTTCAGAATTTTTCCCATAACAACGGCTGACGTTACATTTTACGTGGCGTGAGAAAGTCATAAACCACGCAAAATCCAATCAGATCACACATATGTATGAAGCTTAAAAAAAGATTTGTAAAAAACGCATTTCATGTGATTTTTTGCTGTTCACACTAGCTAAATCTGATCGGATTTTAATAGGATATGTTCAAAAATCGGATTTGGACTGACAGTGTGCTGTAGCCTTTGTATGTCTCCCTTATCTAACACACCTGATTCAACTCATCAGTTCATTAGTAGAGACTGCAAGACCTGAAGTGAGGCCCTGTTTACACGAGAACGATCTCGGGTGAAAACGTAAAAATATTTACTCGCTCTAGACGATTTTCAAATCTTAATCAACTGTTTCAAATGTAAAACACCTGTCGAGTGTAGTGACATTTTAACAAGATATCACAAGATCAAACGTTACTTGAGAAAAAAAAATGGATGGACGCAGTCATCAGCTGGTTCGCATGGCGTGAGTTTTGGGAAGAAAAATTTAGCCAGAGGCAGCCCGATTAAGAGTCGTAAATACGATTCATGTTTGATATGTACGATTTGGGATTGTGCAGGCTCCAACGGGAGCAGTAAAATAATCTTAATGACAACACTTGATCTTTTGATCGCTTGGGGGGCGCAAATTGGGCTCAAAATTGGGCTTAAATTAAAGGAAGCCATGCAAAATGTGCAGTACCGGGAATGATCCAGGACAGGTTTGAAAACACCTGGGCTGTGTCCAAAATCTCATACTCTCTTGAGTAGGTCCTTATTTTTAATAAGTAATTACTTCACAACCACTAAAAAAAGTAGGCTATGTTATGAACATGTTTGAATGTAATCCAGACGTACCACATTCACCATGCTGTCATTATCATGTGACCTTATCAGTAGCATCACGTCACCACCACTCACAAAATCCTCTCCAGTGGTCTTATGGGATAGTAAAGTGTCCATCGTATGCATACTTCAGAATGTTACCGGACAACTTATTATGTCAAATACTGTTTTTCACCAACTATCTAGTACGAAAGTATGTGATTTCAGATGTACCCTGTGATAGGCAATCAGCACTGTGATAGTGCATTGATATAGTGATATAGGTTAGGCTAAATATCTATAACCTTTATCGCACAAAACAAATCTTTTAAAGTAGGCAATTTAAAGTTCCACACTCTACTTTTAAAAAAAAGGGATGAATTTAAAAGTACTGCCACATAAAAACAAACAAAACAACACGGTAAACCCTTTTTGCGGGGTAAACTAGGCAACCTCAGCAGTGGACGAATCAAATATACAATCCTATACTATACAAACTATAACAATATTAACAATTATTAAAGATTAAAAATGATCAACAGACTCCAAATTCAATGGCTATTTATTTTTAGATATCATAATTAACACTCAAATTAAAAATGATGTATACAAACATTTAAACTACACAAGAGATAAACAATTCACATGCACCTCCGACCTTGCTTCAGCGATCTGTCAAAAGAAATCTGTCTGAGAAAATCCAAGAAATGTAAAGCATATTGTTAATGTTTAAAGCTAGTTATTGTGTTCAAGCTATTTAAATGACAAAAGGTGAGAGTGCAAGTAAAAATGTAACGTTGTTATTCTAGTCACTTTAGGATTACTGCACAATGACACGCAGCAAAATTAACCCATTTAATGATTAAGCATACTCAGTCAGTGATCGAAACAGAATTTAATTAGCGCATGAAAAAAGATGACAGGTACTGAATCAATGTGTCAAATTTTCTATCTGCTTAACAATTTTACTCGCCTTCAAAAGGCAGCGTTTGTACACCCACCCCCACTCTCCCCGCTGAAATTATCACCTCCTTGATGCTCCACAGTCACTGATCAGGGCATTTGAGCTGTGCCACGTTTGGGGCTCAATGTTCCCCCAGCTCCCACAGAACTCAGCCTCCTAATGAGAGGAGGAGGACAGACTGAGGAAGTGGTAATTGGATCCTCCCTGTCCTGTCGTCTGTACTCTGTATGTGTGGTTGTGTGGGTCCTTTTTATAGAGCATTCTACACCACCAAAGCCTCTGCCTTCTTGCAATGCACAAAACCACACATCAGAACTCTCCTAAGGCTTCCTCTGAATTCCTGCTCCTTTTTAAAGGCCTCAGCACACTCTCAGCAGGTACAGAAGTCATGCATGACTGTAAAACTGGTCTGCGGTATACTGCATTAAAATGATTCATTCTGATGTTCTGTCAGAATTCATGTGCAAGCAAATGATGAGTCCATCAAACTCCATCTGTCCGGTCTAACACCTCAACACCAGTGACACGAAACCATCATGAATATACCACACAACAACACCGTCTGCTTGTGTAATCTGTATTGTGGGACATATCTCCCATGAATCACGGTAATAGCAGATGTCATGGGTGATATCTCAGTCCTCCCTTACCATTATAAAGATAATGCATCACTCTGCTGATGGGGGAGTATCTACCCATCGAATCTGAGTGAGATGTCACCACCATTTGATGAATGGGTTGAACACACCGGCCACCGTGACACACACCGCATTCACCTCAACAGCCGCTGTGCCAGCCCTGTATTTCATATTCCTCCTCGCCAATAACAGCTATTTCAGGTCCGGCCTTCCCTGTCAGGGTTATTACAGAAAATAGATATTGAAGCAAACCGCAAATGGAAACATGTTGTTCAACACAGAATACTAAAGTAGATATCTCTCCCAGCACTTAGTTGTATTTAAAGACGGAGTGTCTGAAACACTGCGGTTTTGAAGGCCACATTAACTGTTTACTTGATTTTAGTTTTACATAGTCGTCTCACACAAGGGTGTACAATAACGTAAAAACCTGAGAGTAAAAAAGTCAAATCCATCGCTACTCAAGCATTCACAAGCTAATATTTTTTTGTTTCTTCTGAGATGAATCCAGTCATTATACCATAAAAAGTCAATCATTGTCTCCATACACGTACTAACTGCTTTCATATTTCCGTTCCTATAGAGTGTTGTTCAGTGTTGTGATATATTGCACCATATATCACGTTTCATACCCCATTACCCTCAGTGATACTTTATTGTCATATACCAGCCGCTGTTTCAGTGTTTCAGTGAAAAACTGACTTACAAGATGTTCAAGAATTTGCTGCACATCTACAATACAGCAGACCTTTTTATTAATGCAACAGATATTAGCATAATCTCACTTTTAACTGTTTGTAAATATCATTGGATGACCTTCTGTTCCCATTACTTTCGATCTTAGTCGGGACAGATATTGAACAAAATATTTAACTAAATATTATTGATTGCCTCCTGGTAAAATCCACTACGTATTCAGAAGAAGAGAACTATCAATTGCTTATTCATTATCTCACACATTGACTGTTTTGTATACAGTGTACAGAGTTCATCTTAATAAGAAACGTAATCTTGAATAAGTTTTATTGGGAATTAAACATGAAGTATGAGCAGAAATTTTGCTCTTTGATAGATTTAAGTTCTTTAAGTATCAGTTTTGTCTCAGATGTTTATCCATCAATGCTTTAGGGTGAATAAAATGGATTCAAATCAGACAGCTGTTTGCAATAAAACAAGAATATAGATAAAATGAATGTGGATGGCATATAACTCACATATTTGATTGTGTAGAATGTGAGTTCAATCTCAGACTGGTATATTTTTTTGCAAACCGTTCCTATGAAACGGACTCCTATGAAATTCCAGAATAGAAGAATTACATGTGAGATCACAATTTGCCAAACGAAGATAGTACGCTTATGAAATAAAGCCTAATACAACTCATTGCTGCATGTCTATGAGAAACAAATGACAGCAGAGATCTGTTTTGTGGTAGCAGCTATGTCTTTCCTGTGGGGAGTCAGAAAGTGCCTGAACACAGTTTCTACAGCAAATGTCATGGGTACAAATGGTATGGGTTCATTTACAGCCTTAATTACAAACTATTTAAATACTTTCCACTCAGTAATCTAGATTGAATATCTGCTTCCTCGTGTACGCACTTAACGTTATATTAAAGCTGTTTCCATGCGTCCATCATTCTGACTGATTCTGATTAATGTTTGAATAGGAGAAGAGAAAAAATGCTATTATAGGTTAATGTGAACAAACAAACAAAAGGTTAATGTGAAAAGGTTATCACAAAGCATATTATTTTGTATCCCAGGGGAAAAGTACAGCTATAGGCTAAATTTCTCCTACTTCAGAAAAGGATTTCTGAAATTTAACGTTACTCGCCCAACAATAAAAAGGATTCTACGCATTGGACAGTTTTGTTCTTTATTATCGGCTCAGGTATCAAAAAAGTGACGCACCTATACAAATATGTTCTCTCAGAGATAGAAAAATTAAGGATTAATGAGTTACTGACATATCTTAAAAAGCAATTAACCAACCAATTGAAGCCATTTCGTCTTTGAGGTTATGATGTAGGCTATCACTCACCTCTTTTACTTTAGGTTGCTCGTTTCTTTGGTCAGGTAGTATTTTCCGGCTATTCAGCAGTATGAAATAGAGTAAAGCGGCTATCCAAAACAGCGCTGCGAGAGCTAAAGTCAGCTTTCGAGAAAGCCTCTTCATTTTCAAACGGCCGTTAACGATTCATTTCAGTTTGAAAACCATTCGCGCGCTTCTCTCTCAGCGAACGAAGAGGCGAATTGTGTCCGCGCGCTGCGCTCGCGCCCGTAGTGCCTATCCAGGAATGAGGTTGTTGCTCTCGTGCGCAGCTCTGCGCGCTGACTTGCTGAGACTGTGAGTGACGCTGGACGCTGTCCAGGGCGATTAAAATCATCCTGTGTAGCCACCGAGGTACCGACAAAATGTGTATGAGTTTAGCACCACCTACCGCGGAACGGAGCTTTCACGGACCTGCCTGTTCCTGACGCGCTTATTGACTCGCTCTAAATTTCTGTTATTTGCGAAATGGGCTTGCTACAATATGCAGGGGTCCCGGTCACTGCCATGGAAAGCCTGACAACATCAGATGATTTTATCATTGGCGATTTCTATAGGCTACTGGAAAAGCCTGAAAAAACTTAAATGGAAAATCATGAAAACATAGTCTTGTAAACAGGAATAGCAGGAAAATTAATGGAAATTCATTCCCACCTCAGACAGGAAAGGTCTGTTTGGCTACATGAAAAGTAGGCTACTAAAGTTGTTTTTGGTCTCATTTAGGAATCACTTTATCTGAATTAAAGGAATATGAAATATTGTGTTATGTAGGAATAACCACAATAATAAACCACTAGAACTATCAGTCCACAAACAAAGCAGAACAGTTTTGTTTGCATGTGAGTAGTACATTGCTACAAAGTGCCTCAAAGAAAATGTGTTTGATGCCCCTAACCTGTATTGTATATGGATGAGTGGATGTATGGACAGCTTGACTCCCGAATGTTGCATAGTGCCAGTCAATCAGATTGGAACAAACGATTTCAGCTGGCTCTTGACATTTTTTTTAGCACAACATGCATCAGACAGTCAGTATAGCCCACAGACTGTGGGCGGTCAGTGGACGTGCCGTCTGAGATTAAGTTGATCCATCACTATTTTATCCTTGAAACCGCCCGGGCACTTAACCTCAGCAGGACTATCCCTGAAACAATGACAAATTATTAATCATTAAGCTGTGCAGTGCAATCAAAGACAAGGATGTAAATCAATTAAATCATCAGCTATATTCAAATATTAAGCTTCTTAGGAAACAAGTAGCCTATTTCCCACATGATGTGCAGAAGTTAAAAGTAAATGATTCACTAAAAGTCACAAATTAAACTGATAACACCACCTGTAAATAATAAGTTTGAATGATACAGACCTATTATGCAGGGTCTCATATTCATCCTTGTTAGTGTCTGC
The DNA here is from genome assembly GCF_016745375.1 of Pimephales promelas. Next base: position 8,103,844 of record NW_024121432.1, read on the forward strand.
TGAAGCATGACAGATATATCAAAGCACATAGCTGGTTTCCTCTTCAGTCGCTGGGCCTGAGGGAGCACATTAGCATAGTTCTAATTAGCTCTTATGCCATATGCCAAAGGTTGAATATGCAGCTCGGGGAATATTTTCACAGAAACCTGAAACTCTTTCAGTTATGCTACCCACTCTCAAGTTTTAGCATATTTATTGTGGATAGTGTTCGATCGTGACACACTTGTACTGTATGTGCCAAGTCAGTGTTGCTAATGCTATTCCACAGTTAAAAACCATTAGCTTATTCTTTGTTTGTTTCAAAGAATGTGAATTGAGTGAATAAAGCTTTTTTGCTTTTTTGAAACCCATTTCCCCACCCCCCAATATTTGACTTATTCACTCTAAAAATGCTAGGTTGTTTTAACCCAATTTTGGGTCAAATATGGACAAACCCAGCCATTTGGTTACATTTTTTAATTACATTTTTAACCCAATGTTTGAGTTTGTCCATATTTGACAACCCAGCCTTTTTTAGAGTTGCATTTCAGTTGTGGTATTAGGAATAGGAATATGATACAAATACAACAAATTTGCAATATAACACTTGCAGTGGTTATTTCCCATAAGGAAGGCTGAATCAACAGTTCTGCTCTGAGAGTGCAACTGGATATTCAATGAGAAGAATGTAGATTGATTTATCCAATGGAAATTATTTGGAAAGTGGGAGTTACGTGAATGGAACCAGAATGAATGCAAGTTTGTAACAACGGCCATAATGTGATTCTTGATGAAATTAGATTTATGATATGTTGATTATTTCATTTCTGATTCTCAGCAGTTCTGGAAAGGCACAATATGAGAGATGTACTATAGCACTGGTTTCTTCACAACTCAAAGCAAAGCATGAATACCTCAGTATGATGCCAGTCTATGTGCCCCTGTTGTTTCATGTTAGTAGTTCTCCGTTAAGTCTTTTAGTCTTGTTGGTATTAGATAATAATAATCTTAAAAAATAATCAGATAATACAAACTATCTTTTTTTATTAAACAAGTTCCATTGACTAACTAAAATGAGCCAAACAGAACATGGCATTTTAGAGGGACGTGGATATGTCACAGGCCCTCGTTATCCAGGCATTTACTAGACAGATAAATTAGAGGTAAAGAGCATAGACCAAGGATAATGTTACATGGACAGGTCTGTTCTACAAGGCAATCAGCCAGCGGTGAAAGGGGAGCGAAACAACGGCCCCTGAAAAACGAATTACCTTAGACTGAGTGACTGAAAGGGAAACAATAGACTAAGAGGGTGCAGATAGCTAGAAATTCCATTTTGCTTTGTCTAATGGGTCGATAACAGTGGATGGACAAAAATAAGCCAACAGGAGCGTAAAGAGAGAAACAACATTTGAGAGCATCAGTTAGGATGGCTAGTATTTTAAGTATCTGAACTAGCTCACTGTAAAGTAAAAAAAAAAAAAAAAATAACCCAAATGCAAGCACGGGCTACTCTTCATTCCATTTGAAGACAGCTAATTAAAGAAAAATACATATTGTAGTATTGGATTTAAATAAATAAATTAACATGCATGTAGATGTATCTACAGTGCTGAGCAGATTACATTAATGATGTACTGTATGTCATTAATCGGTTACATTACAGGTTTTTGATAGTGTACTTTTGAGCTAATTCATTTTTCACATTGATTTATGATAATCCTGAAGCATAGGCTATACAAAGAGAAAGAATTAGCTTATTCAATTCTCTGTATTGTCAAAGATGTTGGACTAACAAAAATATAATATCATAACTCAATATGAAACTTTTAGTAAAAAAAAGAACGTTATCCTGCAAAGTTTATTGAAAATGTGGGGAGCCTGATTCTGTTGCAGTATTCGCAATACTTTATCTGAGTGGGCACAAAAGAAAAATATATGAGTAAAAGTGCTGCTGTTTTTGGCAGTGAATGTGCCAAAATACCATAATAACAGGTGATGGGGCAGTTCTGCGTGTTTGGATGTTGGAAAGGGAAAGCGGAGGCAGGACTGTGGGAGCAGAGACTTAGTCAGATTCCACAAGTGCAAGATGAATCTTGTCTAGCGAACTGTGAAGATCGGAAAAAAAAGCTGACTTTAACAGAATAAATGATTGAGGGTGAGAAGCCCGAGCATGTTTGTTCAAGCACAGTGAATGTGGAGAGCTTAATAAGACCATCACAATCTGCCTGTTAAGCTACCCAGAGCTCCAACAATTAGCGCTGATCCCGTGAGGCACAAAACTGCTGACAAACACTCTCTACTTTTCTCTCATAAAAGAGAACATATATGCTTACCCTCTATATTCTGCACCTAAAGTATTGTAGGTAATGTATATAACAGTTTGATCATTTCTATTCAAGTGCTGTCAGCTTTTTTTCTGATCCTCAATGGGTTTATCATTATATTATGCTGTTCTGACTATTAAATGTGTTCATATATGCACCGAGGGGCAGTAAGTTGTACCTTAGCGTCAGCTCAGCTATTATTCAAGTCAACCTAATGGATTTGCCTCAAATGCCAGACAAATAAGTTCTTATAATTTTTATAGTGTCAAGTATCATGGCACAATGGTAATACCTCCATACAGAACGATTGTGCTGCTGGATTACTGTATATTGCATGGTGAAATGTATGGTAATAAATTGAGCTGGAATGGCAGAGTCATTAATCAGAAGGAGCACAGTACACCCCAGCCTCAGCGGAGAGAGATGGAGCACTTTGTAGGTAATGGAGGAGCTGCCAGTGGGGAAGATGGGAGGCTTTCAAGCCAGCCTTCCTCACAAAGTCAGCAAAGATCAACAGCAAAGCAGGCAAGGTGCAACTGTAAGAGAAACAATTTCACTGACTTTACGCCAGAGGAAAGCATTCATTCAGTACATGTTTTGGACTGAAAATTGAATGACGTTCAATTAAATTCGACAAGATGATGATGCTTTGATCGAAGGCTTAAAAAACATTTTCGATTTCATCCGCTAAATATGATAACATAACCCCAGAGCCATCCGTTCTGAATCGTAGTTTGTGTTGCTCAGATTAAAAAAAAATGTCAATAAAAAAATATCCCAACATCATCCCGATTGAGACTGCTGTTCTCTCTGGCACGCTTGTCAGCAAATATCCTCTTTGAGACCACTGTCTCTCACACCAAAATAATCATGGTTGGTAAAACAACAAAGAAGAGACATTACATTCATCTCTCTGAATGTAATATCGTGAGATGTGTTTCTCAGATGTGTACTCATACACACACACACAATCTTGCTCTCTTTGGATGGGTGTTGTCCAAATACCACTTGATGGATGTAAACAGGAGACACTTGCACCTTCCGCAAATACAGATAAGAGTGGTGAAGAATGGAGAGTAAAAAAAAGAAGAATATTTTTCATTTCTTATTTCTTATCAATAATGTACACCCTCACACACAAGCATTCACAAATGCCCACCAATAAACAAATATGCTTAAAATTCACTGTTGACAACACAGAGAACCACATAAACTGAGCAGCATAAATAACATAGACTTAGAGTGAATCCCTGTTCCATAATGGTAGTGCAACACACACATGTATATATATATATATATATATATATATATATATATATATATATATATATATATACTGCCTTATAACTGCCTTAAATATACGTGGCATTGATTCAACAAGGTGCTGAAAGCATTCTTTCGAAATGTTGGCCCCTATTGATAGGATAGCATCTTGCACTTAATGGCATGAAGCTCCTGTTCCACCACATCCCAAAAATGCTCTATTGGGTTGAGATCTGGTGACTGTGGGGGAATGGTGCATTATCCTGCTGGAAGTAGCCATCAGAGGATGGGTACATGGTGGCCATAAAGGGATGGACATGGTCAAACAATGCTCAGGTAGGCCGTGGCATTTAAACAATGCCCAGTTGGCACTAAGGGGCCTAAAGTGTGCCAAGAAAACATCCTCCACAGACACCATTACACCACCACCAGCAGCCTGCACAGTGGTAACAAGGCATGATAGATCCATGTTCTCATTCTCTTTATGCCAAATTTCAACTCATCTGTTAATATCTATAATCTGAATGTCTCAACAGAAATCGAGACTCATCAGACCAGGCAACATTTTTCAACATTTTTCAGGCAACTCTAGAGCCTAATTGGTCAAATTGAGACTTCATTCATTCACATTTATAATGTTCATTAACTTAAACATGAAAAAGTAATGAGTTGCCATCAAGGAAAAGTCTGCCCGGTGGTTGCCATTAAGAGACAATGCCGAATTGTGATTTTTTCCCCTCTTCCCCAGTGCGATGCTTTTTTTATCATGCTGTTCTGACATCACTTTCTGTCAGGCTGAGTAAGTGAGCTCGTAAGAATCTGCCTCGAGAGATAAAATCACCCATGGACAAAGCTGTAAAACCAGAGATTAAATGCGTCACCAATTCTCTCCTGATTACGGTTTGTCGTTAAAATTTGCAACAGGTCTACCGGCGCTATTATGAATTTGAAGGTAACAGTGAGGTTAGACAATGGAGATTTGTGATCTGAACCAATGTAGATGAGTTATTTTTTATTTTTTATTTTTTATTTTATTTTATTTGATTTTTTTTCTCTCTTTTGTGTTACATGATTTATGACATGATTTCTAAATGACTGACCGAAGAAATAAATAAATACAATACAATACAATACAATACAATACAATACAGTTACCGTCCCTGAGTTGCTTTGGTAAAGTTTTAGCAAATTGCATTCAGGTGGAGGAGGAGAGTAAAGCAGGATGAGAGGTGTAAAGATGAGACGGGAGTGACAGATAAAGGGAGTGAGATGCAGAAAGATGAATGGCTGTCCACAAAGCACTTTGGGTTGAGATGGACTCGGTCTCATTTTTCATGCTTAGGGGAAACAGCAGCAACACTTCTCTCTCATTCTCTGTCCCTCAGTCTTTTCACACCCATCTGACTTTGCGGTACATGAGTCCCCAGTCACTGCATCAATTAAAGGTGTCATCACTGAAAATAGAGCACAACTTGGTATGAATCCACTGCATGTGTGTCACGCTTTTTGTCAGAGCATCTATTTATCACATGCTCACTTTGAGTCATCCTCCAGCTCATCAAACGGACAAAAATCCACATTAGCTGTCACTGAAACATCACAATCCTGGGTTTGTAAGATAGCATTCAGAATTAAATGAGACTAGTTGCATGGCATTTCATTTCACTCAGCATAAGCTATCTAGATAAACCAGGCAGTATCGGTGGTCAAATAAGTTCAAGTCACTGTTATTCTTTACAGCACAAATACGCCTCTTTCTATGTAAATTAGGTTTATTATTTATAGATTGCACCTTATTTACAAAACGCAGTGCTATACCACCCACAGACCGCAGGAGGTAAACAGATTTTTTTATTAAAAAGATATGTTTCTTTACATTTTCTGTTGTTTATGGCAGCATTAATTCATCAAATAAAGATCAAATGATGAAGGGTAGTGAAATAACCAGGCATATTTTAAAAAACGAGTGCATTTTGGCTTTTTAAAGAGGTCGCAGTGGTGGAAGTTCAACGATGCTACAGTTTCAAACAATTATGCCAGATTGTGATAGACTGCTGCATTCTCCTAGCCTGGCTAACAAACAAAACTGGAAATCACTTTTACTCATGTTCATTTTCTAGTATTTGAGGTGTGGTTTACGTACGAATGCCCAGAGCTGTATTATTGGGTGCTACGAAAGTCTATCAAATGTGCCTGTAGCCAATCAGTTCAATGAGACCAAATGACATATGTGGGTCAGAGATTTAGGAGATTTATGTATACACAAAACGTGTTTGTCAATGTCATTGCGTCATTACATCAGTGAAGGTCCGCTTTTGGCGCTACAAAAATGGTAACGTTAGTGCTACTGGTTTGTTCTCATCCTAGGGCGTCATATAGTAACACTTTTGAAATTTCGTCTAAATCCAACGCACATGGCACCCTTTAGCGTCAATATAACACGCACAGAGCTTTGTTCGGTAATGGTAGGTTTAGTACTGGGGTAGGTTTAGGGTTAGACCACTAGGAGGCGCCTTCTGGTCTGACGCTTTAGGCACCCTTTAGCGTCAGTTAGATGACACCCTAGGATCGCGTGTACCCTACCCCCACCCCAGACCTAAACCTAACCGCGTCCTCTAACTGACGCTTTTCCTTTAGCGTCAGTTAGATGATGCCGTAGGATCGCGTAATGTAACTGATGCTAAAGGGCGCCTAAAGCGTCGAATATTGAAGCATGGTCAAAAGGTGACGCCTTGGGGTGAGAATGCGTTGAGTGGAGGGGTCTTGAATCAGCCTGAAGGGGTTGTATTCGCTGTAACAACTGCCTCGCTATACATTTTTCCACTTATAACATGGCTACCTACCAAATAAATCAATTATTTGACACAAAATATTGATTTAAAAAGGAGTTTATTCATTTAAAAACGATTATATTACCGGAGTGAACAACTGCGTCTATAGCAACACGATCAATCCGTTAAAACACATGAAACGGTCAAATATGTGATCAACAAAAAAGGCTAACGTTATATGAAGTGAAAATGAAAAAAAAGTGAATCACCAGTAAAAGGGAACAGCTTCAAATCCCCACTCTGCAAATCAGTCAAAACATTAGGCTGTATCAAAAGGTAACTTTGCGTCCGCTGCCATGATAGGTCCATAGATATAAACACACTGCTTCGGTGTGTCGCATATACGTCATCATCGTCTTGCTGCTCCTTCCCCGTTCTGTGATTGGTTCCCTATCTCAGGGGAAAATTTGGTTCATGGTGTCCAGGCTGCCTAGCAGCGTTAATAAAATCGCGCTGCGGCAAGGCACCATGGGGACACCCAGGCTAGCATTCTCCACTGGCAATTCAAAAATCACATTTTTGGGAGCATGTTTGCCGTGTTGCCTAGATTTGCATAATTCCTTTAGTGAATTGGACATTAAAACAATGCAGACAGCATGCAAAAAAAATCAATCAGTGGGTACACTGCATTTCCTCTCCTCTGTATTTTAAAGCAGATTAATCCATAAATTTAGACAGGATTTAAAATAGATAAATGAAAGCAGGTTGAAATTTTTCAAGGTTGAATTGAACCTGGATGGACTTAATTGGTTTTGATGTTATCCTGTGCTACTTTCTCATTACTTTGCCAGGACTTTCTGTAGTAATCATCACTTCCTCCAGCTGCTTTCTCAACATTGAGTTTCAACCTCATAATGTACTTAGATCACAGCACAGATAAAGGCCACAAGGGCTTGGGAGTTTTATTGCTTGATGAAATGAAAAACTAAGACCTTTTCCCACTTGACTGACCAACACCTTCCCATTTTAGCCCACCACACCAATCTCACGCGCACACGCACACTATCTCTTCATGTCGACCAGATTCTACTTTCCTGCTTTTTCTTCCTTTTAGCTGAAACTTTAGCTGTTAAAGGGGTCACCTCTCCCAGCTCATTTCTTGGCAACCATGTGCTTCCAATTGAGTTTTGGAAGAAAGAGAGATAAAGCGATGTTCCAACTCACAGGGTCCCTACATGCTGTTCAGATATCAGAGATGTCCGGAGACGTTTTATAGATCCTAACTTTACCAATAGTTCTGCTCAAACTTTTTCAGTGTGCCCTTGCAGCACCACTTTCTGAGTATGAGACTTAAATTGATTGGTTTATTTGAGTTGTTCCTGGTGTATACTTATGGAATATCATGAAACAGTCATTGGAAGTTTTGGATATGATAAATGGATATGGATATGAACTATTTATGGAATATCATGAAACGGTCATTGGAAGTTTTGGATATGATAAATGGATATGGATATGAACTGTGTATTATGCACTTGCATAATGACTGGTGGGTAAATTTCCCTCTCCACTGCAGAAGTATATTATTTTTAAATATGTAAATGTGTTTTATATAAACACTCATGAATGTAGTAGTAATATGAATGTATTGTGTGCGATTTAGTATTTTATTATACGTTTATTGAACTTGTATATTTATATAATACATAAAATTAATATATTCTATATATCACCGTATTATGCACAGTATGCTTTTATATAATGTATGATCATGATGTCATATATATATATAAATAAAATATATGAAGAGTTCAGATGCAAAAGCCTCTAAATGCCATTTGAAATTTTCTTCTAGAATGGTCATTTTTATCAAGCTTGTATATTTAAGTTCAGTAATTTCACTTAAATGGCAATTAATAAGTAATCTTCAGTGCCATTTAAGTGAAATTACTGAACTTAAATATACAAGCTTGATAAAAATTATCATTTTAGAAGAAAATTTCAAATGGCACTTAGAGGCTTTTGCATCTGAACTCTTCATATATATAAAAATTTACATCTGCATGTTCAGCTGTTATTTCATGACATTGCAGGGCGTTCCAAATGAATATCTCAGTCTGGGAAGTAAAATATCACTTGTTCCCTATGCCATCTGAAGTGCACTTTGGACTGAACAAATAAACTCCCTACGATTTGGAATCTCAATTAATATGCACGGATATAATCGGAATTACATCTGGAGAGCATTTAGTGTATTAAGGACCGGCTAACAGGAATCCCTCTCTCTGCCTTAATGAATTTTTAGTGTAAAGGCTGTCAATAATTGAAGCAATAATTTCTGCCGGCAATGGCTTTAATCAGCATAATGGTTCATTAATGGCTAGATCCCATCTGCCCACTGCTTATGTTGGCAATATCCTTCACATAAACATTTAAGCATAGCTGCTTTGTATACAAGACGTCCTTGAATCACACCAAATATCTAACTTCTCAAATGTACTGTTCTAAACTTTTGAGTTAAAAAATGACAATTTCCGTTTTCAACAGATTCAATCCCTTTGGTAAAAGAACATCTTAATAAATTGCAATGATGCATTATGAATAGTATGCTTTTCTTTTGAGTCTGCTCTTGCACTGGTCGATAAGCAATACATTTAGAAATACATACACATGCTGAATAAGAAGCCAGCGATGCATGAAGAGCTGGGAGAAATCCACCTTGCACCTTTCAGATATTGATTTCCCTAAAACAACAGGCTTTGGAGCATGATAGGTGAGCCCTGGAGTCCTGCATTAATCATAAATTCAGATGCAAAGTTAATGCAATGCAATGCAATGCAGAAAAAAAAGTCAGACATAATGCACTCCAGAACATCTCGTCTCCAGTGTTTAATAAAAACAAATGAGATATTGCTGTGCTAGTAATCTAAACCTGTCTAATATGCAAATACAGTATCGTGAGGGTATAATTTATGAAAGGCCTGAATTCTGCTCCACGAAACACTGTCCCATAATGCCATTATTCCATGTAATGCGAAGAGACACACATTTGTGCTTCGGACAGCCAAATGCCACAGCATTGTATTGTAGGACAGTGTCATTGTGACAAGACCGGACCTGTCGGAGCCCCTTCGTGGCACGGTAACCCTAGCCAATTAAAAATCCCATTTCATCCTCAATAACGCTTTATTCTGGATGGGTGAACTCAGCCCCCTCTGGTTTACACACTGTCTATGGAGTAGGTGCATACTGACTGTGCAAATTAGGCTTGAGTTCTTCTATCTGAGCTGGCCAGCTGGGTAAAGAGAAAGCAGAAGCGATTATCTTCAGCTAAAGTTAATGGAACCAACACAGCAGAACAGGGAATACTCTGTGTGGGAATTAGGATGACAGTTGAGTTTAAACATAGTTAACCTTTAACAGTTTTGTTAGCCGAGATGTCTCATTCAGTTAGTTACAAAAAAACATTCATCAGTGTGGACCCTAAAATAGTGTTGCCGTAAAAAGAACGTAGCCTTGCAGACAAAAATCAACAAAGTTTATAATCTAAATTGCTGTAGGCCCCCATAGATATATACACAAGATGTCGCCTTGGCTACGGCAGTTCATTACAACGAATGCGTCAATAGAGCCGCCATCTTGGAACAGGGGAGCCCCTCCACTTTAATGCATCAGCGTCAATGTAGGCAAACGGAAATAAAATTACCATAAAATCATGAATGCGATTTTTTATTTTTTTTGGTTCGTTCCAATGGATTCGATTGATTGATTCCAGAAAAAAAATGTGGTTCAGATTTAATTCGTGTGACGCATACGCTGCACAAAAGTCTGCCACTATCAATTAATTCGAAGTAAAGGCAGAGATTACCTAGCTACTTCCTATGACAAGACCCCTGTTCCAAGATGGCGGCGGTTTTGACGCATGTTGTGTCATTGACTAAATAAGAAGACTATACAGTATATATTAAATGTAAATAAATAAAAAATAATAATTAAATTTACATAACACAAAAATTCACTTCAAATAAATGCTGTTTTTTAAAACTTTTTTTAAAAAAAAGCAGCACAACTGTTTTCAACATTGATAAGAAATGTTTTTTGAGCAGCAAATCAGCTTATTAAAATGATTTCTGATGAATCACTAAGATGAAGACTAGAGTAATGACTGATGAAAATTCAGCTTTGCCATCATAAAGAATAAATACATTTGAAAATGTATGAAAAAAGAAAAGAGTTATTTTAAATTGTAATAATATTTGTGTTTCCTATTTGTAATTTTGATCAAATAAATGCAGCTTGAACAACTTCAAGCGAATTCCAACCCAAAATTTTTTTTAGAAGTTACACAAGTTAACTACTATTATGATTTCATGGGTTTTAAAGTAAAAAAATAAATAAAAGAAAAGAATTTTTCTAAATACATTAGGAAATCTAATTCGGTCATTCCTGTAATAGTAATTACCTGAATAGCAGTAATAGCTTAGGTGGACCAAAGAACACAAACCAGGGACATTTCAGACCGCACGTTAACACATAGGAGGGTTTTGAATTGTGAAAAGAGCAAACGTGCTGAGCAATCACACCATGGGAGGCATCGCACACGGTTTCTATTTAACGGCACACGCTCGTATATTAAGAGACCTCTGGACCGTCGGCTCTGAAGGCAAAACCTGCTGAGCACAAAAAACATCTCAATCAATACTCTCCTCACAAATGCCTCTGCTAGATTTTCAGCTGAATGTTTGTTGAAGTGTTTTACCTAACTAATGGATTTTTTCCAGTTCCAGCAGTCGCAATCACTACGCGGATTGGTAACAACATTATTTATATCTCATTATACTGTGTTTCAGATGCTACTTATTAATCACAAACCTATTCAAGTGAGAAGCAAGGGTGAACACTAAGTGCATCAGCTTAGATTTGTTAAATGGAGCAAAATCACTTTTTGTATCTTTTTATTCCAGTCTTTCTTTTCCCACTATCACCAAGAAGAGAAATTGTATCACTCCCAACCGTGCACTCTCAAGTCCACCCTCTCTGGGATCCGCTGCTCTAATACCCGAGTCAGGAAAACCCCTACACATGAACAAAGCATCCCTCTCCGGCCTTCTGTTTCAACACGACATAATCCAAGTGGGTGGATCTTGTTTTGAACGCTTGTCTGTTTTGAGAGAGCTCAGTTATATATATAGATTTTTTTTTGTTCTGTTCGAATCAGAGCCAAAAACATGAAATGATGTGAGGGAAAAGCAGAAATACAGCATTGATTGTACTAGTACAAAGGATGTAGACTAAGGCTCCAACAAAAGATTCAGTGCTTTATAAGAGAAATTATGCAAAACAGCAGTGCGATGAGTTCACACTCTGAAGTGGGAGTTCAGAATCACGAGATCCTTGCAGAGTTTGGCACAGAAAACAGAGAAACACATTCTAGTAAAACAGTTCCTCGAGAGAAAATTACCATAATATAAATAGAAATAATATAATAGATGTATTGTTCCAACCACAGAAAGTGTAAAATGCAATTATCACATTTACAACGAAAATTTAATAGCTTATACGTGAACAAGTACAGATAGTATTCTGTATCGTTTATCTGTTCTTTTTTTTACAAATCCTGCGGTGGAGAATAACAGGGTTTTTGGGGAAGCTAGAAATGCATGGCAGGATGCTGACAGAATGCCATTTGATCCTGCATATAACGGTATTCCTTAAAGAGAGGAATACAGATGACAGTGTAGTGGAGCCAGAGACAGATGAGTTTTTGAGGGGTCTCGCCTCCAAGTTTCACATCAGGTAGGGTGAGTTTTGTGAGCGCGCACAAACACACACACGGCTGTCTGTTATTGATCTAATACGATGTTCTTTCCACTCACAACAGTAAGTGGAATTTTACGCGTTGAGTCACACTCGCAAATAATAAATAAGCCAAAAAAAATGTGTTGATGTTTGTGCTAATATATTACAGCAATAATAATTTGCATCGAATGAGGCTGGATGACTGTAACGTGTGATGAAATATTATTATGAATGCACGAGGAGCAGAAGCACAGTCTTAATAATTCACTGTGTGCGTATTAGTAACTAGAAAAACATCTCATTCTTCACATACAGGCTATAACTGATTGTATCATCAATCTTTATCTTGCGCTCTGCTTGAAGATCTTAATTAAAATTCACTGCTTTACTGTTGCGTTCAAAAATACAGATTTTGGAACATGGATTTTAAGATTAAATCAAAATCTAAATTGAAACATGCGGTTCTCTGCGAGGTGAGTGTGATAGTGCTTATCTGCAGTCGCTGTCACTTTGGAGCGCAAATTAAACCTCTTTTTCTCTGCTGAGCATGGGGAAACCTCACTTTTTCTCACTAGAAAATTATGTTTTTGCACAAAACAGGGCGTTCTTTGCCGTGTTTTTTTTTTTCACCGAGAATCCATAACCTAATTCCTCGATACCTACATAGCCTAACTGAAATGGATAAGTGACTGATTTGAAACACTCTGCATAGCATGCATCATTCAAATAGTGCACAATGTAAGCCAAAGAAAATCAGTAAAACCAGTTCATTACTGACAAACAATGTACAACTATATGTCTCTTCACACCAAGAATGATAAATACAACTATAAATGCTTTTCTAAGAGAATAGCAGAGTCCTCACAGACCAGACGTGAGCGCCAAAACACTTTCCGATGTGATAAAAGGCAAGAAACCATTATAATCAATTATCCTTTTTTTGCAGAAAAGTGCCATAGCACCATTTTTGGGTTCAACAAATAACCTTTCAGTGAACAGGTAAGTATTTTCTCAAATATATTTTAAGAATCTAAAGAACCTTTTTCCACTATAAAGATCTTTTTGTACAGTAAGATCCCATGGATGTTAAAGATTCTTTATGGGACAATAAATGCTAATAAATAACTATTATTTTTAAGATTGACACTGGATGTGGTGCGTTGCGACGTGACAACGCGTTAACTACTTTTTTACATTAAGGTAAATTATTGCATTGCATCTACCTCTGAAAAGACAAGAAAAATCTTCAATCTCAGAATTTGGAATTTCCATCATTATTAATGGGATCGTTAAGGAACAAGAATCACTAAAAGCAATCGGAATTTTCCTTTTGGCTACCCAAATGTAATAATTTTCTTCAAGGGATAGTTTACTCACCATCATGTTGTTCCAAACCAATACGATTTTCGTTCAATCCATCAAGAGGTTTGGGTGAATAGACTTTCAATAGAGGGACAGAAATATCTCAGATTTCATCCATTTTCAAAAAAATGAAAGTCTTATACAACACGAGATTGAATAATCGATGACAAAATCTTCATGTTTGGGTCAACTACACCTTTAAATTATTCGCGATTCCCATACCAAGGTGAGTAAATGAACCATGAAAGGCTCAACTGGATGACTTTTTTCGTTCAATCCATCGAGAGGTTTGGGTGAATAGACTTTCAATAGAGGGACAGAAATATCTCAGATTTCATCCATTTTCAAAAAAATCTTCATTTGTGTTTTAAAGATGAATGAAAGTCTTATACAACACGCGATTGAATAATCGATGACAAAATCTTCATGTTTTGGGTCAACTACACCTTTAAATTATTCACGATTCCCATACCAAGGTGAGTAAATGAACCACGAAAGGCTCAACTGGATGACTTTCCGTTTAAAGGTTTAATTTGAACATGAACTAGTGCACTTCAGATTGCCGCCAAGCGGCACAGAAAACAAACAAACTGAATTCCAGCCTCGATTGCTGGTGTATCAACATGATCACTGCACTCTCAACTGTTCACATCTGCTGGTACACAGAATTTCCATAACGCTTTAAACCAGTACTTCTATTATCAGTATGCTCCCAGAAAAAACATCTGAAATAGAGAATAAAGTTTCAGAGCTAATGGTTTCCAAATGCCGAGATTCTGGTGCAAATTTAATGAGCGTGTGCTCTCTCTGTTCCATAATTGGCTGCTGTTGCAATTTTAAAACCCCACTCGCTCAACATCTCTGGAAGATCGCCATCAGTCACATTCTCTCGTAAACCAAATCAGAGGCACATGAGAGGGAGGAAAACACTCAGTAAAGCATCATCTCTGATTGAGCATAATTGTCCCTCGCCTGAAAAACAGCTTTTGACAGCAAGCTATCTGCACTACACAGCTGCAGTGCTCAAACGCTGGATTTGGCATCGCAGAAGACCCAGGGTAGAGCCAGGCGCCTTTGAGTGCTTGAAAGATATGATGGTGCAGTCCAAAAAGTCATGATCAGGCTTACGATCCAATTACTGACAATCACTTGTTGGTGCATTCAGAATGAAAACCAGTTATGGGTTTCTGGCATATTCAAACGTTTGTTTTAATACATTTACTTTCAGTTTTTACCAACAAGTTCTGTGCGAGATGGGTTTTGAAAACGCATCATCGCTAAGAAAATAAAACTGAAAGTAGCAATGGTCAGCCTAGTGAACACATTTGATAGTAGTATTGTGTCTATTCATCTTTAAAGGGATAGTTCACCCAAAACTGAAGACTTTGTCATCATTCACTAATTATCATGTCATTCCGAACCCGTGTGAGTTTATTTCTTCCATGCGAAAGCAATGGAAGAAAAATTGTAACACACTTTTTAATGAGAGAAGTTGCAATGTCTGATTCAAGAGTGAATCATTCTTTCGAGTGGCATGTTCATTCACAAATTAGACTGATCCTGTTCTCAAGTTCAAAATTGACTCAATGATCTTGTTCCAATGGCTAAAAGCTCAGGGTGAATAATGGTTTTTAAAATGTCTGTTCCTAACACAAAGCTAATAGACTTGTATAGTCATATGAAGCACTTGAATTTTTTTAATGGTGTTTGAATCTTTTTTGGAAGATTAAGAAGCACTTCCAATTGCATTCATGTTCTATGAAAGAAGACATACATGTTTAAAAGAACATGGCATGAGGTTGAGTAAATGGTGACAGAACTTTCATTTTCGAGTGAACTGTTCCTTGAACTCATATTCAGGTTGCTCAGACACCGGGAAAACTTCATTCTGGAGCAGAAATGAGAATTCATCTACTTTTTATGCTGACTTAGCATCTGACAAATGTCGCACATCAAATGGTGTTTATACGCAATCACAGCTATTCAACCCTTTCCTTCAACCGCAATCCTCTAAATTCCTCTTCTGAATGCATTGTGCTACATAAATGCTTGGGTTAAAAATAACTTTCTATTTTCCATTACCTTTTGCACTGCAGAGGTCATGACAGGTTTCATCATTCTGGTGCTCAGGTCGTAATGCAAACTAAAGCTGTTATTTCTCTGCCACTGTACCGACTTTATTGCAGATACACCTAGGTGATCATATTGAAGAGCATCAAATGCATTTAGACTCTGAAAAACAATATGGGAACTAGAGAAAATAAAAGGAGACTTCTTACCCTTCCTTCCTCTGTCTGGCACACCTGAGTAGAGAGAAATAAGAGGTTATAAATTTGAGATTGCAAGCAGGAGACACAAAATAACCAAGAGCCTCAACGGGACAGCAGCGCTTTGATATTCTGATGAGGCTGTGGAGACGAGTCAAGAAATCAGATGTTCGTATCGACTTTGTTTGCATGAGTGAATTTGAAGTGGGAATCAATGATTACCTGTGTGGTGTCCAAATCCCTTTCAATATTAAAAGGGAAATATGAGAGTAAAAGTGGGCTATAGAAATTCAGCATTTTAATAACTGTGGCTACAAAACCACTGATCACATCTTTTTGATATTTTATTTTTTAGTCATATCACCTGACTGTGCTGTAACATGATGGCAAAAAAAATACAAGCATATTAAAATGTATAAATATAATAAGCTACTGCTGAATACACTGTTATGGCAACTTATTTTTTACATTACTTTAACATTTACAAATAATTAAAGCAATTTTCAATTACATTTTATGTAACATATTCACATACATATTATGTCACATATTTTAAATAAAATATTTATATGAGATTCATGAGTTACAAGATATTCATCTTTTTAAGTCAGTTTAATATAATTTAAGTTGAAATGACTTGTACAACCAAGTTGATTTTACTTAATTTAAAGCAGCAACTGAACTTATGTTTTTAAGTTGAAATGGGTAGACATTTTTACAATGTGCATACTTTGAAGGTAATGAATAAAACAAACACATTTAAAAAAATAAAAATAAAATATTAATACGTTTAAAAAATAATAATAATACGTTTTTTTAAAATAGCTATGTGTGAATAATTCCTTTACAGATATGCAGGAAATGGCCTGCACAGTTATTGTGCTTTCAGGGTCATTCAAACCAATCAGATGCTCTGGTCTAATGTGGGCCTGAAGCCATAATGCTGATGTTTATTGCTTTATAGACATCAGAAGAAGAAGATGAACCCAAGGCAGGGAACACATTTCTTCAATATTCTGGAGAGTACAATATATTATATAAACTGGTTATGTGGAAGACAATATTCCCACATATTTGTACTGTACTAGGGAGACATTTTGCAGAAAATGCTTAGTCTTTTCTCTGAAGACATTCTACTTGAAGATACAGCCTTAGAAGATTAGTTAACCTAAACATGAACGTGTTGACGTTATTTACTCATCTTCATGTTAAACCTGCATTGTATTTATCACCTAAAACACAATAGGAGAGCTTCTGTTAAAAAGAAAACCATACACTCAGAAAGAAATGTGGGGCAGTACCCTTAAAATGTCATATTTGTACATTTTTCTTTAACCCTAAAAGGTGCATATTAGTACCTTAGAGTAACATATACCTTAAATAACAAAGAACGTTTTTAAGGGTAATGCCCAAGTGACAAGCTGTTGTACTCTATACACTCTTTTTTTAGGATTGTAACAATAATAAACAATGCCATGTAATGTATAACCACAGAAGAAAATGGTGAACTATTCATTTAAGATTTTTAATTAGCAAATAAATAAATAATTATTTCTTACTTCGCCTTTGTGCTTGTTTTTGTCTCTGTGCCTTTTGTTTTCGCCCAGAAATCCAGCTTGCATCTGAATACCTCAGGCAGTAATCAACCTTTTCTTTCTTACAAAAGCTGAGAAAGTCGGCTGGAGCTGCAATTAAAACTTGTACAAACCACCAGTAAAGAATAAAATCACGATTCCCTGGGATCTCTGACTGATTTAAGGAAAGCGAGACAAAGAAATGAGTCGACGTGCACTGATAAGATTTCATTTTTCCTTGATTTAACTTTGATTAAAATGCCTGGTGGTAGGTGGGCAGACTTCTAAATCTGAGACCGCTGGAGCGAGTACCCATTGGGCCTTTTTTAATGAAACTTCAATTTAGAGTAGGATAATAAGATATCGCAGGGAACATTACCTGTGATTCACACACTTGACAAGCTGACAAAGCACACCGCTTGGACTGCGTATGTGTGCAGTTTTCTAAAGAAAGTCCAATCATAATCCATTTATACACAGATAAATGTATGCGAGTGATTCTTTAATTCGGACACCTTTTCTATTATAGGATGAAGAAGAAATAATATAGTAGCTCCAATATTTTATTGTCTTATTTTATTGCGTTTTTTAAGAGTGCTGAAATGTTACAAGTACACACACAGATGTATATGTATATATATATATATACATACAGTATACAAACACCCTCACTCATAAGAATTCAGCTCATCATTTGATGGATGATAAAATATTCCAATTCAAGAGGGGCCTCACTTTTACAAGACAGCATAAGACAAGAATATATATCAGTATGCTGATAAAAAAAACAAGGCATTGTAGTGCCACAGAAAAGAAATTGCATTCAAATATGTTTTACAACAAGAGATCACAGTCATATTGGATATGGCAGCATACTGAATCACTTGAGCGTGTCCAACAGGAGGATGAATGACTACACCACACATGTCAACAGGAAGAGCAAGGCAGTCTGGGAAAAAGCTAGTGTTCTTGCAGGATGAGACGCTAATCATCTCTCTTTTTCGGTCTCTGTCTCTTGCATGGAATTGTAGCGTAATTCCTGCTGAGGCGGGATAATATTGAAGGTTTCAGATGAATGGTTAGGAGGCGGCTGATTAAGCCATTTCATCAGCCTATTGTGATCCTGCGCTGACAACCCTAAGAGCTTATTCCTGTGAAGCCTTGTTATTAAGTTTCTCCAGATAAGCTTAAGTGTCTGTGACTGGCATTTTGCATTATTTGCTGGGTTCACTGTCCTGATGAGTGGCTGTAACACTTTGGGTCGCTGTGTCATTTCATTTACTCGATGTCTGTCTGTCTAAAATTACTTTTACATGTTCAATGCCTCCTCTGTTAAAACATTAAAATGAAACTGGTAACTTACAGGTCATAAGATTGCTGGTGGATTCAATATGGTTGTCCTATTGCCCAACTAGACAAAACCTTTTTTTGTAATTGAAATCATCCCATCATTTCTAAATGAAATAGCTTATTTTTTAAATGATATATATATATATTAGTGATGCACAATATATATCGGCCACCATATCGGTATCGGCCGATATTTGTTCATTTTTATATTATCATTATCGGCCCGACAATAAAATTTGGCTTATATATTAAAGCTGATAAATAACAAATTATTTTCTTTAACACTTGACACTTGAGACACTTAAGATGCGCACTGTTCAACATGATTGATCTTAATTGCTTGAAATATGATTGGAATCAAAAAGGAAAATATAGTTAAGTACAAAATGTGCTGTCATATCGGCTACATGAAATTATAATGAGAACATTATAAGTGTGTGATCGGGAAATGGATTTTAATTGTGAGACTTTTGTTTTTGCAATCAGGCTCTCAAAAATGCTAAAAAAAAAATTGGATTTAGATTTATCGGCCGATATATCGGTTATCGGCTTTCAAATATAAAGAATTATCGGTTATCGGTATCGGCCAAATTGGTGCATCCCTAATATATATATTATATATATATATATATATATGTGTGTTTGCGTTTATTTAGAAAAAAAAAGCTATGTAGTTATTTAAAACAATAATAAGGAAGCCTTAAATTGATCAAAAGTGCATGAAAAGACATTTATTATGTTACAAGTAATTGCTGTTCTGTCAAACATATTATTCATCAAATAGTTCTGAATAATGTATTGGTTATTTTAAGTATAGCACATCTTTTTTCAACATTGATAATAATAATAATGTTTCTTACAATGATTTTTGAAGGATCAAGTGACACTAAAAACTAGAGTAACTGCTCATTTATTACATTTAAGATGTATTCGAATAGAATTTTAAACTCCAATAATATTTCAAAAAAATTATATCAAATAAATGCAGCCTTGGTGAGGATGAGACTTTGAAAAACATATAAAGTATATATCTTACCATCTCCAAACTTGTGAACAGAAGCGTAAATGATGTTTATTATGATTGATTGGCTAACATTTTCAAATATTAAACGCACAAATTTGCTGAATACCAAATACTAAGAGGTGATATGTAAATGTAGGCGGTCATAAGTAAATCTGTTCATGGGTGTGACATCATTACCCATTTATGCTGCATAAATCTCCATAAATATAGTTTCTGTGGACTAAGAGAAAGCTTTATGAATGTCAGAGCATGTCTACATGGAACAAACTTTTTATTTCAAAAGAGCCAGAAAAATCCTGGTTTTCACGATATGTCTGCTCTATTGGATTGAATCTGCTTATATAAAAGAAATATCTGAACCTGACATTAACGATAATGATGAAAAAATTAAGCACCAGCGATCGCTGCTCATGTCACTTCTTTCAAGAGCAGTGATACACATCCAGTACACACACACACAAATATGGCACAGCTTCAAATAGAGGATATGAGACTTTTTTTTGAGGACAAGCTGGCTTTGATAGAAAACATCCCACAGATGAAATCACAGGGAGAAAGATTGCAGCCTCTGCCAGCATATCTGCGCTTTAGAAGTGAAAATAGAGCAGCACGGATTGATTATTTTAAAAAGAAGGAGAGATAAAGATGTAAATTGACTTTGAACATGTTCGTACGCACTAACCGAGGAACACAAATCTTTTTGGCTTGATTCCCCAGTCTCTGGCAAAATATAGGACAAACACTGAGCATGCTCAGTTTTGTACTAAACTTTTTGTTTAGAATTTTGCTATATTTAATGCATTGCCTCAGTTTTGGTTAAGTCCCTAATGCAAGCTCAAAATGAATGCTGCCGTTCAAATATTTTTCTATTCAGGTCAAATTGAAGAACGATTCACTCACAGGCCAATTCAACCAGGAAATATAGTTCACTTTTGCTATTTGCCTTTGCCGTTGTCCAACTCCCATTCGCATCAGACATCAAAATGAATAGCAGTGCAAGTCTCTTACAGAAAGACACAACCAACACATAGCAGCTCACAAAGACTGAAGCTTTAAATTCCCAAATCAATACAACATTCAATGCGCTGAGAAGCAATATATATATTTAATGATAGGAAACTATTATGCTGAATACTAGAGCCCATTTTAACTGTGTAAGCACACTGTAATGTGTCAGTTGTTAAATGTAACCATGGGGGGTGGGGGGGGTGTGCTTACTTACAATGAAGTAAGTAACCGGAGTATCCAAGACAATTTATTTATTTCATAATCTTACCTTTACAATATATTATCTTAAAAAATTGGTAAAGATTGTCAAAATAGTCCAAAACAATTTGCCTAACACCACAATACTAATAATACTAATAATGATGACAATGATGAAGGTTAGAAAATATTGATACAGTTGACTAATTAGAGTCCATTATTCCAGAGACTTGTTTAATAATAATTAATAAAGAACGTAAATAAAGCAGAAATAAACTGTCAAGATAAAACCAAATAAGAGGCTTCCAACGACAATTGATTGGCTTCTAATGAACACGTCCCCTCTTTAATGCACCCCTTGCCTTTAGTGTAACAGTGTTAATTGATTACAACACTCAGGTGGGGTTTTTTGTGAGAATTGTGTTGACTTTCTTTCATCCAGGGTTCACGAGGGAGAAACTCAATCTAACATCCTGGCCCATAGACATCTGTCTGAGGATTCAAGCTGGCAGGAAGCCAACTATAATTCTGATTAGAGCCTGTGGATGCGATTTCTAATAGCTGTCAGTATCCATTTTTCAACAGAAGGCAACATGCTGTCAGTCATAGACAGCAGGATAGTTGGCAATGAGTTTGAACAGCTTGATTCTTGGCTATTTGTTCAATCTAATGTAATCAGAGTCATAAATTAACTTTGTGCCACATCTGTCAATGGCGGGTGGATTTAGGAAATGTTCCAGCAAAATGTCCCCAAAATAGCCTAAATGTATATTTTGCCTCTGTTATGTCAATGGGATTTTGTAGCGGTTTTCACCATCAGTCGCAGCATCATATACAACCTGACCAACCCGGTCTCATCCCAAGACGTCATATAACTGACGTGGACGTCTTTTGACCATACGTCAATATTCGCCTTTTTAGGGCCCCCTTAGACGTCGGTAGATGAGGTTATGGGATCCTAACTCTACCCCATACCTAAACCTAACCCTAAACCTAACCCGTCACCTAACTGATGTTAAAGGTAAAGCGCCAGTTGTATGACGGCCCGGGATCGCCATCTACCGACGTTTAAGGGGGCCCTAAAAAGGCGGATATTGACGTATGGTCAAAATACGTCCCAAAACGTCAGTTATATGACTTTTTGGGATGAGACTGTGTTAACTTGAGCAAGTCTGTGAAACTATATTGCTTAATATATGGAATATTCATAGTGTGCCACCAAATGGATTTCTGGACAGAACAAAAGCTTTTAAATTCCTCTGAGGTAAAGTTGATGCGTGGGTCACAACATTTAGCAGGCAAATTGAGCGTCTTTGATTTAAAATGCCCACGTTGTGTCAACAGCAATTTCCAATTTCCAGAAATGTTCTTACAGTTCAATTTGATTATGTATTGTGCTGCAATTAATAAAGTTACTGACCAAATGGTTTTATTTAGTTAATTAAACCAATTTAGCATTTTCACTTAGAGATTGACCTTTAATGTAATTCTGCAAACTGCCATGTACTGTATGTAAATTCATTCTGCAGTTCTATTCGATTTTTATATCAGGTTAAAGGTAACCTGTTCAAATTTTGTTTAAAAAAAGAATTGTTCAAAATTTTGGGGCCAGTAAGATTTTTTTTCTTGAAAGAAAGGGATATACTTTTATTCAGCAAGGATGCCTTAAATTGACCAATAGTGACAGTGAAGACATCTATAATGTAACAAAAGATTTCTTCATTATAATAAATGCTGTTATTTTGAACTTTCTGTAAAAATGAATAAATAAATAGTTACGGTTTCCACAGAAGTATTAAGCAGCACAACTGTATTCAACTATGATAATGATAATAATAATAAATATTTCTTGAGCATCAAATAAACATTTTAGAATGGTTTCTGAAGCATCTTGTGACACTGAAGACTGGAAATCCAGTTTTGCCATCACATGAATAAATTACATTTCAAAATATATTCAAATACAAAAAAAATAGTAATGCCATTTCACAAAAATAATGTTTCTACTGTATTTCTGGTCCTATATTCCTACTATGGAAGTCAATGAGACCAGAAACGGTCTGGTTACTGATATTCTTCTAAATATCAGAAAATCGGCTGAATGGATTCGAAAACGGTAAAACTAAATCTGTTTAACCTATTTCCAAAAAAAAGTGGAGTATCCCTACAATGTAATATGTCAACCACCTTAATATAAAGTGTAACCAAACATTATTTAGTAAATACCTTGCATAGCCAGGTATAACTTGTGCCATCAAGTCTGGTCCAGACCATCCGTCTGACAAAAAATAAACATCTGAGATTAAATTCTGATGAGAAGTAAATTATCTACATAACACACCTAGACAATCAACAAGAAAATACAACAAAGATATATTATAAATGTAAGTGGCAGCCAAATTGAGAATGCAAATGCCCTGCAAAACAACCTCCTCCTAGTGCATGTGCAGCTCCCTCAGCGCGTTTCTCACGGGGAAGCGGAACAGAGCTGACAGGACCTGCAAGGTACATCTGAGGCGATCAGTGTTTCTCTGGTGAAACAAATGCCGAGACAGCTGTTCCAGCTGGCTGAGTAAAGCTGACCTCAGACAGAGCACTCCGGAGGTGAATCTGTGGAAAGGTATCAGAGATTCACTGTGTTTGAAGCTGCAGCCAGCAGCAGAGCTTTTTTTTTGATCCAGCCTTGTCTTTAGACTATTGTGTGATGTGGTAAAGTGGTTCTGACTCAGAGAATAAGCCGATAACGGCTAAACAAAGCAATGCTTTGCGCGTTATTCAGTGTAACATTCAGATAAAAATCCCTACAACAATGTAGCCGCACTTTAAAAGAGACACAAAATGAGGCAACAGACTACGGTTGTCCTTGGAAAAAATATTTTTTATAACACATTCCTTAAAGGGATAGTTCACCCAATAATGACAATCCTGTCATCATTTACTCACCCTCATGTTAATACAAACACGTATGACTTTCTTTCTTCTGTGAGACACAAAATAAGTCATTTGAAGAATGGGATCCAAAAAAAACTAGTCTACAAGACCTAGAAGACCATTTCTAAGGGCCATGATGGAGCATTCAAAACTCTACATTCACAAGCACATTGCAAAATAAATAAATAAAATAAAATATATGACAAAGTGGATCTGAGCATTAGGTCTTGTAGGAGCTGTGAGGATAGGGAAAGCTTTGTTCAGACATTCAAGGCTAGGCAAATATGTAAAAAAAAAATCCAGGTAAGCGTTTGTTAATGAATTCCTCCCACACTGTTCGGATTTTGCAAGGAGAAATAGAAACAGGATAGAATGTCAGGATTTAACTGCTTCTCTATTCAGTGGATTTGGACTTTAAAGACAGAGGGCTAAAAGCACCGATCAAATCTATACAGATAACAAACTAATATACATGATAAACAGCTCTCTAAATGGAAAGAACTGTTGGTACTTCCCGTGTGTGTGTATATTTAGCATGTATACAGTGGTGGTCCGAATTTATGGCAGTCATGGTAAATCTAAAAAAATGTAAGATAATAAATCTGCATTGTTTATCCAGGCTACCTTTTTTAGCACACCAGGATGACTAATATAAAATTGTTTCACAGGAGTTTAAATATGAGGGAACACAAAGGCCAAATTCCCTTAGTCATCCATCACAATGAGTAAAACCAAAGATGTGCATCAAAAGATTGTTGAGAATCACAAAATAGAAAGTGGCTGTAAGAAAATAGCTAAAGAATAAGGGCAATAATTAAAGGATTAGTTCACTTTTGAAAAAACTTTTGCTGATAATTTACTCACCCCCATGTCATCCAAGATGTCCATGTCTTTCTTTCCTCAGTCGAAAAGAAATTTAGGTTTTTGATGGAAACATTCCAGGATTTTTCTCCATATAATGGACTTCAATGGGAACCGGATGGTTCAAGGTCCAAAAGACAGTGTTAATAACAGTTTCAGATGCAGCTTCAAATGTCTTTAAACGACACCAGACGATGAATAAGGGTCTTATCATGCGAAACGATCGGTTATTTCAAAACTTTTTCCAAAAATGTAACTTTTCTAAGGACAAATGCTAGCCTAGCTCTATTCTGTGAGGCGCTTTTGTAACGTCACGTAATACGTAATTACGTTCAAAAGGTCACGGGCGACGTAGCCGGAAGTACAGAATCAAAATCGTCCGACATCGTTGTTTTACCTTTTAATTCCTTTTTTGTAAACGGCGTTTGAGTTAGTTTTCACGTTCAACCTATGCGTTCAACTTGTAAACACTCTGACTCTGTACTTCCGGCTACGTCGCCCGTGACCTTTTGAACGTAATTACGTACTACGTGACGTTGCAAACGCACCTCACAGAATGGAGAAAGGCTAGCATTTGTCCTTAGAAAAGTTACATTTTTGGAATAAGCATTTAAATAACCGATCGTTTCGCATGATAAGACCCTTATTCATCGTCTGGTGTCGTTTAAAGACATTTGAAGCTGCATCTGAAACTGTTATTAACACTATCTTTTGGACCTGAACCATCCGGTTCCCATTGAAGTCCATTATATGGAGAAAAATCCTGGAATGTTTTCATCAAAAACCTAAATTTCTTTTCGACTGAGGAAAGAAAGACATGGACATCTTGGATGACATGGGGGTGAGTAAATTATCAGCAAAAGTTTTTTCAAAAGTGAACTACTCCTTTAAGAAGTTCCAATCAACTAAATCATGGATTCTATCAAATATCAACAGATTAAAAAAAAATTGGCTTTAGCTAGAAATCTTATAATGGACCGTGGTTGGATCTTCCATCAGGACAACGATCCAAAACAAACTCATCAGGCATTATAGAAGAAAACTCAGAGCTGTGATCTTGGAAAAAGGATATTGCAAAAAGTATTTAATAAAAGGGTCCCAATAATTATGGCCAACGTGTTTTGGAGAAAATTGAATTTTATAGCAAAATAAAGCAGAATTTTCAGCTAATAGAAAATTTAAAAGATATTTTTGGAAACAATGTAAAAGTCTTTTGACCAATTAAATGCACCCTTGCTAAATAAAATATATTCATTAATTTAATTATGACCCCAAACTTTTTAATGGTATCATATATTGATTGTTGGGGAACTCTTTATATAAAATAAAATAAAAATTGACATGTGAGAATGAAAGTCTTGTTGTCTAGTTAGAGCGACAGAAACTGCCACAATAAGCAGACAAGAGCAGTAATATGTTTAGGGGTTAACATCTGTCTGGTACATCTGTTAAAACTTCCTTGTACTAGTCCAGGGACTATAAGCATTAATGACGACTCCATCTACTGTCAATGAAATAACGCGATTTTCGTGTGTTTAAAAGAAAACTCTCTCTCACAAATCTGTGATTTGGGTCAGGAGCTGGCAAGATGCCTGGTTGGAATGCCATTGTGGCTCTCAGGAGAAGCTGTTCAATGTTGAGTAATTTGACAGCAGGTTGGATTTTGTTTCTTGGAGATAACAACAGGCTGTGAAGATGATTACAGGGCACAGACTGAAACCACCGCAACACACTTACAGTCCTGTGGGTTTTCACTTGAGGTGCAAACTCTCAGAGCAGAATGGAGTGCTCAGAAAAGGTCCAATACAACTAACAGAAAAATACAAGCAAGGTAGATTCCAGTGTTGCACTCAACCATGCAGGAGCTGAAGCATCGTGTTTAATTAATGTAGAGCATAGTAAAGCAGGCCTGAAATGTGGCTGTGGCAAACAGCTCACATGTACGTGTAGGGATTTAAACAAATCACCTAAGTTGGCATGTAACTTGTCCAGCTCAATTTGCTCTATAGACATAAATGATGCAGTCTCTTAAATCATGCAGCTTGTTCAGGAGAGGTGTGCTATTACGTTTCTAAGTGATCTAACTCAATGGATGATAAAAGAAGCAACACTCTTTTTTCGTAAACTTGCATTAGAGCAGGAAACCGAGCTTAGCAACTCTTTTGACTTGAAGAAAGCAAACCTGGCTATAGGAATCACAACATCCTAGCACTGTGCTGCCGGCTTAAACGACTCGGGAAATCATTGTGAACGCATTGCAGCACCTTTGTATAGGCTACCCACAACAATCTATTATACACAACGACATGGATTTTTTATTTATTGTCGAAACATGGATGAATGCTGTTGATCTCAACCCTATTATGGAAGTAACTGCAGCTGATTGTGACTTTGGTAGGAAACTCTGGTCGGTCGGGCTGGTGGCCTTGCCATTATTTTTAACATTTATTTATAAATTGCCATTTATGAACTATACTTTTGAAGCCCACGTGATGATGTCGGATTATAAATCTGGTGCTTTGAGTAAACGTTTTTTTTTTTTCTAAATATCACAGACTTTGTCAGATTCGATCTTAATTATTGGTGATTTTAAATGTATATGTTTGCTACCCTATGCAGCTGAATTCCTACTTGAACAAATATCCACTTTCTTACCAAAGAATAATATTTTGGATAAATTTCAGTCTGGTTTTAGGGGTGGACACAGTACAGAATCAGCCCTTTTAAGGGTTGTTAATTATCTTTTTTTCAATTACGGATGCAGATTGCAAATTACCATAAACACATACATTTAACCATTAGATAGATCTTTCTTGAATCTAAATGTTTTCAAGGGCCGCTTTAAATCTTATTTGTACTCTTTGGCATTTTAGTACGTTAGTATGTGTACATGGATGTTTTTATGTTTTGTCTTACTGTTCTGTTGATTTTATTACAATGGTAGCCTGTAAGGTGCTATATAAATAAATAACGAACGAACGAACAGAAGGACAGGAAAGGAAAGTGTAACAGTTCATTATTTCAAGTCATTTTAATTTACAAACGAATCAAAACTGTAACAAAAATTGGCAGTGATTAAGACCTCTGCCTGTTGATGAATGAAATCAATTTCTTGTAAAAGGATTTCATAGTGTCTTGCCATGAAAATGGCAACAAATAAAATCATGCTTAAATAGAGTTTATTTATTTGTTTATATGTTTCAGAAGTTTAGAATTTATTGGTTTAATATATGATTATAATGACAATAAAAAGGACTGTGGAATAATACTGCAATGCATTCACATTTTTATGGTTTCATATTTCACTTTTTTTATTTAATGAACTTATAATAAGAAAAAAATTCAAAAGCTTTAAACAAAGCCACACACATTATGTGCTTTTCTACATGATCAACTCAATGCGTATAAATGTGCTGAAGCCATAGAGACACACAAAGCTAATAAAAATGCACACATCACACATTTAACAACACTGATTTAAACATCTTTCCTCACATCCTGGCCTCTAATACGTGTCCCGATACACTGAACTCTCCTGAACAAGTGATCAATACCTGAAAGGAAAGAGAGATTGATTTCCTCCCTGCTCGCATCCATCAGTGTCTCTAAAATGAATACATCCATCTGTAAGCATATTGCTTATCGACCCTGGGTAAAAAGAGATACAAAGCAAATGCACAATTATCAAGATGCATTGAGATGTTGTAAGAGACTGTTTTTCGTTTGAACTGTCGTTTGGTCCGTCTGAACAATTTAGGCTATTTGACTAGGTCAAAATATGAAGGGCGACCTTATGTCCAGCTGATTTAAAAAGATCTTGGTAGCTATAACTATGTGTTTCTGTGCAATTCACTAATAACTCAATAACATAGAGTTCAAAAGTTTTTAAAGAAGTCTCTTATGCTCACTAAGGCAGCATTTATTAGGAAAATACAGCAAATATATGAAATTTGGAATTGAAAACCAAAACTTATTATTATTATTATTTAAGGATTCTATGATGAAAAAACCCTAGCATTTTTTAAAACAGAATAATTTCAGCATAAATAATATATATATATATATATATATATATATATATATATATATTATAAATTTAAAAAATCTTACCCAAACTTTTGAATAGCAATAGCATCTTAAACGGTTAAGTTCACCAAATCTGATTTACTCTCTCCATAAAGATATTTTTACTAAAATCTGAGAGCTTTCAGTCCCTTCATTGACAGTATGCAACTACCACATTCAAGGTCCAGAACGATAGGAAAGACATCATTAAAGTAATCCATGTGACTCAAGTGGTTTAACCTACACCAAAGTGGTAAATTGTTTTTTATGCAATCCAGTAGGATGAGCACCACGATGTATGCGTGTTTTTGTGAATCCGCATTGGATATATTATTATTTTATAAATATAGAGGTAAATAATAAGCAAACAAAACACTTGTGGCGCTTCATAAAATTGAGGTTAAACCACTAGAGTCATATGGCTTACTTTAATGATGTCTTTCCTATCGTTCTGGACCTTCAATGTGTAAATTGTGTTGCTGACTGAAAGCTCTTCATCAAAAAGATCTTCATTTGTGCCCCGAAGATGAACAGAAGGTCTTATGGGTTTGGAACTATTAATGATAGAATTGTAATTTTTGGGTGAAGAAACACTTTAAATATCTTTTACTAAAGTCACCTATAAACCAATCTAACAAGCCTCTTAATTCACCATTATACATGCATTTTTTGTCCATCCTCAATGCACAACCAAGCTGCTTTTTATACCAATTCAGTATTTTTGTCTTTGATGTGAATAAATCGATCAATCAAGTAAGCATAGGCTTATTTATCTTTTATTCAATATACCATATTTATTCATTTAGCAGACAATGCAACAAGTCAGTTAAAAACCGTATTACAAGTAATGGCTTCCAATGAAAGCCTCTTAATTTAATATATTTATATTTAATGTATGCATTATTTCTACAGTCTCTTTAGGATGTTGTATGGCAAATGCTATGCAGGAGAAGGTCTGGCAAATGAACTCGGCTCTATTTTAAGTTCCCAGAGCTGTAAATTATGCAGAGACTGGATTGTAGCGGATGTGTTGATATCCCCCTCTCACATCTCTGACACACGGTACAGTCAGGGCTAGCATAACAGCGGGATGATAAATGTGAGAAGCTTAGTCACCAAATGAACTTCATACTCAAGTTTGGAGGACGTCGATCACAACTTTATTGTGCTTTCAATGGATTTTTTTTTTTAAATTCACATCCCAAATCTCACAAATTTAGAAATTTCAGACTTTTGCGACACAACATTAATAAAACAACAAAAGGGCTTTTCACACTGTGCTTAACCCCAGGCTGGACTTGGTTATCATCATTCTAAACGCTATTCCACTTTTATTCCAGGGGTAAAGGAACGTTTCACACTTGTAATTTAGAAGCGGGTTTAGCACCACTTTTTCTCTGGGGTTAAGAAACCCACTCGAAAGCATGCAGGTATAGCACCACTTTCGTATTATTAATCGCACATTGCAGTGCTAAACTTGTACAGTGCAAGTGTGCCGAACACGATTTTTCAATTCATTTTTCAACAGTGTTCAACGTCCACTGATTTTTTTTAGTCTATGGAACAGTGAAATCAAACGATGCAATGTTAAAATTTTACAACAGGATGCATAGCAACTGACAACCAATAGCGTGCCTCATAATTTCATAGTCACAGCACATAAAAACAGCAGTTTCAGCATTTGAGGGGGAACAATTTTAAATGGTGACGGAAAACGCAACAATTGAAGTGAAGATACCTTTATAGTGTGAAAAGTCCATTCAAGAAAAACTTTACAGTCTATTTGGCAATAAATAGGATATGACGACGCGCAATGCTACAGTCATTATGGAAGCATACGTGTGCCGTTTGTCCATTCAGTGACACTGACACTGCGAATAAGCACGTTAACCCAGGTCGACAGTGTGAAACAGCAGCGTATGAACACCCAGGATTAATTGTTAACCTCTGGTAAATTTTGAGAAATGTAAAACATTAAGCAAGGTAGCAGAAAAGCCTTATAGTCACATATCACATCCCTTCTGTGTTGCTTGGCCTTGCAACTCAGGGGAATGACTACAAAAACACTTCCAAGTAGCATCAAGACAGATTGGCTGTCAATATCCATGAGGAAAAATAAATAAAAACATCCTAAATTACTGCTTGTTCCATCGGAAAAGCATCTGTCATGAAGTGCATTTTATCAGAAGTCTATTCACAGAGCTCAAAATGAATATTTCAGAGAACAAGATGCCTGTTTGACACAGCACATGATATGACACTTGCTGAGAACAAGCATTGATGCACTGATGTTTGATTATGGATCACTCAGGTCTTTCAAACACCAGTAAAACACCTTCATAAAAGCCTTGGACCACAGTAAAGCTGTCAGATCATGCAAACCCATTTACCCAGCCGCTTGATCCCGCAAGGAATACTAGCTTTTTTTTTTTACACATTTGAATGCCTCAGTAGAAGTGCATGAAATTACACTTCAAATTGGTATGCATTTCCCCTCCCTACAGGGAAGGACGCATTCCCACTTCTAGGTACATTAATCAACTGGAAATTGAGACAACGGCTGAACGCATTACGGCTGTCAGAGAGCTGAAGACAATGTAGAGCTTCCACTGCCTCAAACGAACCAGAGGGTGTCCGGTATCACTCAGTTCATTAACATTTCATAAAGAGAACACAACACAACAGACCTCTGGAGTGAGACTGTCTTTATTTACACGGACTCTGGCTGCAAGCAGAAGTGGCAAGGAAGGATAATCACACTTTTCTGAACCCGTAACACATAGGGGTTTTTATTTCCTTTTGCGTTTACAGAGTTACAAACCGTTACAAATGACCTCAAACCTCGGTTGTCTCCTGTATAGCGTCCTTCAAAGAAACATCTCATCATCATCAAGAAAGAGTTTGGTTGCCAACATTCATTCAAACATCTTTTTATATTCCTCACAATAAAAAGTCATACATGGAACGACATGCATGTGACTAAATGATTTTTTTGGGTGAACTATTCCCCGCATTATTCCTAACTTGTGAATATTCTTGAAATGAGATGATGGTTACGGTACAAAATCGTACATTTAAATTAGAAGCGCCTCAGCATAACTTACTGACACGTGTTTGCACTAGCCTATGTAATCTGGTCCCCAGTGATTTTTTTGGTATATTCCTGTTCGCATTATCATATTCCACAATATTCAGACAGTTTTATATCAAGGGAGGTAAAATTGAAGGTAAAAATCACAAATTGAAGTGGCCTGCTTGCCTGGGAATTAGTTCACACAAGCATCTAAGTCCCATTTATATTCATGTTTCACAGCATTTTCTAAATTAAATATTACACATTTGTATGGAATATATTTCACTGCACTTGTAACTCAACAAAAATCAGCAGTAATGAATTCTGAAATGTCTCATATACTGTTTTTTTTAGAGTTCTCTTTGAATTGTGCTTAAGATATGCCACAGAAGGCCACCAAAACAGATTGATTACATGAACAGGGTCACATGAAGTCTGAATCCAAGTTTGCTGGTGCTGTCAATCAACATGATTTAGTGCTTTCTTTAACTATGGAAACAACACGTACTTTTAACAGAAACAAGCACAAAGGCATACGCGTTTGATGTGGCTGAGATTCACTGGGTGGAGCCTAGCTGGGACATATTTTATATTTTTAAACCATAAAATACCTATTCTTTAAACAGTTTGGAGTCAGTCAGTAAGGTTATTTTTTTTCTTTTTGAAATGAATTAATATTTATACATTTTTCAAAAGTGACAAAAAAGACATTTATAATGTTACAATGATTTATATTATATAAATTCTGTCCTTATAAATCTTATAATTAAAGAAACCAAAAAGAAATGTATAACTTTGAACATTGATATTAATAATAAATGTTTCTTGAGCACCAAATCAGCATATTAGAATGATTTCTGAAGGATCATGTGACAAAAGACTGGAGTAATGATGCTGAAAACCATCCCCAGAGCAGCTGCTAACCTATATGAGATGTACACAACACAGAGTGTTTGAGAACATTCCTCACCTCCTTGCACCTCCTCATCAGGTAACCACGGCAGAGAGCCTGAGTCATGGACCAGAGCAGCCAGTTTCTCATCATGCATCTCCTAAAGAACACTCTTTGAAGAACACCTGAATTCATGTAAAACAGTACATTTAAATATATTGATTTACCTGTATAAGCAAAATGACCATGATCACTGAATCTTTGAAAGTTGTAAAGCTGAATATTAACCTTTGTGGTTCCAAATTTGTAGTCGTCATGATTAACGTCGATGGATCCCAGGAGTTTCTCACTGGCCTTCTTGTTATCCATAAACTGTCCATCTGGGATAACACTATCTATATGGAAGATGATAAGATGTATCAAAACGATTCATCAAAATTATACACTCTAAATACTTTTTTTAGTATTATTACTGGATTTAGTGGTTTCATACTGTATCAACTGTTTGTATTACGTTTCTGTCAATTCTGTCAAAGAATCACATTCTCACCAAGGATCAAAAATACAGAAAAAACAGTATTATTGTGAAATATAATTTACTATTTAAGAATAACTTATTTTTATAATTAGCGGCCCTTACTCCTAGTCGAATATCCTGATTTGCTTCTAATTTAATATTATAATCAATGTTGAAAACTACTTAATATATCTGCTAAAACCCTGATACATTGTTTTTCAGAATTCTTTGATAAATAGAAACTTCAAAAGAACAGCATTTATTTGAAAAAGAAATATCTTGTAACATTATAAATGTTGTTACGGTCACTTTTGATCAATTTAATGAATCCCGGGTGAATGAAAGTATTAATGTTTTCTTTAAAAAAAAAAAAAGAAAATCATACTCACCCCATACTTTCAAATGGTATATGTATATTTATACTATGTGTATTCTATTCTTCCCTATTAAACAAATGTCTTATATAGAACCCTATAGCATAACATGAGCCAAAAATCTAATTTCTATTCCTATAATATTATTTGCATGTGTGAAAATGCGAACATGATTGAGGATCGGTCCTTTTGGAAAGACGATATAAAACAACAGATTAAACAGCGCCTCAATTTCCAACCAGCTGAACATGGAGTCACACTCGATTACTATTAAATCAATACATCTGAGCCGCTGGTGGCTTGTCTTTGCTGTAAGGTAATTATACTTTAATTCAAGTCACATTTTACACTCCAGCTTGATCCTATTAAAGAGTGAGATGGCAATGGTCTTTGCTCGCTAAACTACTAATCTGCATCTACGCCTGCCACCTGTTGTTTCGCGTAAAGACTGAATCGTAATAAACCTCCGGGCCTTCATATAACCACACAACGACAGAAAGGCAGGTTCAAACGGTGTTCTGTTACGTTACACACATGACAGGCTGAAATTAATTTCATCATAACTGTAATGAGAGCACTGAACATTGAAGAGGAGAATGATGAGTAATTGCTATTAAATACAGTAGTTAATCATGTGTCTTTATGCGTATTGCTGGAAAAATTAGCCGACTAGATTTAACGTTCTAAAACGAGCATCACTCTCAGAAAAAAAAGGTACAAAAGCTGTCACTGGGGCTGTACCTTTTCAAAAGGTACACTTTTGTACCCAAAGGCTGCATATTGGTACTTAGTGGTACATATTAGCACCCAAAATGTACATATTAGCACCTAAGATGGACATATTAGCTCCTGGAATGGATATATTAGCACCTAAAATGTACATATTAGTACCTAAAATGTACATATTGGTTCCTAAGTGTACATATTAGCACCTAAAATGTACATATTAGCTCCTGAAATGGACAAATCATCACCTAAAATGTACTTGACACCTAAAATGTACATATTAGCACCTAAAATGTACATATTAGGACCTAAAATGGACATATTATCTCCTGAAATGGACATATTAGCACCTAAAATGTACATATCAGCACCTAAAATGTACATATTAGCACCTAAAATGTACATATTAACACTTAAAATGTACATATTAGCACCTAAAATGAACAAAAGTTTACCTTTTGAAAAGGTACAGCCCCAGTGACAGCTTTTGTACCTTTTTTTCTGAGAGTGTATCTTTATTGAGAATCATTGCTTTTCATAGTGTCTCGTGACCTTTTCCTCATACCATCCTTGGGGAAGGAAAGACTTGAAAATGCATTTCACACATCAGACTAAATTTATGCAAGATCTCCGTCTACTTTGACCCATTTACCGTGAAACTTCTTGAGCCTTCTGCCTCACGGTTATCTGCAGATGTTAATATTTGATGCATGTGTGGTCAAAAGGACCAAGGTGAACCTCAAAACTGCTGAGGCTGACGAGCGTTATAAAAGAAGCTGTTAATTTTTCATCCCTAGGTTTTTGCATGAGAATAATAATTGGAGGGGTTTTGCATAGAAATTTTAAAGCAGAACTACAAATAATGAATCCTTTCGGAGACATCACAACAAAACAAAATCAGCTCATTTTAACAAAATGTTGCAGTCTCCTAATTATAGTCTTTCTCCCAGTATTACCTCCAATTACAGCACAACACCTCCTCTTCTAACGTCCCTTGCTGTGTCAACCTGATCAACAAGATTTTTTACGCCAAATTACACCAACCAACCACCCAACCAATTTATATTTAGTAAATTAAGACATTTCGGTGTACTTATTTGTTTATTTACTTGTCGGTTTGACAGCCTCTCCAAATAACGAGTTTAAAGAAATGTTCTCATAAAACTGGTTTTATGCAACAAATGCACAGAGCAATATGAGCTAATGGACTGTGTCATGGGTAAGGTCATGCAGCCAGGCAGATGGCTGGAGAGTGTTGATCAACAGCCTTATTAAATGTAAAAAAAGGTCTGCATTTGTGACTGCATTGTTTTTGGAAAATTCTGATGCTCACATTAGTCAGCAATTTTGTAAATATGGAACACGAGTTAATCTGTAGGTAAATGAGTTTGATTAATCTTTGTGTCCAGCTCTGTTTTCAGTCATCTGCCTCATCCAGTCTGCATACAGACAAGAGGTCGAATCACTGACTGTCTGGGGCAGTCATAATAACAACCAGGAGCTCAACACACACAAAACAGCAGAGATGATAGTGGACTTCAGGAGGAAGAGAAACACCCCAGCACTCCCCCCACTCACCATCATGAACAGCACTGTGGAGTCAGTGGTCATTCAGGTTTCTGGGCACTACCATCTCACTGAAGTGGTACAGGGACTTCATAATGAAAAAGGCCCAGGCCCAGTTTGCCAGCTGAGGAAGTTCAACCATGGGGGCACTGGCCCCTCTAGAAAACTGATTGGCCCCCCAGTGTGCCCCCACCCTTCTACTTGTCTGTCACTCAAAATTTCAAATCATTATCTTTCAGCTTGTAATAGAATAATTCATGAATCCACGTCGCGATGCTTCTCAAAACCACACAATAAGTTGATCTATTTTATACAGCTTATTTTTCAAGGAAAGACGATGTGTATTCACCCTGCTTTTTGTCTTTGACTTTGTCTATCGATAACTTATTGGATTTTTGGATAGTTGAGTGGCAGGTTTTGATGAAAGATCACAAGGGCACATTCATTTCTATAACATAAAAGACGTGCACGGATAAATCACTTATAATAAATACTTCAATATTCCACAAATTTTGATTTCATGATGACTTTTATAGTTGGAGTAAAAAATACATACTATTTTGTGCTGTATGTTTCAGGAAACTTACACTAGAGCAGATCTACATGGCAACATTTACACATGAATAATTATGTTATTAAACCGGATGCGTGTCTTTGGCTAATAATCCTAGGGTTTTCCTGACAGCCAATGTATGAATAGTGTGACATATAAAACAACCGAGGATTCTGTTAACCCATGGCTTAAGAATGACCAAAGTTAAAAATTTCAATTCTGAAAAGGCTTTTTTAGTAGAGCTAATGGAGTTTGACCCGTGATCTACAATACAAGAGTGACGTCTAGTGGTTACAACAGTTCACACGATACATAAACCTATTGAACCTAGATGAATTCTTTTGTACCCCTAAAATAGGTCGTCTACAAATATTATGACTTGATAGGATAACATATATATTATAATTGAACATATACGAGTCGTAAATAACTAGCATAAAGAAATAAATATTTAGAAAAGGTCAAACGTTCGAGATGTGACTGGTCCATTGCATCTGAAAAGCAATTCGCACAAATGTTTTGTAACAACAGCACGAAACCATACGGTCAGAGAAGACTGAAAGGGGGACAAGAGACGACAAGCTGAGCATTCCTCTGGGTCACCGACAACAATCATTTAATATCTGGATGGATCGAGAGTTCCGCGGGTGTGTTTATCGGCAATGCTGCATAATCTTATTTGTAAAATGCCCCGGTAAGTGAAACGCTATTTCAACTACCACAGTGGGCGTTTACTTATATATGCGACGCAAATCGTAATGAATAGGCCTATTCTAACGATTAATCCTTTATATAGCGGCATGGTTATCATAAGCATGCTCAAAAACAATCAGATGTCTACATAACGTTACTATAACTAACAAATTTGCTTGTGGACTGTGGAGGACCGACCGTTCTAGTATTTTGTCACATAATGCTTTCCGTCATGACTAGTTCGAGTCTGAATCCTTTCCGCGAATCGATTCTTTCGATCAGTTTTTTTGTTTGTTAAACAAAACATTAAGGCAATACAGATAAACATGGAAACAACAAAACAAAGAAGATAAAAAGATACACAGATACAGATGTGTTACCAGGGTAACCAACAAAACAACAACAACAATGTAATAGCTACATTTACACATTAAGAGGACAAAAAGGATGAATATGGAGATAGTTCACTGCTTTTGGGATTAGCACAGCTTTGAATAGTTTCCATATAGGCCTACTTGTCTAGGTCATCTTTGCCAGTCAGTTGTTGTTTATGTATTTAAAATATGGCTAGTAGGAAATAAATTAATTACGTAGCCTAATATTTCTATACATTCTCTTTTTTGAAAAGTCAAACAATCCAAAGAAAACCTCTTTAAAACAGAAAGAAAAGTCACTTACAAAATAAGATTGTATAAACATTAACACATCTGACCAACATTTCTCTGTGTGAGTGCATTGCCAAAACAAGAGAATTATCATCTTCCTCAGAAGAGTGGCAAAAGCAGCAATTAACTTCAATGTCCGAGGTGTTCATTTCCTAAGAAAGGCTTTGGTCGGCTAACATTTGTGAATTAATTAAAATGATATTTCTTTTACTTTATTGTTAATGAGGCAAAGACCATACTTTCTCCAAAAATTCTCTACAATATTATTCAAATATGGTATTAGCCTACACAAGGAAATGTTATTATCTCTCTGGAAGAGAGAGCTCTTATTTGATCATTAATCTTTTGTCACAAAAGCATATTGTGTCAGACTTAGTAGGCCTATATGTGGCCATGGAAGTGTCCCTTGCAAGAGTAAAGACACTCCTTAGGGAATGGCATTGGAAACAATGACAAATTCATTAGCAGTTATAGGAATTTTATATTTCTGTAAAAAATCTGAATAGTTATAAAATCTGACAACTTAAAAAAAAAAAAAAAAAAAGGTTTTTGAACCAGGTGTCAAAGAAAGGTTATTTATTCTTGTAGAGATCCTTGGTTCCATAAGTAATATCTGTGTGGGGAAAAGTTGTGTTTGTGTATTAGGGACCAGGCCAAAAGCATCTGCTAATGGAAATTAAAAAAGTTTTAATATGGATCTTTGTAACATTATAGTTTAAAGTAGGAGAAAATCCAGGCCACCAACTTTAGAGAAATTATAATGTGTTCCCTAAGTGAAGAGGGATTATTAATGACTTTTTAAGTCAATTAATTTTAAAGTGTTGTTTAAGTATTTTTCAAAACAAAGTTATTTAACATGCTTTCAAGCCTTTTTTTAGTTCCTTTATGAACTGCTAAGGAGAGATCTTCATGTAAGTCTCGACAATCTTTCATGTTAAGAGAGTAAATTTATTTGTCTTATCGACAAGTCTCTCAGCCAAGAATTGAGTTTCAAGTGGATTTTCGTTTTAGTTTAGCTAGCCTTGTTTGTTGGTCTTTATTCATTGCAATTCCTAATAAGTGGTGTCATCATCAGCCAGCTGTTGTCAATTGTAAAGCTAGAAATATGCAGCATGTCTAACTCCATGTGACAAAATGAATATTGGTGAATATAAATTAATAGTACCACTCTTATTATTTCTATATAATATCCAGATGGCTCTACAAACTGCTTTAGTTACTTACTTTTCGCGCCGTCACTCAAATCATCGGTGCAGCACCATCGTCGGTTGGTTCTGGTTCTCGGCTGATGGTAATTCATAGAAAAGATTCGACTCAAAAGAATGGTTCATTCACGAGATTCGGACATGGCTGGTGACGTCATATTCAAACGCCATCGTCAGTCTGTTGTGTTAGCGTGTAACTACAGTAGACGTCTTTTCACATAGTTTTCGAGTCTCATTCAGTTCAGATGTTGCTAAAAAGAGTCGTTTTACGATAAGAGGACGTTACATGCCTCGACACACTCATCCTAATTATGTCAGACCAGGCATATATCCAGAGTAAGTTCATATGGGTTTTGACTATACCGATAACTAAATATCAAAACAAAACATGATACTATTATCTATTTTAACATTTGCAGGGTTTTAACAGAATAAATAAAAATAAGTAAATAATGAAATTATTTCATATATCATCGAATGTTTCAATACATAAATAAATACATTGAAATGTATATCATGTCGTAAATTAGGTCATTTTTAATTCATTTGTACATAGTTCATTCTGCTCATTTATTGATTGCAATTGCAGTTTAACTGTGGATTTTTTAAATATGAAGAGTTCAGATGCAAAAGCCTCTAAATGCCATTTGAAATTTTCTTCTTTAATGATGATTTTTGTCAAACTTGTATATTTAAGTTCAGTAATTTCACTTAAATAACAATTAATAGGTAATTATCATTGCCATTTAAGTGAAATCACTGAACTTAAATATACAAGCTTGATAAAAATGATCATTCTAGAAGAAAATTTCAAATGGCACTTAGAGGCTTTTGCATCTGAACTCTTTATATATAACCATTGTAATCATGGATTAAAGCATGAGTGACTCTTGATTTCCATGCTTAATCTCTTTATTAGAAAAAAGCAGCATAAACGCATTTACAATGCAAACCATAATTGCTGTATTGTAAAAAAACAAAAACAAAAACGTAATTCTTTATAATGATTCTAAAATATTTCAGACAAAGTTACTTCAGTTAGTGTAATTGTTTCATAGTAAAACCATGGTAAATATTTCTAAAAGTTGGCTCTGTGATATAATGAATGAGGTTTTCTTTCCTCTTGCAGTCATCCCATGTTTGGCCGTTACCTGAGCACAGTGGGCTTTCCACCAGCTCAGATTGTTTACAACCACTGGAGACACTGGTATCAGCCTAGTCATTTATGGTGGACTCAACCACCTCACTGGCAGCATCCCTCTTCCTCCTTCAGCACTGTAAGACACCTCTCCAACAGGCCCCCGAGACCTCCGGATCCGTACAACTGGAGTTCCTGGGGACGATCTGAAGTATTGCCACACATTCAACCCAGACAAGGCGTTCACTTTTCTGCATTTCTGATGGACCGCTCTGATCGGGAGCCACCTCCAAAGAGGAGGAAGAGCGCTGATGGGAGGCCGGGAGGGGAAAGATCTCAACGCTCGCCCGAATGTATACCTCCAAATGGCAGCAGGAGTCCAAAGGGAAGTCCTGAATGGCTACAAAGTGTAACCGGTGGTACAGTGCCTCCTGGGAAATTTCCTTCGAGCCCAGAGAGGACTGCAGCCAGACCAGGTGAATAATTTGGATGTTCCTTTTAATTTATATTGATGTTGGTATGTACTGTAGTTGTGCATAAAAAACCAAATCCACAATCTTTTCACTTCACAGAGTTGAAGAGACAATGGGAGGATCTTTCTCAACTTTGTAATGCTGCATCTGCGAAAGAAGGGAAACAAAAATTGCCATTTGATTTTTCTGTGATGTCCTACAATATCCTCTCGCAAGACCTGCTCTGTGATAACACGTACCTTTACAGACATTGTAATCCTCCCGTTCTGGACTGGCATCATAGGTTTTCAAACATCATCAAAGAGCTGGAACAACACAGTGCTGATGTGAGTGAATGCGCTTTTCTTGCAATAATCATTTGTCGAATATTCTCATTATTTATCATTTCCACGTAAAACTTATTTGCTGGATTCAATTTTCTGGCCTTTTGAGTTTAATACCGATCATTGTTATTACCAGTCACACATCACAGCTAAAATGCCATTCAGAACTGTCTGACTGGCTTGAACTCTTTGCCAGCAATTTTCTTACTTCAAAGTGTACAAACATTATACATTCTAAACTATATAGTCTTTTATATTATTTTTATGTAATGGTTCGGATACACAGATATTAAAATTACGGCTAATATAAATAAGATGTTCATGTCAAAATCAAAATTACAATTTGCAGAGTTGAAAAGACTAACATTAAGTGAGTGTTAAATGCCTAACGATGCTTTGTTGTTTTATTCAGTAGACAAGAATGGATGATTTTCTTAAAATATCTGCAAACACTTTTTTTCCTAGATAATGTGCCTGCAGGAGGTGCAAGAGGACCACTATCAACAACAAATCAAACCCTCGCTAGAATCTTTAGGTAGTTGCTTTACTTCCTTGATGACTTTTTATTTCTCTTTAGTACTGTTTGTTTATTTTTTCTATTTTAATATTATTTTAAAATGTATTTTTTGGTGATGGCAGAGCTGATTATTAACATTGGCTACTATGCTGATTTGGAGCTCATGAAACATTTCTCATTATCAACAAAATGGTAGTGATGCTTGTATATATATTTCAGGATTCTTTCATGAATAGAAGATTAAAAACAGCATTTATTTGAAAGTTTTTTTATGTAACAAAAAGCATATAAGCAGAGGGCTTGGAAATCTAGGATTCCAAATCTTGTGTAAACCTGGCAAGTTTTAGGGATTTTCAAAAATGAAAACAAACTTAATTTACTTATACTTAATTAATTTTAACTTACTTTTTAACGCTGCGATTCTCTGCCCTTAAAACAGGCTACCATTGTGAATACAAGCGGAGAACGGGACTTAAGCCTGACGGATGTGCTGTGGTCTTCAAACGTGAGCGCTTCTCTTTGGTCTCCTGTCATCCTGTGGAGTATTTCCGGCGTGGCATCCCTCTCCTGGACCGTGATAACGTGGGCCTGATTGTTCTGCTGCGGCCCGTTGACCCTCATAGCTCTCTCACCAACGTCTGTGTGGCCAACACACATTTACTGTACAACCCTAGGCGTGGGGACATTAAACTGGCCCAGTTGGCTATGCTGCTGGCAGAGATAACCCGGGTGGCCCAGTTAGCAGACAGCAGCGTCTGTCCTGTGCTGCTCTGTGGGGATTTTAACTCCATTCCCTGGTCTCCCCTGTATCGCTTTATAAGGGACAGCAGACTGGACTATGATGGCATAACTATTGGGAAGGTAGAGAATCTTGGCGCATTTCCTTGCTTTTTATTTTTTCAGATAAGGGCTGAGTCCGAAATCGCATACTCTCTTGAGCAGGTGAATAAGTAATTACTTCACAACCACTAAAAAGTATGAGTGTGTATAGCATGAATGTTATCTGGAAGTACAGTCATTATCATGCGTCCCACCAGCGCCAGTTACGTCGCTTCACCTCCATTCTTAATTCCCCTCCCATGGCATCATGGGATAGTAAAGTGTCCATCGTATGCGCACTTCAGAATCTCGCCAGAAGTAGGTCACCTAGGTACTTTATGTCTACTCTTTTGAGTACTGTGAATTTGGATATATTTCTTTAGTCAAATACTGTTTTTTTTTTGGCTACTATATTGTAGGGAAGTATGTGATTTGGGATGCAGCCACAGTTTTGGCATCTCTTCAATTTCCTGACTTGATTTTGCAGGTGTCAGGACAGGAGGAGAACCCAAGAGGACAGCGTGTTCTAACTGTGCCAATTTGGCCCAAATCTCTGGGCATCTCTCAGCAGTGCCAGTACGAAAGCCAAACAACAGGTCACCTTTCAGCCCTTGTTACATATCATATATTGTAAACATTATAATCATTTCTAAGAACGTTTGAAAACTGTAATAACAAACATTATGTTCCACATTGTATTTTAAATGTTATTTCTAATAGCCACTGTAAAAACAGTAATATTTTGAAATATTATTACTATTTTAAAAAGCTGTTTTCTATTAAAACAGCATTTATTTGGAATATAAATATTTTATAACAATGTAAATGGCTTAAATTTCACTTCTGATCAATTTAGTTTAATGCATCCTTGCTGGATAATAAATTTAAACAATATATATATATATATTGTTTAAACGTACCTGACCCCAAACTTTTGAACGGTAGTGGATGATAACCATTATAGGGATTTTTTGTTGTTGTTATTAACAGTTACAGCAAATACAGTAACTCCCAAACAGTTATGTCATAAATACAAATGTATGATTTTTATAAGATTAGATCAAAGTGCAAATATGTGAATATAAATAATGCCAGACCTGTTCTTAAAAGTGGATTTTACCTAGTTAGTGTCATTGAAAAAGG
The DNA here is from genome assembly GCF_016745375.1 of Pimephales promelas. Next base: position 8,147,300 of record NW_024121432.1, read on the forward strand.
GATTTATAATGCATGTATTATGTAATTTACTTCATCTGGTTTAATCAAGTGTCCAAATACATCCAAATATGTATCCAATATATCTGTTGTTTTATCATTTAAATTTTAGGCAAATGCCACTTACTTTGAGATGTATACATTCATTATTTGGCTTAAATGTCCAAATACTTTTTGGGGCCACTGTATGTTTGCACATTGAGATTGGCATTCTGGAATAGCTTTAAATATGCAGCTGCTAACTTTTACTTTGAATTATTTTCACAGATTCTGATTCAAAGGATTTGGAGCAAACAGAACTGGATGGGTAAATATAAATCCCAATATATCTCTCTAGTACAGTGCATTTCGTGATTCATTCAAATAAACCCTTGCCCTTAGTTTCTGTAGCTCCTTAGCTGTTGACTTCTTGACAGTTAAGCAAATTTAATGTGAAGCTCCTGTGATGTCTGACAAACCTAAATGTTTTTAACAGTAATCGTTCTTCTCTCACGTGATCTGTTTTCTAGTTTCACTGAGCCCAGCATAGAGCACGGTTTAAAGCTGACCTCTGCGTACTCCCACTATCTTAAAGAGAGCGGTCAGTCTGAGATCACCACATGTCACTCTCGTACAGCCATCACCGTCGATTACATCTTCTACTCCGCAGCTCAGGGAGATGTGATGGCTCAAGCAGGTTTGACCATTACATTACTATTCTCTTACTTAGGAAATACCAAAATAGTTGCTGTTTAATGTAACATTTCACTCAGAATCAGATGATTATTTACTACACCTATTGTGTTTGCTGTCGCCACATGAATATGTATATCCTCAAAGTAGAAGCTGATGCCACTAGACTATCAATGTAAATGTTACATCACCACTCATGTAGTCATGTGACCTGTGATGCTGCAGTTTGCTGCAGTGCAGTACATTCAACAGCAAAATCTCTACTGCTGCTGGTTACCATAGTGTTTTTTTCCCTCACTTACCCAGAATGCAGTGTGCCACCAGAGAAGGGTCTGCAGCTGCTGGGCAGGTTAGCTCTGGTGGGGAAAGATGAACTTAATGAGGTTAATGGCCTTCCCAACCAGAATAACTCCTCTGACCACCTGCCGCTTTTGACACGCTTCCGTCTAAACCCTTGAGCTGATGGCTGACGGAATAAAAAGTGTTTGCGATGATCCTACAGCCTTTAAATCCTTTTGTGGCCAGAAGATAAATTGTTTAACAAACTCACAGTACAATGTAAACCTTTTTTTTTCACACCAGCAAAGGAATGATTCACAGATTCTCTTAAAGGAATAGTTCACTTAAAAATGAAAATTCGGTCATCATTTACTCACCCTCAAGTTGTTTCAAACCAGTATGAATGTCTGTTTTCTGGTGAACACAAAAAAGTACCAAACAGTTGATTAACTTTTTAACTTCCATGGTTTTTTTTCCCCCTCATACTATCGAAGTCAATGGGGTCCATCAACTGTTACCGACATTTTTTAAATATCTTCCTTTGTGTTCAACAGAGGAAAGAAATTTTAGTTTCTTTTTTTTAAAGTTTTTTAGAAAACTTTAGTGAGAGTAAATGATGACAGAATTTTCATACCTGATACCTGATTTTTCAGTTGATTATGGGGGCATTCATACTATACCCAATACATTGGGGATGTTTTATTGTGAATTTTGGCAGCTTTGATACTAAGCAAGCCATTTCATGAAGATGTTAATATTTTTTTATTTTCAAGGTTTTACAAGCTATCTGTTTCAGACCTGCATCATATTAAAGATTATAATAAAAAAGAATTTTATCTTAAAGCTGTTGAACTTATTTATGTAGTGTTGTATTGCTGTTATTTTTTATATTATGTGTGTGTGTATATATATATATATATATATATATATATATATATAACTTATTAAAATAATTACATTTAGAAAATTTCCAAATATTACATTTACATTACTTTGTATGTATTTGGCTGAAGCTTTTTTCCAAAGCGACTATTAACGCATTCAAGTTGCACATTTTATCAGATTTTTGCTACCACTGTGCTATATTTGAGCTAGAGGAAGAGAAAATAGAGCAAATATTCTGTTTTCTTTTTAATTTTAGATAAATTCTAAAAGTTATTTTATTGTGCTATTGTCAATATAGTTCTTCTACATTTTTATTTGCATTGTTATTTACATTAGTTATTTTATTACATACCAAGTTAAACTAAATTAAAACTATGCTTTGGCAACTTACTGAAATAAAATAAAGTTTGTGTATTTTTTATTATTTCAGTTAATGTTTATTTTATTTAGTTTAGCTAACCATAATAACCCTGCAAATTAGATTCGCAAAACTCTAGCATTTAGACTGGCCCTTTTCTCTGATTCTCAGATTAAAAACCATGAACAAACTATACTTGATCCCAGTTCTTGGATTTTTTTAATGCATTACAAGTATACTAAGCTTACTGTGTAGTGTGTAATATTTATTTACAGATATAGGATGCCACATGTTTTATATCTATTAAGACTGACAAAATGAGAAACTAGATGCAGTTTCTGATACATTATTCCAAAACTTCCAAAAATTAGTGAGCATCAATTGCCTCATGATGAATCAGTTGAAATTGTTTGATTTTAAAATCAACTCAATTACATTAAAGGGTTAGTTCACCCAAAAATGAAAATTAAGTCATTAATTACTCACCCCCATGCTGTTCCAACCCCGTAAGACCTTCGTTCATCTTTGGAACACAAATAAAGATATTTTTAATTGAATCTGAGAGCTAGATCAGTCCTAGATAGCTGCCTAAGGGACTGGCTCTTGACGGCCCATAAAGTCATTAAAGAAAAGGTTTAAATATTCCATGTGCCTACAGCGGCTCAATTATAAGTTTATCAAGCGACGAGACTACTTTTTGTTCGAAAAAAACATAAATAACGACTTTATTCCACTATTCCATTACTTCCTTATGGGCGCATGCGCGAGAACTGAGACGAGGACGTTCTCATTCGTCTACTTTTTGTTACCGGCTGCTCACCGCTTAGGAGTTTTACCGCCACCTACCGTATAAAATGATGATCCATATATAAGGCGCTCCGGATTATAAGGAACACTGTCGTTTTTTGAGAAGATTAAAGGCTTTTAAGTGTACAGCGTGCATCTTCCTCTGCTTGTAAACAGAAAGTTTTGCGCTTCCAGCTATATCAGCACATCATCTTATACGGTAGGTGGCGGTAAAACTCCTAAGCGGTGAGCAGCCGGTAACAAGAAGTAGACGAATGAGAACGTCCTCGTCTCAGTTCTCGCGCATGCGCCCATAAGGAAATGATGGAATAGTGGAATAAAGTCGTTATTTATGTTTTTTTTCGCACAAAAAGTAGTCTCGTCACTTGATAAACTTATAATTGAGCCGCTGTAGGCACATGGAATATTTAAACCTTTTCTTTAATGACTTTATGGGCCGTCAAGAGCCAGTCCCTTAGGCAGCTATCTAGGACTGATCTAGCTCTCAGATTCAATTAAAAATATCTTTATTTGTGTTCCAAAGATGAACGAAGGTCTTACGGGGTTGGAACAGCATGGGGGTGAGTAATTAATGACTTAATTTTCATTTTTGGGTAAACTAACCCTTTAAGATCATTCCTTCCTTCCAAATATAGTGTATAGCCTATATATATGAAGAGTTCAGATGCAAAAGCCTCTAAATGCCATTTGAAATGTTCTTCTTTAATGATGATTTTTATCAAACTTGTATATTTAAGTTCAGTAATTTCACTTAAATAACAATTAATAGGTAATTATCATTGCCATTTAAGTGAAATCACTGAACTTAAATATACAAGTTTGATAAAAATCATCATTAAAGAAGAAAATTTCAAATGGCACTTAGAGGCTTTTGCATCTGAACTCTTCATATATATATATATATATATATTGATACAGTATATATTGATATACTGTTGGCTCTCCTATCAGTTAAATACGCAGAAACGTTGCCTTTATTTCCAAAAATAATTACTGCATGACTGTGCAAATCAAATGTGCATTACAGCTCAAAAATATATTATGAAATCGAAGGGAAAACTTTCTGCGTTATTAAAATCCAGATGATAAGCCGTTGAGATTCAGCCGAGTGTTCTTTGGGATTGAGACAGTGGTGGGTGTTCTAGGAGTCCTTTTATCCTGAGAGAAGAGATGAGAAATGACAGATTTTTGGTAAATCCGCCCGACTCTATTCCTGTGTGTGCCGCTGCTGTCTTTGTAAGGAGGCATATTCCCTCTGTGCAGAAACACTCCACTCAGGCTGGCTTCTTTAACTGTGTGGCTGTGAGATTTAGGACAACTGAAGTTACATCACCTGGTTTAATCTCAAATCTTCTCTTTTGCAAGAGCAGCTCCTTTGGCCTACAGAGAGAAAGAACGGCCAGGCCAACACATTGAATATTTAGATGGGAGCGCAGGGAGAGATGTAAGCCTCTGGCATTGTTCATTATGCTGATTTTTAAAAACGGATTTTTGAGTCTACTCCTCACAGTCTCGCTTTCATACCTGTCATGACTCATGGCGCTGCTCTGAATAAGGTCTAAATAAGATGCATAAATAAGCACAGAGAACCATGAATCCGACTTACAGAAAAACATAGTTTTATTAAAACATGCTACAGAGGATTAATAAAATGACATGTTTCCTCGTGGGGAAATGGAGGTGACCCAGAAACATAAATTTATGACAGAAAAAGACTTGAGAAAAATGTGTGTAAAACAATTACGTCAATTGAATTGTATAAAGTCCTTATTTAAGCGGTACATTTAAGCTATATTACAGAAACATGAGGACAAGTTTGAGGTGAGGTCTTCAAAATAGAGAAAGTCACATCAAGAACATTCTTTGAGAAGAAAAAAAATGTTTATCAGTCATCAAAATTGATTGTATTTTCAGACAAGACTGCATTTAAGACATGGAAACAAAAATTCCACAAAAGCATTTGTAATCTCATGAATATTAATTTCACCTTTCTTTTTCTTTTTTTTTTTTGGCAATGCTTACCATCAAACATGTATCTTAATTGAGATTAATTCAGTTCATAATAATTGTGCTACAGAAAAGTCACTTTAATGTGCTCTTTACTCATAAAAAAATGTCAATGCTAGAACAATTGAATCTTAAAATATGGGTAACATGTCTTAGCACCTTTAAGGGGAGATCATTGCATTTCCTTAAAACCAGAAACCCATTTTCAAACTAATACTGGGTTTTTTTGTCTGCCATAAAAAGGTTTTCACGCACAATTTCACACGCATCTGATAACTTACCAAACAAGTTATAAATTATAGAAATCTGTAACAATGTAACGTTCTCCACGTTCCACATAAAGGGTCTTCAACATGATACATCTGATATGTCATTGAAACTTGTGACCGTTCATCTTCAACATTGTCATCACTCATCCATTTCTTTCTCCAGTTGAACATATATTTTGTAAAAAGGATGTTGGTAACCAGACAGTTGAAGTCTTCTATTGACTTCTATAGTAATTTTTTTCCTACTATGGAAGTCAATGGGTGCCATCAACAGTCTGGTTACCAACATTCTTCAAAATATCTTTTGAGTTCAACAGAAGAAAGAAACTCATACAGGTTTGGAACAACTTGAGGCCGAGTAAATGACAACATTTTCATATTTGGGTGAACGGTCCCTTTAAGGATGAGTTTGACATATTCAGTGGTCTGGCACTTGTGTGGTTCAATAGCTTTAGATAGAAAGCTGGTACCAATTACAAGGCAGAATGAGCTATAATGTGGTAGTTTGGTCAACAGCACCCAATAAACAACGATCAGAGAGGAACGGCTCACATACAACCCGAAAAATGAGCAACAATGTCATTGCTACAATTTCAAAAACAGGTCTGCTGTCAAGAAGGACGGATCCGCAGACCTTTTCCACGTGCATAGCTTATTCTCACGAGGTGGGAAAGTTTGAAGTCATATGCTGTTGATAAAGAGATGGGATTTTGTGTTTACTTGATTAGTAAAAGGTGATTTTCTAATACAGTTAGAACTTACTTGAATGAGCCCCTAAAGGGACAAGGTGATGGAAAAAAAAAAATAGATGGGAGGAAAAATCGTATTCAATGTTTTTGCATTCCCTCAAGAAACTTTGTGTTTTGAGACAAAAGTTTTTCACCCGAGAAACTTTCCTCTCGCAAAACTTTTGCATTTGTGGCAAAAGTATTGTGTTCCCCCAAGAAACTTTGTGCTCGCTAACAAAAGCATTGAAATGTAGTTGTTTCTTCTCAGTTCATTTTATTTCCATCACCAGTTTTGCGTTCGCTCATAGCAAAGTTTCTTTTTTGTCTTCGTTTTTTTTGTTTTGTTATTTTATTATATTTAAAATATTTTTTTCCCATCACCATGGTCCTTTAGGGGCTCCGTAAAAACCCACTTATCCGCTTAACTTGCATTCATTAGCGAAGCTGATAAAAAGGCTTATAACTTTGCCGCTGCAAAAAAAAAAAAAAAAAATATATATATATATATATATATATATTATATTATTTTTTTTTTCCTAACAAATGTGTGGAAACTCAAGGATTATGTGCAGCCTTCGCAACCTTCACACCTCAGAGATTTTGTTGAAATATCATAACACAAAACACTACTGGTTAAACAACCGGTAAAAACAAGAATTTTAAATGATACAAAAAAATTAAAACTATTTCTCTACAATTACAACCGTGATATTTTTATGAGGAAAAAAAAAAAACAGTACAAAGCCCAATGTAAGTTAGCCTCAAACCTTCAGTCAATAAATCATGTCCATTCCATCCATATAACAGGAGTGTTTGTGACTCTGTGCAGGTAAACAACAACAAAAAAAAGAAGTAAACTGGATTGAATACAGTTCATACTTGTGAGCAGAATGGGTAGCTCTCTGACGCTCTGGTCCCCTGCGTCCTTTCGCCTCTAGCAAAATAAGCGTCTTCTTCTACAAAAGGGACGGTCAGTCTCCAAAACTACCACCACTACAGCACGAGGCACCGAGGTTTAAATCTCTCTGCCAAACACAATCCATTCACACTCCGGCTCTCACTGCTAGTGAAGATTCTGTTCGAAAATACACATACGCTTGAATATTTCTTTGTCTTCTAAAATACATGACGATTATTTGGGTAAAATATTCTTAAGCAAAGCTGATTTTGGTTCCTACTTAAAATTTCCACTAATAAAAATATGCTACGGCTGGAAAAAATGAATCTCTTTTAAATTTGACAGGGGCACCCAGGTTACCTCTAACACGGAAGTACAACTATAAATATGTTTAATATACTGTACAGTTGACAGTGTGCATTAAGTGGTGTTTAAGAACATGTTGGGTGGAGGGAGGACGTGTGGAGGATAAAGCTGTAGTGTCTCAGATGCGGATCTGGTAGCCGTCACTGAGAGTGCTGAGCTCTGCTGGCTTTCGGTCCAGTGCTGCTGGCCTGCAAATAAATATGTTAATGTTAGTTTCATTTGGGAGATTATTGTTGCATAATGACTAATATGGCAAACCTTTTGGGTAACGGATTAGTTGCTTTAGAGCAGTATCAACCACATCTGTGAAAAAAGAGTTTCTGAACAGTCCAAACTCTGCAACTCTTGAACTAAGTCGACATTGAAAGTTTTTGTCCGCATTTTATGTGGACATCTGAGGGCGACTGAAAGGAGGAGACACTGTCTGTTCCGAGACAGAGGAGGCGGGGGTGAGCCTGTGGACGAGTGAACATCCTGTGCGTTAGAAATAGCCCTGAGTGGAGATAATGCACTTTGACAGGGAGGGGGACTCGGGAAAAGGGCAGGAGCAGATCGGTTGTACCAGTGCTAAATTTAATTTTCCCCGTGGAATTTCCCGTTCACTCAACAGATTTGATGTGGAAAGTCTAGAGAGAATCTTACTTTCTGGGCATTTCATATCTTTATTGATTAGGAATAGTATATTATACTGATAATATAGCATATTCACTGCATCTTTTTTGTAAATGCAAGTTACATCAATGCATGTTTCTTTTTTTTATTTTTAATCAATGTCCGAAACGGATTTTCCAGTGAAAACGACAGACTTTTTTCTGGAGGCTTATTCCGCCCCTTTCTGATAGACTACAAGCTTTCAGATCTGCGTCCATACTGTTGAAGAGAACCAAGACTTCGCCCTGCATACATTTTTTTGTTAATAATCGGTCTCGATGGAAAATGGAAGAAATGATGTCGCTACTTCCATTTTACTGCAACATTTAAGAAATATTCAAATAATACCTCTCATTATTTACCTTCATGTTGTTGCAAAGCCATACATTGATATTTCCTCCATAGAACACAAAAGTACACAAAAAAATATCTTGCCATACAGTACAACAACAGTTTTACACAATTTTTAGGAAATGTTGGTTTGCTCCGCAACACACAACAAACTTAGCACATGGTTTCAGTAGACTTCATACAGACTTGTGTGTATATATACATATATATATATATATATACACATATATATATATATATATATATATATATATATATATATATATATATATATATATATATATATACACATATATATATACAGTATATATATATATACAGTATATATATATATATATATACACAGTATGTATATATATATATATATATATATATGTATATATATATATATATATATATATATATATATATATATATAGTCCCTAATAGTTACTTGTTACTTATCTAAATGAGTTAAAGAGAAAAGTTTAGAGAAAAACAGTTAATAAGTAAATAATAAATCTGACTAGATTTGTTTTTTTTGTTTGTTTTTTTTGTTTTTTTACTTATTTTCCAAATAATATTTAAGATCACAATTTTTTTTTTACAATATAAGTTGGGTCTTTGTACAAGAAAATATATTTGCCTTTTAAATTTTAGGATGGGGTTAGGATTTAAAAGTCCGTGGCATCTAAAAGACTGAAACACCCCTGTCCTATGGAACAAAATACCCAGAATACAGGTTTGAACAACATGAGGTTGAGTAAATAATGACAGAATATTATTTTTTGTTTGAGCTATCCCTTTAAGAGGTGTATTTGTATAAGAGGTGTTGTAATTGTATAAGATGTTTCCTTTTGAGAGCTTCAGGAACTGTCACATGCTGCAGGTTTTATCACAGCGGCAAAACTGCATAATCATCAACTGCAGAACTGAGGGTGTTCATTGTAGAGCAGAATCATTTCATAACTTCATAATTCTTTCCACTGTAAGTGAATAAACAAACTCATCTACCAAGAGATGATTGTGCTGTGCAGTTCTTCTGTGTAATTGAGGGTGATGCTGACGTTAAATAGGTGGTGTGTTTCAGCTGCCTGGCACACTAGTGTATGTGTGGGGCTCAGTAATTAACATCTCAGAGCATGTGACAGGAAGGTGCTATTGAGCACAGCAAAAATAGCTGCGATCGGGAAGCTGGAGGACCACAGATCTGCAGTCTAACCTTTGTTATAATTTCATGGCATGTCATCTGAGAGGTGCATTAGATTAGCCAAGTAATTACAGCATTGTAATACACAACAATCAAGAGTTCTTTTTTAGACATGTCAACAGCAGCGATTAAATGCATGCGATTAAACAAAACTCATGGGCTCAAGTTAGAACACAGACGTTGCTGTGGTATTTTTAAATTGCTTAACACAAACATAGCCTTTGCTAGATGAGCATCTGTGACCATAATTATCTTTCATCATTTTAAGACTTTCACTTATTTTACTAAAGTAAAAAACGTTTTGATTCAATTAATTTCATTTATGGTGTCAATCCTAAAAAGGTATATTTATACCAAATACAACAGAAACACCTAAATCTCCATGACTGAAAATATAGAGACTTGAATCAGAAAATATTTTTTTTCTGAATCTGTTCATTCACATGAACCATCTAAGTGAACCGATTCACTTGAATCAACCGAACTTTCCATTACTTCATGATCGTTTTAAATCATACCAGTCAACACTCCCGTTTTTCCCGGGTTTCTCACATTTTTTAGCCCTATCTTCCTGACCCCTCCCAGTTTGTTATTTCTCCCGGGAAAGTCCCGTAATTTTCATGACCCAAACTCCTTTATGAATAATAAGAATAATAATGACAGATCTTGTATTAAATGCATTATATTCACACAATCCACACACCATATACAATTTCAACCCATTTGTCATCTCAACCTGGCAACCTATACCCCAGTTGCGTGGAAAGCTCAACCCCGAAAGCGAACACACAGACATTTTGTGTTAAATATGTAAGAAAAACAGATTGCTATTGAAATTACCGAAATCGTCAGCCCGTTCTCATCCTTTAACGTCATATAGAACGCTATATATGCAAAAACGGCGCTATACTACGCACATGGCACCCTTTATCGTTAATATAACACGCGAACCCAAGACGTCAAAAAATCCTTTAGTGTGAATATGACACGCAGACCCCACACTAAAACTTAGCCCTCTCAGCGCGTGTTATATTAACGATAACAGGTGCCATGTGCGTAGTATAGCGCCGTTTTTGCATATAGCTTTCTATATGACGTTAAAGAATGAGAATGCGTTGAAATCGTGGTAAATGGTAAATGTGAACGCGCCATTAGTTCCTCCCCAACACACACAAACTAAAGCACACTGGCTTTAAAGCCCCATTATGTTATTTTTGAAATTTTGCTCTCAGGGTCCCCCTACAGTTGGGAAACAGTATTGTCTTCTACTCCTGTCATAAAATCTATCATGGATATGCATAAACACGCGTGCATAGCTCACATTTACAAGCCAGCGTCTTTATAGTACCGTTAGCCTATTGGCTACTGTTTTACATAATGGATATGCTAATTCAATTCAATGTTTGTTGGTAGATAATAACCATGTCGTCAATATTATAATATCAAGCTACCATAGATGAATCTGAAATGTTTGAAAAATCGATTTGCATATTAGCCTGAGCTAATATTTTGTTTGTCTAATCATGTATTATTTCATTGCAAGAATGTAGCCTCAACCAAACTCAGTAATCAGTATACTTTCACGTCTCGAGCTGGCGCAAGCTGCCCGCCCCGGCTCTACGGGCATGCTTGAGTGTGTTAAGCGCCCTCAAAAGAAAGCAATGCAGTCTACATCGGATGCAGCGAGGTGCGAAGCTACACTAGACTCGTCGCTCAAAAAAAAAAAAACGCTTGTTGGGCTCTCGCGTCGGAATTTGTGAAAGCAGGGGAAGTGACGTATGCCGTAAAGCAGTCGAATATTGTAGATCTTTTTGTGCTCAGGTTCCTACCCGCTCCCCGAAGTTACAGAGTGCAACATGACATCATGACTTTTGCGTAAACATATACGCCACTTTCGAGTCAGGTGGCGTGTTATCTCTACGCATTTTGAGCTATCCGCGTGTATCCGCATATGTCTACGCCATTAACGTCCGCGTCATTCCGCGTGTCTGTACACGCAGTCAAATCTCCAGTCATAAATGCCATTAACCCCAGTGACGGTTATGTTTAGGGACGGGGTTGAGGTAAGTCATATATTTATATAACGTTAAGTCAACGGCGTTCATAAACACGCTGAAAGGCGATTATGCGTCTTGATAGCACGCCAAAAATGGAAATAGGAATTGGCGTGTCATACACACGCTACTTCATGAGATCAGTCTGCAGAGTGCCAGTAAAAGCGATACAGACACTGTCAGACTATAGCAGATCTGTCATTCAACATATTATAAGTGGATTGTACCATCACAAGGGTTTTGGAAAAATATTATAAAGGCTGAAAAAACTACAGAGTGCTGCTTTAACATAATCCATTGCACCAGAGGTTACATCATCAGACGCTGAGCTCTGAAACGCTAAAACACAACAGGACCTGCTGAGTATCACTGTATGCTCATATGCAAGGATTATCCATGGGTTCATTTGAGTGTGACATGTCATTGAGGCCCGCATCCACCACAGCTGTTGCATTGGACTCACATCCTATTAGAGTGAGTGCCAACCCAGTGAAATGCCTGAAGGCAGTTGCACTGACAGGGCCTTTAAAACGCCACTTTGCTTAAATAACTAGTCCTAACTCCCTGCTCTACATCTTTTTTTCCACAGCTTAGGGATCCCTTTGTGTCTATGTCTTGCTAAAACAGCCACTTCTTTTTAGAAAGGAAGCTTTGCTATCCATCACTGTCACTTTTTATGACTCTGCTCCTAGTAGATACAGAGCACTGCCAATATTGCCCAGGGGCTCAACTAAGAAGGAAAGGAATCTTCTTTCCTCAACACCATAAACAAAAGCAGCCCGAGGTCTCCCTTGTAAGGTGATCAGCAGTGCTAAAAGGGTCCACTCAGCCTGATAAAAGAGTACTTGTGCTTGTGCCGTGCTGCTATTGAAACAATAAAGTCAACTGCCTGGACGAGAGGAACAGGGTCGTGCTTTGGTAACATGAGACCCTGCCAAGCGTGTGATGCTAGAGGAGATTAGCCAACGAATTACCACCAGCTGTTTCGCAGTGTCGCCATCACAACTCTAATGAGAATGGACTCGGTTAAAGGCATGAACATGAAACATGAGCAGACAATGTGTCGTCTTCAGTAACTTTAGTGACTGCTACAAAAGCTCATGAAGTGTCTACAAATGTCAAGGAGTGTTCACACTGAATGCGATTTGAAGTGGAAAAGTGTCAAAATTACTTATTTTCAAAGAATAGATGGAATTTTGTTGTAAAATATACACTGGGAGGGAGCATGACGAATCATTTCCACACATGAATAAAGATCTTGAGTCTTGACCTGGAACCAGACGACATGTTTCCCAGCTTCAATGTTAAAAGCAGACGATTGGCTTTCCAGCGGAAGGGGTGGGACATGTGCATTACGAGTTACGGGTTTTCCCTATATAGACCATTTCACAAGATGTAAACAACACTGGTCCAGAAACACTTCCGGTTTCAGTTTGTAACTGTTTTCTTTATTTCACATGTAAAGAAAAAATCTTAAAGATGTTTGTTTAACTTTTTGATGTTCTGATATGTTCTGTTGGTTGTATTTTATCCCAGCTTTTATGTAGTGTTAAAAAACTGAAACAGGAAGTGCTTCTGGATGAGTTTTGTTTACATCTTGCAAAATGGTCTATAGTTGTATTGAGGATTTATTAAGTGGTATGTCTCTATATAAATTGTCTCTGTTTATACTCATTTTCTTGACAGAGACTTCTACCAAGCGCCTTTCACACAAGTGGATGTATCTTCACAACATCAAAGTGTCCATTACTTACGATTTGTCTCTTCTGTGGACATGTTGGCGTCTTTGGGGACTGCTGGCTGATCGGCGGCGCGGTGATAAAGACTTGCCTCGGCTTCGTTCTTTGATTGGAGACTGAGCGCTGGACGACTTGAGGATCTGTAATAAAACCCAGTTGTTTTAAAACGTTCATAGATTTCATATATTTTATGTTCATTTGTTTTTATATATGTGAATAAGCTAATATATTATGCAAGTGAAATTGAAAAGTCAAATTATAAATAGCAGCATGAGGTTATAGGCCTACAGATCATTTATATCTTCATAATATTAGAATTTCAAGGCAATTAGAAAGAAAAAAGGGCTCAAAATCTTCAAGGTGGTAAAAGGCAAGCTGAGAAACTAACAGATGAGGAATACTGTCTATCTATCATCAACCCGACAGGGATCCGGTGCAAGAAAACGACAAATCTACAATCAGTATATTAAACGGGTATGGCTTGAACTTTTTCACACCGCAGGGAGCAAACACTGAATCGATCTCATTGTGTTTTCTCATTAGTCAGTGCAGCACAAATAAACCTAGCGTTATGAAAGACTCCACTTATACGTTCATTAACTTGATGACGTTCATTAACTTCAATATGCTAGTAGACAACAGATGTCCCAATCTCTCAGTCGCTCGATATGTTGTGCTTTCCCCACATGAGCAGCACAAGCGATGAGAGGTAACTTTACATTGCAATGTTCTCAATTGTTATAGTTGATTTTTAGAGTAAGATTCATAAAAATGAGTGACTCTATCGGCTCCATGCTGATGATGCCAGATGCTGGGTTTTCAGTACATCAAGAAACTCTTTCAAGATAGATTGCCAAGTCAATTTTGATTTCATGTTGTCTATGCACAAGCAATTTCTGCAAACAAGCATATATTTCTGTCCTCGACTAAAAAAAAAATTTATATATATATATATATATATATATGAGAGAGAGAGAGAGAGAGAGAGAGAGAAAGAGAAGTATAGGAATATACATGCTCTAAGGTGTTCATGTAGCTTAAACATTAAAGACTAATTGCAAAAACATTTAGGTTTTAAATAAGGTCACACATTTTTTTTACATCCATAAAAACATCTATTCCTTTCACACATCCAGAGCGCAATTTCCACCCTCCGCTCACGCCATTCATGGAAACTATGTCACAGCTGACTGCGGTCAAGTCAAGGCCGCATCTGAGAAACTGGGAGCACATGACCTACTTTTTACTGTCTACATGATAAACATGTCCCATAGTACACTCATACAGATGATCTCAAGCTAGTCTGCAACTCCTCAAGAGACATCCGAGGACAAATATGAACTCTGCTGATCCAGTCACAACTCAACCAGGGTAAAACTACCAATACAGGCAAGCGTGATTTTTTTTATGTGGCTCCACCTTCCACAGGAAGTCTGACCTTATTTAGTTGACCAACTGAATTAGCTTGGTTTTTGAGATGGACATTAGCGTTGCGACCGAAATCACGTACTGTCTGATTCGGTAGGCTACTACATTTGAATTCGCAACTGTTAAAAAGGATGCTCTATATATAGTATGAATATGGGTACTTAGTATGAATGAAATTCGGACGTACTACATCCGCCATGTTGTTACTGTTACTTGACCTACCAGCGTCAGTTGCGTCCCCTCCAATGGCCTGATGGGATAGTAAAGTGTCCATCAAGTGCACACTTCTGAATCTTGGTGCAAGTAGTAGGTCATCCAGGGACTTTTCGCCCAATGTTTTTCGAATACTATGTATTTGGACATACTACTATTTTTGCGTACTGTTTTTTGTATACTATATAGTAGGGAAGAATTTAATTTTGGATGCAGTGTAGGTCTTGGTTCCAAAACCTAAGATATGTCATTATGGCAAAATTTAAGGCAGCATAAATATGAATATCAATAGCATATTCATAAAATATCTCAATAATATGCTTATATAAAGTATGAATAATATAATTATAGTTACGATATATTGATAAAAAAAGAAACAAGGGTAGATGGGTAAATCTTAGCCATGTTATTAACTATTAAATAAGTAATTTTAGTAACTAAAACTACTGTTAAGCTAAAAAAAACCCATACAAAAACATTTTTAAAATAAAATAAACATTAACATTTATATAAAATATAACTAAACGCATTTTATTTTAGCTAGTTGCAACGCAACATTTCTCATTTTCTTTTAGTTTAAGCTGAAGTACTAAACTAACTAAAACTAAATAAACTGACAATTTTTTTTATTAAAACTATACATACATATTTAACTATATATATGTAAAAAAGAGAAAAAAACAACAAAATTACTAAATTGAAATTAAAATTAAACACAGAAAAGACACAAATTTAAAATATTAACAAAAAATATAATAACAATAACATTTTATTGTCTCACCTTCATCCTCATGTCACGGCCGTGTTTCTCCAGCTCTTTGCGCATGTCTTCATGCCCCTGCTTGCAGGCGTTGATCACCAGATAGTTCCACTCAATAGGCTGGAAAACGTGCGGATTATGGGGCACGTACAGGCCGATCTTGATCTTCTTCATGGTGTGCTGGTAGCGGCGGTATGAGTCCTCAAAGTCGAACACCAACTCGCTGAGCGTACGAAAGCTCAAAGATCTGTCCATAAGGTCAGCACGCCGACTCATACCCAGGGTGCCGTAGCGGCCGTTGCAGTAAACGCCCAGCACCACGTGATGGAAGTGGTGTCCGGAGAACTGGGTCTTAAAGCTGATGGGGAACCGCTCCACAGAGGTCAGACCGTTGGTTAGGTAGCTAACGGGAATAGCGTCAAGGATTTTATTAACAGTACAGTTTCGTTAACGTTCATTTGTGATTGGTTTACTCAAGACAGGTTGGATACATTCCGAATAATTTAACAGCCCAGAAAAAGCAGCTGCTTGAGAATGAGGAATTAATTTTTTACTGTTAAAATTCAGGAGGATCCCGAAGCCTTTTATGAAAAATAGCAAATACTTTCAACTTAATGTGAACTATTGATTTTTCAAATCTGATTCGTCTTTGTGCTTTGTGCAGTAAGTTTGGCTACGGTCACACTTCCTGAAAATCAATCAATTACTGTAGGTCAATAAAAAGCTACAGTGTTGTGAATCAGGCAATGTATTAACAATTCTTTTCATTTAAAACTCACTTAAGATATGCAACAGCTAAAATGTGTGTATATTCTCAGAACCGATACCCTGACTGAAAGCTTAATAGCGTTTATTCTTTTAAAATAAGGTAAAGTGGTGCTTCCAAAGTCAATTTTGTAAATTCTGAGTATAACCATTTGTGCTACAGACAATTATGCGTTTTGTTGAGAAGTGTTGTTACTTTTTTCAGGTGAAATATGAGAAATAAACCTATAGATTTACAAGTAGTTAAACCATATCTAGCCAATCAGAACACTCTAGTAAATATGTAACAACTCGCTACCACACTGAACACCCTAGAAACTGCATAACAATGCCATAGCAACCACTCTAACTTTGTGGTGATGACCACTTTTGCAAGCCTAGCAACCCCTCAGACATCACTTACAACCACATAACACTTTGAAGGCATTAGAAGTTGCATAGCAACACCCTGGCAACCACTCATAACGCTGTAGCATGTTGGGAAAGACTTCTGCATGTAAAAACGCCAACAAGAACACCCTAGAAACCATCAAGAACCTCCTAGCAACTACATAATACCCTCTGAAAGCCATTAGATGCTACATAGGAACACACTAGCAACCACATACAATACAGATTTTTTTCAAAGCAGCTTTACAGTGATAACAGAAAAATTATTAAATGATCCAAACAGTTAATTTTGGCTGTCCAGCAGCGCTTAAAAGAAAATAGTGTCATTGTTCAGCTGAAGTCATTTCAAGTGTTGATTTCAGTTCCTTTGTAAAGATCAATTGTTAAACTAGTTCATTTTATCTATAAAGCAGTTCTGCAAAAAAAGGTCGAGTAGTTTGCATCACTGGATTTTACTGTCAGTTGTTTAACATTTCACAAACGAAAGCCAATCATTTCAAGTCAAACAAAAACCTTCTGATTCCATGAAGTTGCAGGGATGCGATTGAAGCTGGTCAGCAGACACTCGGCTAGACTAGCCTTCCCCTCAGGCTTTTCCTTCTCTCTGCCTGATCTCTTCTGTAGTCTTATGTAAGCGATCAGTGCTCACTGCGGCATGGCAGGAGTCACCATGCTGTGAGTTTATTTGCAGGGTTCACACCAGGATTCTTCTGCAACTGGGGACAAAAAAAGAGACTACTTTTTGACCTTACTGACATCAATCACATCAGTAAACTGAGTGGTGTTTGTTTTAGGGTATCCTTGAGGTAATTTAAGAACTAGAGTACCAACAAACTGGAAAGAGATTGTCATGATTCCTGTTCTCCTTTCTGATGCTAATTTTGAATTCATGTGGCCTCGACGGTGCTAAAATGAGGAAATTATGCTTTACGACCACTCTTTAAATGAATCATTATCGTCACACTTGTCAGTAAACATTGTGCAGTGTCGTTTTGCTGTTTGGTACGGCACAAGCAGCCTAAAGCACATGCCGCAGATCTGTTGAACCATGTGTGTCTAGCAACACAACGCAACGTCCTGGAACTGCTTCCATTTTTGCCATCTGCCTTTCAAAGACAATAACCAGCACAATATGCGTGTAGTCTATATAACACGAGCATATTCATTTATTAATCAAAGGCTCCAGTGCTCCACAAAACAAAATCAGCTATCTCAGAATAAAACTACAAAAAAAGCTAGTTTTCACAATTACACTCTTTGTTTTGTTTTTACCTGATTTCCATTAAGATATCTAAAAATCCTTTAAAACATGAAATAAAAATAAAACAAGATATATTCAAAATGTTACATTTTAATATACTTTTAATTAACTTTTGTTCAAATGTATCTTGTTTCAAGTTTTGTTTTTTAGATATTTTGATATGGTTCCAGTTTGATTATTAATATGTGCACTCTCAGAAAAAAAGGTACAAAAGCTGTCACTGGGGCTGTACCTTTTCAAAAGGAACACTTTTGTACCCGAAGCCTGCATATTGGTACCTTAGTGGTACATATTAGCACCTAAACTGTACATGTTAGCACATAAAATGTACATATTAACACCTAA
Organism: Pimephales promelas; assembly: GCF_016745375.1. The sequence goes on from NW_024121432.1 coordinate 8,165,712, forward strand.
AATTTACATATTAGTATCTAAAATGTACATATTAGCACCTGAAATGTACATATTAGCTCCTGAAATGTACATATTAACACTTAAAATGTACATATTAGTACCTAAACTGTACATATTAGCACCTAAAATGTACATATTAGCACATAAAATGTACATATTAACACCTAAAATTTACATATAACACTTAAAATGTACATATTAGCACCTGAAATGTACATATTAGCACCTAAAATGGACAAAAGTTTACCTTTTGAAAAGGTAAAGCCCCAGTGATAGCTTTTGTACCTTTTTTCTGAGTGTACAGCAAAAAAAAAATGTCTAACGAATACTGTGCACTGATGAATCATATAGAAAAAGTCCAGAGACACTGAGAAAGCAGATAAATTAGATTTTGATCTCTTCAAAAGAAGGATTGTTAACTGTAGCTCTTTATTTCTTTGATATATTTTGGTCGATTGAAAATGAACTATAGGGCGGTTCGGTTGAGGTGATAAAGCAATCTGACTCAATGGACCAACAAACTAAGAGGTGTCATAATTCATAATGAAAATGTGTTATCTAAAAAGCAGCACTGTCTGATTCTGTCTGATTTTTGTGGTTGAAAACCAAAGAGCGCCTCTTTTTTGTTTAGTAAATGTTTTTCTCGCTGCATTGCAAGAATTCTGTTCAGACGAATCCTTGATCCTTGTACTAATATATCTATATCTATATATATATATCTATATCTATATATACACATGTATGTATATATATATATACATACATATACATACATATACATACGTATGTATATATATATATATATATATACACATACATGACAGCTACAGATAAAGCTACAATACGCCTGTGGATTGAACTTGTCAATCCATCTTGATGGATGATGCAGAGGTATGTAAACAGGTGAACTCGGACCAATAAGAGGACAGTTTTGCTCACGTGTGGCTTGCATAAACACATTCTGGTACGCTTTGAAATGCCTTGTTAAAGTGATCCAAACCAAGAAGAAAACGTTTTAACAAAATCTCCCTGTTTCAGAACAAAGCAAACGATCTACAGGTCTAAAAAGGCCCTTAAAGAAAATACAGGCCCATTCCATATGTTTCGTTCCACTGCAGCTCTTTTTGAGTTCGTTCTCTGTGAGTGCGAGTGTGCGTGTGTCTTTACACACACACTCACAAAACCCCACACCAGTGTTACAATGAGAAGACACTAGAGGATCACATTACCCATCAGCAGGGCCATGTGATCCTCTCAGCAGCAGTGCCGTGAATTTCAACATTCTTATCTGCAAGGCACGCATTCTGAAACCTGCGGGGATTACTTCTGCTATAGGTCCCAAGAACACAGCAAGAAGAATGTACTCGTTTTGTCTTCATTTGAATATCCAGACAGACTTTTGACGACTTTACAAAACAAGACAATGAAACGGCTCTAGTCAATGTTTTCATATCATTATAAAGCAATTCATTTGTTGACTAGATGTCGCACTAATGAAGAACAGCAGTGTGTTTGCTGTCGAGGCTGAGAAGACGCCGACATTTCTAGCTAAACTACGTGACAAAAACGCACACAAGCCCGTCCCAAATGTTTAATGTTACGATTGTTAGCATCGATTTCCATTAGTTTATATCCAGCTGGTTGCTTTTATGCATTCTTTAAGCAGCGAAGTTGCCTTTTTAAAGCTAGTGAGTCACGTTAGAAAACAAACTGATATGGTCATGCAGTCGACAGAAATATAGAAACAAATCAGAAACGCAGTTCTTTTTTTATCGTCACTGTTTTTTGTAGTGCTTAGGGCTGTCACAAAAACAAATGTTATTTTTCAAGACCCCATTTCAGTGAGATTTTATGTGTGGTATTTTTAAAAAAGAATTTGCTTACAGCAACTTTAACTTTACAATAGCCTCAGTGTTCTCAAAAACTATAACACTCTTTGTCCGTTGTGATGTTCGAGTCCTTTGCGACTTTATTAGAACTGCATCAAGAACGCTGTAGATGGGGGTTTTTTTGTACACAAAGATACAAATCTCAAAGTGACGTAAACTGGAACCCTTCATCTTCCCGCTCAACTCTACAAATCGGCACGGAGAGAAAGCAGCTATTTGCAACTAATGAGCCATGAAGTGCTTAACTCAAAGTGAAGTCTACACTGAGGCTCCTGTGAAACAGAATGTTTCTCTGCAACATTTCTGGCATTTGCGCGAACAATGACGACATGCACCTTGTGTTAACCTCTGGCCTGGGTCTGTTGAGATAACCGGCATTAACAGTTCCTGAAAGAACACACCCTCCCAATGACACTGAATGGCACAGCTGCATCCACTACATGGACAGGAAGCTGTGCCTGCCTTCAAGGAGAATCTACCACGACTCCTAGTTTCCTAGCAACAGCTGAAAGTTAAAGCTTCGGGCTGAGTTGAGAGGGGGGATCATGAAGAAAGACAGTGATGTGAAGCGCATTGCCTTTGACAAAGCGCTGCTTAGTCTTCCATGACAATTTGAGCAATTGAGATATCAAAACAACAATAAAAGTAAGGGAGAAATGGGGCTTTCCCCAGACTAATGGGCTCTATGCACTGCGTTATTTCCGGTGAAGCATTAGGGATGCTCGATAACTTCCGCCGATCATAGAGTCCAATGCAATACCGAGAATTTATATTGAATTTTATACTCCATGGTTATACTAATGAAACGTTAGTCACAAAAACAGATAAAACAGACACCCCTCGTTGTGTTTATGCTTCTTTTTAAAATTATATTAAATAAACATAACTATATATAAAATTACATCTAAACGTATGTACGTTTCGTTTCAAAGACGGGAGGACAGTAAATATTGAAGACTCTGCCATAATCCCGTTTTCTCCGGTTTTCCTCCGCTTTAATCTACACAACCGGAAATGGACGAGCATCCTTACGTCAAATGCGGAACTTATGCGTGCATATAGCCCATTAACAGTGTTGTTAAAAGTGCTCAATGGCAATCATTATTTTATGAGTACTAAATTATAGTTTAGGGTAGGGCTGCATTGAAATTTCGACCACTGAAAATATACGTCGGCCAGCTCTTCAGCTTTCGCCATTATCACTGCGTGGTGTGATGCTCTGCTCAATATTACGCTCCATTTGATTTATCTTGTATTTGAAAATTTCTGTATCATTAAAATTATTGAATTTCATTAAAAAAGCCGTTTTGGTTTTGGGCCAAGTGCATCCATTTTGGTGCATCCCTAGTTTAGGGACTAAAAGACTAAAACCTTTTCGGAGGAAAGTCCGACTACAAGCCAGTAGCCACAATGCAAGTGTATTATGAGTGTTAAAGTCGGCATGAAATGAAAATCATCCCTATCCATTCTCTAAAGGCATGTTATTGATCTTATTGTGAATGATTAATCTATGCATGTTTCATTTTTCATTTTTTTCTTGACCTTGTAATTTTTTACCAGAAATAAGGTCAATTAGAGAATGCCTTTTGGCAATCACTGTTATTTTAGTATTAAAACTATAAACTAAAAGTTATTAATATTCTATATTTGATCATTATTAATATTATTTTATTATTCATAATATTAATATATTTTATATTTCTATTTAGCTTTAAATTATTTTTATTTAATTTTTTTAGTAATTGTATTAGTTAAACTGATCTATTTTCTATACATACTGTATATACGTATATTCATATAATTATACACAAAGTATTTGTTAATATTTCTATTATTATTCATATTTTATTATTTATTACTATTATTCATATTTTCATTTTTCTGTTTAGCTTTAATTTATTGGTTTCAGTAACTGTATTTCTAATTTTCATTTAAGTTTTTATTTTTTATATATATATAATATTTATATTTTATATTTCATTTTTTTTTTCAATTAATGAAAGCCATTTTTATGTTTTTTTTTTTTGCTAAAATAACCACACTGCTGTCAATAAATATAAAGGATACATTCCAAGAATAACTGCTTCAAGGCATTTGATGGGAAGTGATTCTCGTATCATCTCTCTGGCAGTCTCCATCAACCTGAAAAGAATATATGTAATACAGGGTCAATGATTTCTTATTTAAAATAAATCTAAAAATTGCATTCATGTCTGGATAAAAACTCTGTATTTTGTAAAAGATCATGCCAGCACTTTCTAAATGAATATTAAGAGAGTAAAATAAGAAGTAATAGGAAAAGACTAAAAACAGGAAATACAAGGTAAAGAGACATGATGATAAAAATTCCTGAGCGATGGCATCACTTACCCACTCAGAGGTCTGGTTTTCTTAATCTCAAAAAACTGAGTTCCTGTGTGGTTGTATCTGTCATCCGTTAAGGAGCTGTGAACTTTTACTTTCCTGTTTTTTGTCATTGTGACTCATACATCTCAAAATGCACAGCTGCGACCTGTTGAACCCAACATCCTCATTACCTCAAAGATCTCAATCTATTTGTAGGCAGAAAATCAGACACAGAGATATTAATCGCAAACAATGATGAACATACCATACCATATGTCTAAGTATCAGTGTGCCAGAAGTATGCAAGCCTAATAGTGGCTAATATCACTCTACATTAAAGAGACTGACATACCAAAAAGGCACTTTGAGTGACTCAAGCCAACTGAATAAATTACACGGTGCGAAAAAGCATAACTGGCACTCCAAAGGAATGAGTACCAATGAATTCATAATGCATCCAGACCAGAAGAAGCAGAGTTTCCCAGAATAAATGGTTTGTGCAGGGAAAAGGATACTGCAGGTTTCTCATGTAGTTCTGGACGGCATGGAGCCAATCAGGCACTGACATTGATGGCTTAAAGTTGGGAACCAATGGCACAGGGTGCTATGAAAACAGAAAGGATTAGCAAATTGCATCAGTCATAGACAAAGCAATCCCAGAATGCACTGTGACAAGCTCTTTTTTTAAAAAGAAATTAATACTTTAATTCAACGCGGATGCATTAAATTGATCAAAAGCAACAGTATTTTTAGCGGCAGACATTTTTAAGGTTACAAAAGTTTGAATGCAAATAAATGCTGACTGAAAAAAATATATCATGGTTTCCACAAGAACATTAAGCACCACAACTGTTTTCAACATTGATAATAAGAAGAAATATTTCTTGAATGGAAAACAAATCAACCTAACTGGTTGTTTCTGTTACACAGACACTACACTTGGCAGTAAGGGAAGAAGTGTTGAATAAAGAAATGGAGGGTGTAACTTACTTTTATCTAGCTAAAGTAAACTAGTCACAAGGTGACTACCGGATTGCCCTTTCTACTCAGATTCTGATGTCTCTCAATGGCATGAAAAGTCCTTATCAGAAACAGTGTCTCATTGATCAATAGCACACTTTCAATGACACTCCTAACTGCAAAGGGGCAGCGAAGAGAATTAGCAAAGAACAAAGATCGTCCTCTCGCACACTAGCCTCCATTCATAAGGAAACTAAGCAATTAATGAAAGCTAGAAAAAAGGCTGTCCTCTATCTGAAACAGGCTCTTTACTGCAACACATTGATATAGAATTAAGCATGTGTTGAAATACAGCTGAGGTCACAAGAGGAAATGAGAAAAGGAATCATCTCCTGTTTCCTCTTTATCTCTCTCTCCCCCGCGTGAGAGAATGAGAGACTGTAGAAATGTACAGTATTGTCCGTTTGTGCCGACTTTTGAAGCTTTCGAACTAATGCTGGTCTAAATATTGAAACATACATAGCCTATATCTTCTTGTTTACGTTCATTATTATAGTTATGTTATGTGCTTTGAGACATTAGCTAACATAATGCCACCTCTCGTCTTGAGATGCTTTGCAAATGCTGCTATGTGCTTTGCGTTCATGTCTTTTGGAAGAGGCATGGCTTTGGAGACGCTCTCAAGGGAGGGTAGGATCTTATGCTTTCAAAGCTAGCTTGCTATTGCTAGCTAGTCTGAAATTGCCTACCCTACCTTTAAGGAGAGTCTGATTCGCAACGTCACATTTTGATTGGCACTGTACCTTTTGACACATTATACAAACTTCAAAACGCAGCTCTGAGTTAGCTAAAGGTATGATGATGAATTTTTTTTTTTCATGTTAGAAGGCTAGCCAATAAATCGTACTTAGTAGACTATTTCATTGTATTGTTATTGCCTGTCACCGATTCCAGTTCAGGTTGTTCTAAAATTATGCATCTGTTACACACGTTGCAATAAGTGTGTGTCACTCTCAGAAAAAAAGGTACAAAAGCTGTCACTGGGGCTGTACCTTTTCAAAAGGTAAACTTTTGTCCATTTGAGGTGCTAATATGTACATTTTAAGTGTTAATATGTACATTTTAGGTGCTGATATGTACATTTTAGATGCTAATATGTCAATTTCAGGAGCTAATATGTCCATTTTAGGTCCTAATATGTACATTTTAGGTGCTAATATGCACATTTAGGTAGTAATATGTACATTTTAGGTGCTAATATGTATATTTTAGGTGCTAATATGTCCATTCCAGGAGCTAATATGTACATTTTAGGTGCTAATATGTACATTTTAGGTGCTAATATGTACCACTAAGGTACCAATATGCAGCCTTTGGGTACAAAAGTTTATCTTTTGAAAAGGTACAGCACCAGTGACAGCTTTTGTACCTTTTTTTTCTGAGAGTGTAGTAATGCAGACACAATTAATTACTTTTGGTTATGGTGGTATCATGGTAACTTGTCTGTATTCATAGTGTTTAAATTCATTTTTGACTGTTTATATCAGGTGGTACAACCAGATAGTTCTATGTACTGTAGTTGTACCACCTGACATGGAAAGTGTACCAAACTACACATAGGCCTACTTGAAATTGGCAGTTTTTACCAGTATTTGAGAGAGATCAACAAACCTTAGTTTGTACTCTGCCACAAGGATCAGTTGGGCTCTCAAATTATGCATTATAATTACTGTTATTCCCTTGTCAATTCACAATGCAAGACCCATGTTTGCAGTTGTGCCACCCTGATACAGAAATTGCTGGACAAAAGTTTTTTTTTATCTCAACAGCTTTAAAACTACTGATATTTACACAATTTGTTTAAAGGTTTCAAACTTAAAATGATGTCATGGTATTTACTTTTTATTTATTTTTTTATTATTAAGACACCATTTTTATTAGTCTGTTCATTTGTTTGGACAGTTGCACAATCTGACATTTTTCAGGTTTAAGATAACAAAACATTACATAATATGAATAATTTAAAAGTATGAAAAATGTATTAAAAATAAATAGGTTAATTAGATTAAAGTGATATATGCCATGAATGTATCAATTTATTTTAAAAGGAAAGAATGCACATTGACCCGCTCTCAGAAATAAATGTACAAAAGCTGTCACTGGGGTGGTACCCAAGTACCTTGAGTCAAAAGTAGGCCTACATAAATGGCACCAAAAGAAATGTTACTAAAACCTTGTCCTAGTGACAGCTTTTGTACCATTTTTCTGAGAGTGCATGGTAGTTTAAAAGGCATTTATTTCATGGATATCTAGGAGTAAAATTTTCAAATATGTTGCCCTAGGCAATTTCCCTTTATGTTTTAGGTAGTAATATTATTCAATGCTCGGCTATCTCTGCTTAGTAAATTTTTGTTTAATAGCTAGCTGTAGTAGTGACAGGTTTGTTCACGGTCTGACAAATGTGTGAATAGGCCACAAATGTTTTCCTAGTTGGGGATACTTTGTTTTATCGCCCCCTCTTGTTACTTTAGACGTCCCCTCTTTGGTACTCAGCTAGCACCGGATCTGGTACTGTGTCTAAAATCTGCACCAATGGATTATGATTATGGATTATGATAGCAGAATAACAATGCTGTTGTTCTGAGTAGAAGGTCTCTTGAAAAACAGTCGTGCTTCCTGCAAACACACACCTTCTTTCTCAGCACTTAAATATAGAGGTGTTCAGAAAGGCGAGGTGTGACAAACCTCTTAAGAACTTACACCCTCAATAAAATGATTCTGCTTGAAGACTCAAAGGGCTCAACTCAACATAGTACAAACATTTTTACACAAACCCTACAAAATTATCTTTAAAATCAATTGCTAAACTTCCTTTAGTTATGTTTAATTAATAAATCGTACCCTCTGCCAAATGACAGCTGAGTATGCAAGCAAATACCAAGTTTAATTGGACACACACACCTTACGCCAACAACAAATGTTACAACAAACAAAAGGTTTGACATTCATTTTGCTTTCCTAACTATGCAAGACCATCATTGGTTGCATTTTTATTATTCACACTACCATTCAAAATTGGGGTTAGTAATATTATGGTATTTTAAACAAGAAATGAATACTTAAAGTTTTGATCAAATAACAGCCTTCGCGAGTATACGAGACTTAAAAGCATAGTGACCTTGTCTAAAGAACCATTCTGCATTGTCAGACAAAACACAAAATAAAAAGTGGAGTAAAAAGCATAGTGTACAATTAACATTATTTTCCAGTGTTCTCCAGACCAGTCAAAAATCTCTTATCACAGTGCCGGCATCAGTTTAATTTGCATTCAGTCTTTAAATTCAGTATCGATTTCCAAAAAGTGTATCTAAATGACACTCTGAATATTGATTCTGACCATTTGAATTCTCAGAGAGAGGTTTCATTTACGTCTACACTCTATTCCACAGGCTCAACTGGGTCTCTTCTACCCCGAAACGAGGTCAGCGGCAATAAATAGGGCACAATCCACACTCGCAGGGCCGTTAGCTGACCTCTGCCCACCCGTGGGACTTGACAGAAACTTGAAACTCACTAATCAAGCCACCCAGAACATTTGTCCGTCTAAGAGAACAGATGTGGACTCTTCAGTTGTTACAGAAACAAAGTCATAGCACAGATTTGAGTACAGATTCAATTAATTTGATAAAACAATTTTCCTTCAAAAACATCTGTGCTGTTTCTATGATGACTCAAAGATTGTTTTGTTTGGCTGTGGTCACAAGAGGTAAAAACGAAAAAACAAAAATACTGTTTGTTTTCTCACAAAAAACGTTTGTTTCGTGTCTTAGGCCATCAATGTGTACTTACATTTACGAGTCATTAAATCATGTTTAATTTGGACTTCTCTGTGCATGCTCTTTGAGGTGGTGACCATAGACCTCCATTATATGACTGACAGACAAGAACGGTTTGACCTAAAAATATCAAATTTGAAAATACTGTGTAAACAAAGACACCTACATCTTGGATGCCCTTGAGGTTAGCTAAAACATATCAAAATTTAATTTCAAAGTGAACTATCCCTTTAATATTTTGTGCAAGCTGTAATACAAAATAACAGGAATTACACAATTACTCTATAATAGCATTCCAAATCCAATACCTAATAGCACTCCAGCTATCCAGACCCAGTATTATATCAAAAAACAAAGCCGCAACATGCAAGAGGTGCTATGAAAAATAATAGGCTCTCTGAATACTCTACTTAGCTTTCAAACATTGTTTAACTGCATCAACATTGACACTGCTGTACCAGTATGTGCTTTGTTTTCATAATAACTGCAGTGTCCTCGGATCCAAGGTTATCACTGGGAGACTCTGAATCTTTATCAATACAGTCATTTATGGGTTCAAACTAAGCTATAGGACATTCCCATGGACTGTCACTCCATTTAATGGACCTAACAGGAATGTCTGGCTCGTGTTGCAGTCGTTCAAGTGACTCCTGATCTGGCCGATCTGACGGATTTCACTCCACGCACCTGTTCAACACTTGCTGGTGGGGAATGTCCCTTAATAAATCACTTTAACATCTGGGGATCCGACTCAATGCTTTTGACCAATCAGGCGCCTATGTTCTGCACGCATCAGCACATATGAGAGTGTAGGAATGCACAATAGTGTTAACTAAAACAAAAGAGAACCTAAACACGCATCTTGAGCCTGTGAATACTGTCCGTCTGAGCACTGAGGATTAGTCTGTGATTAAGACTTGCTTTATCCCCTCTGAGGTCCTTCATTTGCATGCCCTATGAAGCCTGATCAGCCCTGATTGGTTTATGTTTGGAGGTTAGAGCAACATTGTGATAAAGGGACATGACAGCATCTTTAATCCTAATGAAATTCATACGACGTCACATGGCATCATTCCTCATATCATGTGCATTAACGGAGGAATGTTTCTTCATAGTTGTCATTGGATCAGATTATGACCTGGGACAATGTGGCGCAGTGTTGGAAAACACATGGATGAGTAAATCCGCTCACATGTCTCATAGCCTACACTTCCTCTGCTTGAAAACTGACTCACATGCATGGCGGTTTGTAAGAGGCTAAAACACTATTCCTGTAAACGGCTTCATGTTTGGAAGTTCAACAGTTTTACCAAAAGATTACTGTATGCATATACTTACCAAAAAGTACAGTAAAAATGTTTTCTGAAAGAATACTCCCAATAATATGCTCACCAAGGCTGCATTAATTTGATCAAGAAATGTTTATTATTAACATCAATGTTGAGATTGTGCGGCATTATATTTTTGTGGAAGTTTTTCAGGACTTTTTGATGAATAGAAAATTCAAAAGAACAGCATTTGCCATTTAGGCTATTTGAAACAGCAATCTTTTGTAACATTGTAAATGCCATTATCAATCACTTTCACTTATGATCTAGGCCTATTGAATGCTTACTTGATACATTTTATTTATTTAAAAATAAAATAAAATAAAAACTCACTGACCCTAAACTTAAAATCACGTTTTAAAAAAAGCACTGAGGTAATGAATTTCTAAGAAAACTTTATAGTCTATATATCAAGGTTCTATTCTCATGTACTATGTAAGCATACTTCAGATATGTCCAAAAACATGGTAATACCAAGGTGTGAACATTGTCCAGAACATTTATTTTAACTGACATCTGTACACACACACATAATGTTACTTGCTGTTCCTCAAAATCTAGTAACTTGCCAAAATGCCAACCAAGAAATCATGTTTGGGCATTGCATTAAATTAGTTGCCTCATATCACATCAGCATTTTGGGGATCATATTTATTAGGTCAGGTGCATACCAAGATCACAGAGATGACCTTCCAAACAAGACAACATTTTAGGGTGTTCTTAAGACAGCATTTAGGGAAATCTATATGCTATACCAAAAATGCTTAGATGGGCAGCTTGCCAGGTTTTGAGACACAGACACTAGTCCACTACTTTCAACTTACTTTTGGGAGGTGTGTTGCATTTCGTATTCTATCCACCATCTCATGTCCATCAGGATGAACTTTAGTGACGTGCGACCACATTCTCTCCCAGGTGACATTATCTATGGGAAAGCCCGTCCTGTTGACGAAAAACGGGACCCCGCCGTCTTTCTCGTCTTCCTCACCGGATGACCGACCGGTGTTGTTTGCGGCAGTGGACGAGGAGGATTCCGCAGCGGGACCCGTAGTGTGACAGTAGGTACTGGTGCTTTTGGACCGACCGTGTCTGCTAATCTTGGCAGTTGAGCCGCCGCCGGTGGCGTTTGGTCCAGTCATTGTTCAGAAGTCTTCCGAGGGGGAGTTTCCCCTTGTTGTTCCCCAGATCAGTTATGATTATCCAGCATTCATGCACAAAGACATGTTGCGTCTCGAGCTTGCATATTAATGTGGCAAAACCACACAGTACTCATCAAGTATGACAATGCAGGTGGTTTAAAATATACTCAGATACAGAACAAATGGTCAATGATACCATTTCTGTATCAAACTATGGGTGAATGTCAATGTAGGATAGATTAAAATCATAAATAGTCATATATTCCCAGTAAGCCGCATGCTGTAGTAGTTGGCGGTCAGCTCAGAGTGCCACAGAAACTACTTCATCCTTTCGCTCAAAAACACTGAGTCCTGCGGAAGGGGTCGCTGTCTGAATAATCCACGGTAGAATAAATCATCCATCTGATTGTAAAGTATTAATGAATGATTTGTTTTTCTATGTAGGCGTGTAACCGCTTTCACTCACGGTCTCAACAAATGGTCACTCACTCTAGCGTTTTTTGATACTGTTATTGTATCACCATAAACAACAGCCAATCAAGTTCTGGCGGCTTTTTATTGGATGAAGCAACAAAGCGAGGCGGGTTCAATTCCATATAAGGGAAATAGATCAGCCTGGGATTGGCTACAATAGCGGAAATAGGCGTGAACCTTCGTTGTGTTTCCAGCAGTTTTTTTTTTGTGAGCTTTTAAAAGCTGCATTTAAAGTGATAGTGCATGTCAAACCCATAGAATGTAAAAAAGGTCAAACCATTTTAGCCAATTATAACTTTTCAAACATTTAAAATGTATGTGTACTAAGCCTTTAACTTTCGCTATTTTTTGCATCAAATGAAATAATTATTGCACTTTTCATTATTTATGTTAACAAACTGCCCTCAATGCATTAAAGTATAAAGCACTGTTGTTGTTTTTATTAATATTTTAAATTAGTTTTATTTTTTTAATTTAGATTTTCATATTTTCCATTCTCATCTTAGTTTTGGTTAAGTGTAAGTAAAGTGTTTTAAAAAAAAAATGGTTTTTATTAGTCCTAATTTTAATTTCGGATTTTTTTAGTTATTTTAGTTGGCAATATCAAGTTAAATGAAAATAAGAAATGTTTCCTTGGCAACTAGCTGAAATAAAATTATCTTTTAATTGTATAATTTATTTTATTAAAATAACAAAATAACTCGTTCAAAACTTCGAGTCATTTGGTTCATTCAACGAACGAATTTACTCGGGAAAAGATTAGTTAATTTTCATGATATATAATTATATAATTTTCAAAATTGTCTTCTTTTGGTAAAATTATAAATTGTGCAGAAGATATCCCTACCATGTCATTTAAAAAGAAAAACAAAATAGCATCTGCTCTCCTTTCAGTGTTAAGTTCAAACGTCTGCATACTGGTTCTAAACTTTGCCAAATGATTTTGTGTCTCCATGCTGTTAATCAAGGAAAGCACATAAAGGGATAGTTCATTCACTTGTAGTATTTTTTCAACGTGGCCCATCAACTGTTTGGTTAACGACAAAATACATTATTTTGAGTTCAGCAGAAAAACATACATTCATGCAGGTTTGAAACACTTTGAGAGTGAGTAAATTGTGCCAGAATTGTCATTTTAAAGTGAACTATTCATTTAAGGTTAAAAAACACAGTCTATGGTTAAAACGCATTGATGAACGAAAAAAGTCCTGTATGATCACTAGAGGGCGCTAGAGGACTAAATTAAACATTTCTAGAGAAAAACAGCTTAGATAAAGAGATTAAAAACACAACACAAGATTAAAATAATCAATAGATTAAAATAAATAAATGATTAATCTAACAGTACATTACTATAATGAGTAGGAAATAGAAACTAAATATGTTCGGAATAATATTGTAGACATTTATTTAAAAAAAAAATCCCAAATATAAATTGGGTCTTTGTAAAATAATTTATATAGATGCCTTTTAAAATTCAGGAGGGGGTCCCTTGCTAGAGAATGATCAATTTTTTGTGGGTCTGTTGCATCAAAGACTGAAAACCGCCGTATTGGTATGTAACATATTTGCAATAACAAACAAACTGCATATTTTATTTTGAGGAATTTCATTTTTATTTTAAAACAGCAGTGATGGAAACATGAACCCCTTCCAGTCCTTTAAAGCTCAGAGTGTAATGCAAATGAGTTTTTTACTTTACAGTGAATTTCCCAGCATCATTTGTGTACAATAATGTGAACCCCCAGTTTGCGCAGCTGCCTTCATTATCCAACAAGAATACCAAGTAGAAACAGTAGAAATTCAAGCCAGAAATCTATAAATACGAAAAAAATCAGAGAGAAGCCATCTTTCTAATAAATATGCATCAAAAGTAAAAAAAGAAAATTAGTTAAAAGCAAGTAAACTTAGAGTTACAAACCATTCAAATAATAATGCTCCTTCCACACTTCCGAGGAATGACATATTCATAAAACCTCACTCGTGTCACTATAACACATTCCTTTTTTAAACAAACCATCCTTAACGTGGTACGAATGCTGAAAGGTTACTTTGTGCTTTCTGGAAAAGACTAAACAAGTATTCTCCTAGTATCTGTATGTGTTACACAAGTCAAAAATGTTGCACTTACACATATTTGATTTTATGTTGCAATGGGAGCATAAGCACTGAAAATGATTTCAGTCTCATAATGATGGGCGATTTTGCTAAAGCAATTACATTCAGTATACACTACAATTTACATACAATGTCTTTTTAGTTCAAAGAACACTATTCATTATCCTGAATAAATAAGATGGAAATTCATGTTTTTTTGTGTAATTATTACATGTAGATGTTCTGCAATGCAACAGCAGACTTCAGAAACGTCCAAGCAAAACACAGTCAGACGAAGCAAACCAACATGCTGTTTCAGTCACACCAACATGATTGTGCATTTAGGCCTTACAAGCCATGTTAAAATCCTAATATTTGGTCCACAGTTCTTGAAACAATAAATAAATAAAATAATGCTTGCAATGCATGTATAATCAAGAGACAGATTGTATAATCAATCAGCCTAGATTCAGAGAAGTTAATTTACAGCATTTGTGAACATTTAGCAGTCCGTTTTCTCTGAAAATTGTGCTATAACATCATTACATCACAGCGAAATAAGGAGATTTCAAGTCATCTCAGGAGAGTCTGTAATCTCTTGTGATTTTTGATGTGCTGTTGGAAATGTTTAAGACTTAAATTGAAGTCTCGTGAGGTAAGCTAGAGGACTCCAGCTTGACGTCACTGGACGCTTTATCAGAAGGCAGCTCAGTGGGAACCTTCAGGGGAGACAAACACATGTTCAAATTAAGATCTCATTAAGACATTATGACATGTCCCTTAAGATGACAATTAATTGATGAAATGGTTATCTTGAAGTTGAAAACCAGGATATCGAAGGCCAAATACACTACCAAACAAAGGTTTGAGATCTGTAAGATTTTTAAAATGTTTTTGAAAGAAGTCACTAAGGCTGCATTTATCTGATCTAAAATACAGTAAAACTAAATAAAATAATTATTTGTAGTTAGTAATATATTTCAAAATTAAATGAATTCCTGAATTTTCAGCATCATTACTTCAGTTCTCAATGTCACATGATCCTTCACAAATCATTCTAATATGCTGATTTGCTGCTCAAGAAACATTTCTTATTATCAAATATTGTGCTCCTTAACATTTTTGTGGTAAACCGGATTCATTTTTTTACATGATTACTTGATAAATAAAAAGTTTAAAAGAACAGAATTTACTTGAAACAGAAATCTTTTGTAACATTATAAATTAATGCACCATGTACATACTATGTACTTAGTAATTACAATAACTGGGTGGTACTGACCCTACATCTAAACTACACCTAAACGTAACCTATGTAGTTACCTTAGCACTTTATTAGTTAAGTACAGGCAAGTGCATGTACTTCAAAATAAACTGCCACCAAAAAATCTTATCGAGCCCAAACTTTTGAATGGTTGTGTTGTGTACATTGAAAAACAAAGAACAAAAAAAAGCTGTGCCTTGTTTTACATCATACTATTTTTTCCAAAACTATACAAATACAAATAAATAAAAACATAAAAGGTAAAATAACACTTCTTGACATTACAATTTACTTTCAAACACATCAGGCATAATCCTTGAACTCTCTGTTCCTGTCAGGGTTCTGTCACTTCGGTCTGTTAATTCTTGGTTTTGGTGACAGAACTCTGACACTGCTATAGAGTGCCGAAGTGATGACGTCACTTTGTAGGACAACTCGGAAGCTAGCGGCGCATGGGTTCCCTCGATCGAAAAGCTATGCATTTTCCCCATAGACTTTTGGAAAATCGCAAAAAATAAGATCTGTGTTTAACAAAGAGTTGTGACCCTTACATGTTTTGTCTATCAAGATAATCTTTACAAGTTAATCCAAAGTATAAAGTTGTAAAAAACACAAGCAGACACAATAAAGTAAAAAAAAAAAAAAAACACAAGCAGGTTATAACTGTGTGTTCTATGTCATAGATCAAAACATGAAAATATTTAGAGGCTTTGTTCACCACAGACTTTATTTCAGGCGATTTAGCAAAAACCCATTCAAAAATCCCATAGACTTTAGAGCGATGGAACCGGGAGTGCTAAAATGCTAACTCGCTTCCGCGTTTTGGCCTACAGAGTGACGTCGTAACTTCGGCACTCTATTGTCTTGTCATTGTCTTCTGTTCACTTCGGTATAGTTTAGTTTCTGTTCCCTCTTGGGGGTTCGGACATTCATGTTCCGCGTGTTTGTATTCTGTTCTCTATTTTGTGTAAGCGTGCAGTTTTTAAGTTCACTCGGGCCGTTTGCACTTCTGTCTGTGTGTGGTGTTGCTTTCTGTGTAGCACGAGGTTCATGTTTACATCAGCCATGTGCTTTCTCGTTGTGTTTTCGCACGGCTTGCTTGTCTGGTTCTTTGTGCCATGTGCTTTCATGTATATTGTGTAACCCCACCCTTCTTGTTATCTGTTTATGGTTTCATTTGCCCCATCTTTTCTCCTTCATTATCTGCCTTGTTTTCTCCCTATTTATTCTCATTGTGTTTACAGTCTTGTGTCAGATCTTCCTGTTCCAGATTTTCCATTGCCAGAATGTTCCCTCTCGTGTGTTTCTGTGCCTTGTTGTTGGTCAAGTCAAGTTCTGCTGCTGGTCCTGTTTTCCCCCTCGGGGTAGTTTTTGTTGTTTTTTTATTACATAAAAGACCAAAAAATTCTGCGTTCTTGAGTCCTTGACTCATACCTTAAAGGATTAGTTCACATTTGAAAAAACTTTTGCTGATAATTTACTCACCCCCATGTCATCCAAGATGTCCATGTCTTTCTTTCCTCAGTCGAAAAGAAATTTAGGTTTTTGATGAAAACATTCCAGGATTTTTCTCCATATAATGGACTTCAATGGGAACCGGATGGTTCAAGGTCCAAAAGACAGTTAATAACTGTTTCAGATGCAGCTTCAAATGTCTTTAAACGACACCAGACGATGAATAAGGGTCTTATCATGCGAAACGATCGGTTATTTCAAAACTTATTCCAAAAATGTAACTTTTCTAAGGACAAATGCTAGCCTTGCTATATTCTCTGAGGCGCGTTTGTAACGTCACGTAATACGTAATTACGTTCAAAAGGTCACGGGCGACGTAGCCGGAAGTACAGAATCAAAATCGTCCGACATCGTTGTTTTTCCTTTTAATTCCTTTTTTTGTAAACGGCGTTTGAGTTAGTTTGCACGTTCAACCTATGCGTTCAACTTGTAAACAATGCCTCTGTACTTTCGGTTACGTCGCCCGTGACCTTTTGAACGTAATTACGTAATACGTGACGTTGCAAACGCGCCTCACAGAATATAGCAAGGCTAGCATTTGTCCTTAGAAAAGTTACATTTTTGGAATAAGTTTTGAAATAACCGATCATTTCGCATGATAAGACCCTTATTCATCGTCTGGTGTCGTTTAAAGACATTTGAAGCTGCATCTGAAACAGTTATTAACTGTCTTTTGGACCTTGAACCATCCGGTTCCCATTGAAGTCCATTATATGGAGAAAAATCCTGGAATGTTTTCATTAAAAAACCTAAATTTCTTTTCGACTGAGGACATCTTGGATGACATGGGGGTGAGTAAATTATCAGCAAAAGTTTTTTCAAAAGTGAACTAATCCTTTAACCTCAACCTTGACATAGCATAGTTTGGTCTGTTTTCTCAGGAAAACATCTTTTTAAACCGAAAACTAAACTGATTATAAATGCACTGAGATATTTTACGCTTCACATTATTAAGATTTAAATGGATCTCTCTGTGTTCACCATATTTATTTTGCAAATGTGATGAATAGCATAAAAATGAAACTTACTGCTTGTCCTTTGTTTGTATTGCCCACATTGACGTTGTTCCTTTTGAGGTCTGATTTAATCAGAGCTGTAGGAACGACACAAAAGTTTCTTAATGCTGCTGTCTACATACAATACTGATCAATAATAGGAAAGGTCTGTAAATAAGAAAAGTAACCTGTTAGAACAATGCCAAGGAGGATCCAAGCACACAAGAAAATATTTCCGATGAGCGGGCCGTAGTCTGTGGTCAGCTGCCCTTGTATGAGAGTAAATATGATGCCGAACACCTAAAATTAAAGATTGAGTATTAGACAAGAAACACTTAAATACCAATGACTTATTTAAGAATAATCTAGACCTGTTTTTCAGCCTTCTGTCGAGTAAATGCGGAAGGACAAAGCTTATCAAATTAAATCTGGGTGTGTATTCCACCAGGTTGTTCATAATGAAAGTGGTTAGCAGTGTGTAAATGAAACATTAGGGGTGTAATGGTTCTCTGTAAACAAAATAGAACCCAGAAATTCTCCACCAAGGGTTCAGCACCCACTTATTTAACTAAAATCCGATTATGCATACACATTTATAATATGGCTTGTTGAAAATAAATAAAACAGACAAACAGAGTTAGGCTAACGTATGACTGTCGATGGACACACAGTCTGGCATTCACTGAACGTCATTTACACCGTCATCTACCGGCTGTTGATAGCGCGCGAGCACAGGTGAGACCTGAACAGCACACATCTGTTTTTAAACTAAACTCATTCAAGCCTTGCCAATTTAAACATTCATGAGCAAAAATATGTGAAAGAAAACTCGTGCACACTCTGTGAGAAGATTTGTGCTTATCCGAAGCACACACACGAAAAGCCTTGATAGTCTTGCGTTTGAACGGACAAATTCACACAAAATTGATGTCAACATACCCGTATTGTCGAGTACTTTAGCAAACATAGCAGATTATATCTTAAGACTTAAGTTAATGTTAACAGTCGAGAAAAGACTATGCATTTGTTCAGTATCAGTGTACTGGATCCATGCATTATGTCTTAAAGTAACAGCAGCCTTATATTCCTGCTGTCTGCATGTGTTTTTAATGTTAAACAGCAAAAGATAAAGAAATCATCCTTGTATCTTTGCTCTATTTATTTGTGCTGTTGCTTGTAGTTTGATCATTTGTTTTTATTTAATAGTAGTCCTTTAATCGCTGATCATAGCACATACCGAACCATATCGTGATAAAAGCTGAACAGTGAGTAATTTGAATTAATGGTAAACTGAAATCTTATTACAAGAATGAAACAAGTTGAATGAGCATGCCACACATACCTGTGCAAAAGCATTCAGAAGACCAGATGACGTGCCCTCAGACTCAGGGTATGTGATTTCAACACCGAATTCAAAGCCAATGGGAAGGTAACCCGTCATAAAAAACCTTTTGAAAAGAATAGCAATAACATGAATCAAATGTACCTGAATGGTAGAGAATAATTTTAATGAGAGAAGCTACAGAGAGCATGTACAAACAACAATAGGAAACCTTAAATATTAAAAACTCATGTTTTTAATCACGATTAGTTACAGAAAAATTCAAATACAGAATTAGTTCATTTGATTTAAAGGAATAAAGGAATAGTGGTCTGTCTGGACTTTTACTAATTTCAGAAGTTATAGTGACAGGCACCATAAGTTAAACTTTAATGGCAGGCTTACCCTAGGGCCCCAGCAGTAAAGAAGATAACAATCAGATATCCAGCGTTCAGCGTGAATGTGAACACCACCATTCCAATAAAGGACAGCACGTAGACGATCAATGTTGTCAATCTAAAGGGTGAAAGGAAAAATGTTAAACGTTTGACAAGCTGCTTGTCTTTTATCTCTTTTGTGTGGGGACAAAAGTTTTACCCCACGCAGATTTCGCAATGGGTTCAAGTTGGTCGGGTAAATTCGCTGTGTTGACCAATAGAAAGGTGCGTGGCTTGCAAGTGACTTCTATGTGAGCTGTAATTCATTCGTCGCTACACTACTGACAACAGAAAATTGACCACAATATTTTTGTGAAAATGTGGCAGCACCTTAAATTAAAAATTAGAAAGAAAATAAATGGATTATCAGCTGCTAATAATGAAAATCTGATACAAATATGAGTGCAAGAGCTTAAAGGAGTAGTTCACTTTTTCACAAAAAAAAAAATGAAAATTTGCTGATAATTTCCTCAGCCCAATGTCATCCAAGATGTCCGTGTCTTTCTTTCTTCAGTCGAAAAGAAATTAAGGTTTTTGATGAAAACCTTTCAGGATTTTTCTCCATATAATGGACTTCACATAGCACAATAGACTAGCAAAACGATCACTCATTTCAAAAATAAATTAAAAAAAGTTTTATAAGCACAAATGCTCACCTTGCTCACAGAACAGAGTAAGGTGAGCATTTGTGCTTATAAAACTTTTTGTGCTTATAAAATGAATCTTCAAAATGAACGAATGTTTTTTCGAATAATTTCGTTCGTTAAATGAACCAAATGACTCGAAAAAGATTTGTTCATTTTGATGAACGAGTTCGAACACGAAAGTCACGAACGGGCATCACAAAACAGAGCAAGGCAGAGTATTTGTGCTTATAAAACTTGATGACTGATCGTTTCGCTAGATAAGACCCTTATTCATCGTCTGGTATCGTTTAAAGCCTTTTGAAGCTGCACTGAAACTGTCTTTTGGACCTTGAACCTTTTGGTTCCCACTGAAGTCCATTATATGGAGAAAAATTCTGAAATGTTTTCATCAGAAATCGACTTAAGAAAGAAAGACATGGACATCTTGGATGACATGGGGGTGCGTAAATTATCAGCAACAGTTTTTTTTAAAGTGAACTACTCCTTTAAAATGTTTTTTGAAAAAGATTCCACTGGTTTAGCAGATATACATACTTGTAGGTTTTTGTACGATCCAACCAGATTCCACACAGTATTGAACCAAACATTCCAGCCACCACCAAAGTCAAGCCGATTCTCCCTGTGTTAAGCTCTTCACCCTAAAAAAAGAATATGGAAAGTTTAAAGGTGATTTTAACATTTCCATCACATTTAAACATGATAGTGATACTGTCCTCCTGTGAGATTTGATCTCAGGATTTTGGTATAAAAAGCTCAAATGGCTGATTACAACAGCCCCCCAAATAATATTGATATTTCAACATATCGATACAGAAATATCTGAAACGATTCCAAATCCCATTTTACCCAAGACCGATACACAGATCACAGAATGAAGACTATCCAGTGTTATTTTACATTTGATTAGCCTACCGGTACTTTATTTAATTTTTGTAGTATTTCTTACCCGGATATTACAGTACCAACCACCTGAAAAACATTTAATTTGGGATTTTTTTTTAATGGTTGTTTTCAATTTGTTTATTTGTTCTCATTTTACTACTGACTGTTTACATGTCTTTTTTTTTGTTGTTGTAAATTTAGTTCAAAGTTTCAAATAAAACCTCCTGTGCAGTGTGCATGCTAGTGCAACAAAATCACCTAAATTAATTAATAAAAAATTATATGAGATTATAATAAAAAATATCTAAATGGTATTATTCCCAGATTACCTATGGTATTGAGTATAGTAAAAAAAATCTATATTTTTTAAGTTATCATATCAAAGTTAGAAATTTCATCATCGATACAACACTAATTTGTTTATGACTAATAATATTCTTAGATCAAGAGGTTTGTTGCAACTGGGCCCAGAATGTATTTTGGGCCTCATCTACTGCAACACTTTTGACTAAAGCCAGGTGCACACTGTATGATTTTGGCCACGATCTGAGACAACTTTTTCCGAATCCTAAGATTCCTCTGATCCCAATGCCGAGTTCAGACTGCACGATTTTCAAAGTAGTCGGGTCGCTGTTCTTTTCACACTGCATGACTTTCTTGGGTCCAAATAGACTGAGAAGAAGCCTTTTCTGAAACAATGCCATGCTTGTTTGATATGTGATCTATAACTCCTCCCCAAACTCCCGGCTGCTCTGTATCTTGTTCTCCCATTGGCTGTCGGTAAATGCTGATGTAGTTTTCAGTCAGAACACTTGTCACACAGATCGCGTCTTTGCTCATCCACACTGCGTGATTGTCACTCGTGTGAATGAGCACAGATTTGCCTTTCAAAATCGTGCAGTCTGGCAGAAGCCAATATCTGTAGTCTTTGATCGCTGACAGGTGATTAATGACCATTACGATCAAATTTTACCGCCAGTCTAAGCAGTCGAGTTCATTGTCCTGCAGTGTGGCAACCAGCAAATCAAAAACCAACATCAGCGCAGAACCTAATGACGCAATTAGTGTGACAACAACAAACCACTTGCTCCACATGCTGTACATCTTCTTTTTTCCTTTATTTTTTCCCTTTTTTTTGACTGTCGCGCAGTGTCACATGGTTTACAGCGCGGATCATGTTTGCAAAAATGGTTAAGGACAATTATATAAATCGTACAGTGTGCATCTGGCTCAACTGTAATTAATTTGTCAGGAACACCTCTTTTTAAAAGATCTCATGACCAGATATGGCAGTGAAACTAAACTTAAGCCTTGTGGGAAAGCCTGCAGAACAGATCAAACTTGGGAATGTACACAGAAGAGCTTGTCCATGCATGAAAAGCAGCTAATGAACTGGACAATAAATCGGTGACCAGCAGCCCATTCCCGGCAAAGAGTACAGTGGTGGGCCTGAGACGGACCCGGAAAGACCCCTAAACACATGCATATGGCATAGTCATGCTGCAGCGGTAAATACAGAGTTTATCAAATGTCACTTACCGGATAGTAAAAGATGATCATTTGATTGAGAAGTGTAGATACAGAGTAGAATGATCCGGTCATGATGCCTAAAAACAAATCAGATATTTTGAAAATTATGCTTAAAAAAAGGTGCTGAAGTGCAGAATTTTCTATATAATAAAACTGAAATGGTAGCATTAGAGGAGGTTGATTGATACTGTATAATTACAGTATTAATTCAATAAGTCATACACAAGATAAAATGGTTCATAATCATCTCATAATAAATGGTGTATGGTGCTCTATCAAAAGCTGTGGAAAAATATTAAAGGACAACTTCGTCGCAAAATGAACCTTTGGTCTAATTACACATTGCTACCTAGTCAACCGTTATCTGAGATTTGTTTTTATGATTGCCGAATGTAAATAGTGTTATCTCTAAAAACAGTTCAGCCTATAACGCTAGTATAATGCTAGTATATAGGGCATAGAGTAATGACAAATAAAAATCGCTTGTTATTACCACTAACAAGGCTCAAAATAGCCCCACACCAACACAACAGCATAACAAGGGTCCCTACATTCAAACATTGTTTCGTGTTATGTGTGGGGCTATTTTAAACCTTGTTAGTGGTACGTTAATAACAAGCGATTTTTACTTGTCATTACTATATGCCCTATTTACTAGCGTTATACTAGCGTTATAAGCTAAACTGTTTTTAGAGATAAAACTATTTACATTCGGCAATCATGAAAACAAATCTCAGATATCGGTTGACTAGGTAACAATGTGTAATTAGACCAAAGGTTCATTTTGCGCCGGAGCTCTGTCCTTTAAGATTAGATAAAACAGTGAAAGTATAGTATTTAATGAATTACATCATATTTTAAAGAAAATTTAAATATAGATTTTGAATTCTATGGAAGAAAGTCATACAGGTTTAAAACAACATATGTGTGAGTTAAGCCTTATTCACATCAAGGACAAGAACTATAAGGATAAATATGAAGAGTTCAGATGCAAAAGCCTCTAAGTGCCATTTGAAATTTTCTTCTAGAATGATCATTTTTATCAAGCTTGTATATTTAAGTTCAGTGATTTCACTTAAATGGCAATGATAATTACCTATTAATTGTTATTTAAGTGAAATTACTGAACTTAAATATACAAGTTTGATAAAAATCATCATTAAAGAAGAAAATTTCAAATGGCATTTAGAGGCTTTTGCATCTGAACTCTTCATATATAGTTCTAAAAATTAAACTATAACGATAACGGCATAGAGGAACAATATTGCTGGAATCACTATTTTTCCAGTTGATGAATGATAAAAACATTGACAGCCAATCAGAATACATCTTGCCACCTCAAGCATTTGACCACATAACCACATAACATAACATAAGAATGATGTGGGGTGGTTATTGTATAGTTAACGTTTTTGGTGTGAATGGCCTTAAATTATGACAGAATTTTCCATTTTTGTATTGAATAATTCTCACCATAGCTGATGAGGAGCAGAATGAAGGGCTTGCTCCTAAAGAGGTTTATGATTGATTGTTTGTATGAATAGTCTTCAGCTGGACCAGTGGACAGAACAGCTTGGGCTTTGCTGGGTGGGAGTCGAGGGCTATCCTTAATGACTGAGGAAACAAGTGAGAATGAGACACACATGATCATGTAATTCGATAATCGGATTACTAGTTGTAAGGGATTAACATATAAGTACTTTTTAAAATATGAATCATTGTTGCATACAACTCTCCTGCCCATGTTTATAAAACAGCCCTTTCCCATATTCTGATGACGGATGACACATCAATATGCAAAGATAATTTGTTGTTCCAAGTTAAGTAGTTAATTGTGTATTGTTAACCATAATGACAAAAGCATAGCATGGAGAAGAATGAATGAGAGAAGAATATTTTTCATGATTTGTTTAGACTATATGCATCAGTCATACTATTATTATTATTATTTATCTCCATGTTTATATCTTTATCTCCTTTACCTTGAAAAAAAGTGCTAAGAATGTGAAATGTATACGGATTCTTACCAAATATTGTTAGAAGGAAGAGCAGAGTTGAAACTCCAGCTGTTCCATAGAACATTATACTGATGTTGTGGCCCATGAGATCTTTGTCGTCTACAGTGTTGGGAACCAGTACAGGTGGGAGCAGGAAACCTATGGCCACACCAAGCTGAATGGAAAAAAAGCAGATAAACACAAAACAATAATAAAACAATACAACCTTTACACTGTAAAAAAAAATATTTGTAATATTTGTAATCACACAAATTTTTTCTTTTGTCAAATCAACTTAGATAATTTATGTAGTTCAGATAACAAAATATTTTGAGTTTCTGGTGATTAAATTAATCTCCTTCATTGTATTAACTCATTTCAATTAACTTAAAATTTTAAGGCAACCAGTTAAACCAACAATATTTTTCACAGTGTAACAACAATAAATACACAAATGTTAAATATTTATAGCCTCACTTTAAATTAGTGTTTATATCACTGTGCATTTAAATACTACCGAACAAAAATGTATGGTTACCATAGTTCCCACCAAAATAATAACAACAACATACAATAGAAGTCAATGGGAAACGAAACTGTTTGGTTACTAATATACTTCCAAATGGACCAACTTGTACTTGTTCAATGCATGAAAGCCCTTTTTAGAGCTACTTGTGATAATTTTAGTCATTCCAAAATGCACCTAAAACTGATTTTTCCAGCAGATATTTTAGTGAAAACTATAGTCACCATGGTAAATGCTACAACATAAGGTGAACTAATTTAATAAAGCTGTCCTGAAGGCACCTATTCGTCCATTTAAATACCAAGGCAAGTGACATTCGTACTGTCATATCAATGTCGAGTAATGTAATATTTAACTAATGACAATTCTAATTGACAATTCACACCTGGTTGCCCAAAACCGCTGTGGCACAAGCCGTGGAGACTTCTTTTGGGCCGAACCAAACCGAAGCGATTCTGGAGGGGAGACCGAGGATGAACACCTGTGCCACAGAGCATATGATCTGTGCGGTCATGGTGACCCAGAATAGATTGGGCCCCACACTGGCGCACTTCACCCACGCACCTAGAGCATTCAACCCGGCCCCTAACAACGCAGTCATCCTCAGCCCCTTCTTATCTAAAAGCCACGTCGCGGGGAAGATTAAAGGCACATAAGCGACCATATAGACCACGGAGAGCCCGTCGATCATAATGCTTGATACTTCATAATACTCCATGAAGATGTTCGTAATGATGCTGTACTGGATCCACTGAAATGCGTTGACTAGCGAATAGAGGCTGAACACGCCGAGAACGGCGAAGCGCCTCCAGTAAAGTCTCGTCTCGAGCGCATCGTTATTGTGCTCGGAGGGAAGCATCGCCTCTTTTTCATCTGGTGGTGGAAGCTCCTGTTCCAGCACCTTTGGATCCAATATTATTTGGACCGATCCATTGGAAAGCTCCTTGTAGCCGCTGTCGTCGTCTGTATTTGCTTCCGTGACAATGCCGTCTGGTGTGCTGTCAGGCAGAACATGCTGCTCTGGGAGAAACTCACCTGCCACCATTTCGGCTAAATTAACCCAGTCACTTAGATTTTAATTCATATCAAATCGTAGTAGATGTGTAATTCTCTGACTAAACGTTTCCTGTGGCGGTAACGTTAAGTGCGTGACACAAAGAGACAAGGATGATGTCCTAGGAAGGTCCAATTGATAATAAAACGCTGTAATTTAAGATGAATTGGGACCACGTTTCCTTTCACTACCGGCTTCAGCAGCATGTGAGAGATGGTGATGATGATGATGGCGTGATCTGCGCATCCACTTCGGATTTGCTTGCTCCCCTTTTACTCACTTACAGTAAACGCAGAGAGTAAGAGGATTGGCAAGGACCAATGAGACCGCAGAAGGGGCGGGGCAAATAGGCGAGCCTTTCTGCTGACTACTACTCGCGCCAGGCTTCTCTTTCCCTCTTAATTTGCAAAACAAATTTCTTATATTTTATAAATTACTTTTAACTATAGATAATTATTTTAAAGGGGGAAAAAAGCTGAAAGCGGACAGTACCTTTTTGGTCGATTGTTTGTTCTTGTGGCAAATACAATTGTATTTTTTCTTTATTCATAAAATGTTTTTATTTATTTAATAAGCACATTGTAGAAAAAAATGAATATATGTAAAGCCATTTCAAATGGTAAAATACTGTGAAATCTCTATTCAAACTAGCTGGGGAACCGAGTAAAATTAAATAAAGCGCGATGATACAAGAAAAAATTATTAAAAACACGTTATGCCTACTGAATTTGACGGTACAGTTTTATTTTTTTCTTTATAATGATTCTTTCTTAAGTTCGACTTATTTAATTCTATAAGTGCTAAGTTGTCTGCGTGGAAAACAAACAATTTTGATTTATTCATTCTCATTTATACACATATTTCTTATACTATATCAGTGAGATATGAATATAACGTTAGGCAGGCTATAGATTGATGAAGATACATAGAAAATATTGTTTTTCTTGATATCAAACTTACATGTTTATTCAAACTGAATCATCCGCGACACAAAGCCAACAAAACACGACCTAAATTACAACGAATTCTGAAATTTATATTATTTTTTATTAACTAATTGGTAGAAATTACATACATGGTTACCATGGTTACAGCTTTCCAAACATTAACGACTGAAATGTTCATGTGCTGTTTCGACTTAAGTAGCCTACATATAATTAATACCATGTCAAAATCGAAGCAAGATCAACTGTACGAGTTGAATATGCGGAGAGAGACCTGGTGTTGCGTGGAGGCAACCAGCAGATCTTGGAATTTACCAGAAAGAAAACACTTCCGTTGTCACCTCAGGAGAAGCAGTGAGTTCAGCGCGATGCAGACTGCGAGTCCCGAGCAGAGGTGCTCCTGGATGGGCAGCAACAACAACAAACATCCCGAGAGAAAGCATTTCGAAGACAGCTGTAAGATGAGACTCTACTCTATTTTAAATTTGTTGGGAAACTTATCAACTATTCTTCAAATAGCATTATGGAAACAACATTTTCCATGATAAAGTAAAATATGGTCTACTTTTATTCTTCCAGATAATGCTCACCTAGTGTGAGGAACTGCAATCAACTACAGTGCAGACTGCAGAGCAAATGTTTTTCTCCAGACACTGCAATAAACATGTATAATCAACCAATCTGGCAATATTTTTTTATTTAAACTATTTTACATATAAAAAACAATGATATTATTACATAGTCATTGGCATACAATTAAAGGAAAAGTTCACCCCCAAAAAATGAAAATTTGTCATTTGCCCATCATGCTTATATCAAAACCTGTATGAATTCATTTTGAAAGAAACAGAAAAGAAAAACTAATGAATTTACTAAATTAAATAAGATAATATTAACTCTAAGTTTTTAACCTTGGAAACAACCGAAGGGCATTTTGTGTTGTGACTTCCATTACTACACCTGGAGATATTCTCTTAACTTTTGCAATGTATTCACAGCTGATCGTTATGTTCCCGGGTTCATTTCTAACCTAGAGCAGTACAATAAAATAAAAAACACAGGCAGTGAGGTTCAAAACAGCTCAGTCATACAGAATATCTGTTTATTATAACAGATAAGGACTTACATGATCGTCAAGCCCCAAGGCTGGAGAGTCTGTCTCAAGGCAAATGTGTTCCAGTGGAATCTGTCTGATTAATTTTGCTCTCTGCATTTAAAGTATAGCATTAATATATTAAAGAAAACAAAACTAAACTCTCAGAAAAAAGGTACAAAAGCTGTCACTGAAGCGGTACCCTTTAAAAAAGGTACACCTTTGTCCCTAAAGAGTGCATATTAGTACTTCAAAGGTACAAATTAGAACCTTTTTAAAGTAAATTTTCCCAGTGACAACTTTTGGACCATTTTTTTCTGAGATTCTACAGTTAAATCATACATAGGTTTTCAGGTCAAAAAAACATTCTGTGTACGGGGATGTGCGACGTGGAACAGGGTCATCTGAGATTTCTTAATATATGTTTCATGTCTTTATTGCATACTTATCATACTTATTTATGACTTTATGGCAGACGAGCAAAGTTATTAAAGGAGAATCCTTATCAAACCTGCTCGTTTTTGCTGACGGCAGGCGGAAAGGAGAAGGAGAATCCAGCCTGAACCCCTTCCATGGCAACCGATGGCTTCCCGGCAAAATTATGCAACAATGCTTGGCCAATCCCTGAAGACATAAAAGCAGAATTATGCAAGAAATTCAGAAAGGTCACAGAGACACAATGATTTGCTAGCTGGTAGCTCTTACCTAGTTCTTTCATTGTGGCTATGGTAGCCTTGGCTGCTGAGCGGGAATGTACATTCCTTCAAGACAAGAGTTAAGAGCGTCTAAGAGACTGCAAAATGAACTGTCAGTTCAAGATATACAATAAATGTTGCTACGGCTCCAGATTAACATTTGAGGGCAGTAGCTTTGGTGCCACTAAGTTCTACAGATGGTGGCAACTGATCTGATAGCAGGAAATTTAAACATGAAGGTAATTTATTCATAAAATGACTATTATATTGCATTAATTTGTGCAGTAACTAATAATATTAAATGTGTATTTCTTGGAAATGCACATTTGACAGTAGAGCACTGAGCTTGAGTTGAGATACAAATAAAATTAACTTTTAAAATGAAGTCACATGTGAAAAAAAAAACACTTGTACATACAATGTACCCCTTAAAATAAAGTGTAACCATGCTGTTTTTTGTTGTTGTTTTTTATCACGTTAAAAATACAATTTTAATTGAATTACATTTAGAGCTCTGAAGTGCTGGAAAAAGTGTGAAGCAAAAAAGTGCCTGAATTTCACTCTCACGAACCCTGACCTATTCAACTATTTCTGCCACAATACCATGGTAACAGTTAGCGTTACAACATAAAATCCATAGTGAATATTGGTGATTTATGAACTGAAAAGCCTTCCATAACTCATTTGTTCATGGAACAATGTTTTTTCTAGATTCCACATCAGTGCTGTTCGATCTGATATCTATGGTTTATATTATAAAAGGGAATTCTGCACCGAATTTAAATTCTTCTCACTAGATCTCGCAGAAATGTTATTAATGTTCGTTCTTCATTTAATTTGCCGTTTGATGTTTTCATATGCAACAGAAATAGCAGCTCTTAACAAAATTTAGTTGCACCGGCAAGAAAAAAGATTGTGACAATAAGGTCGCAGTTTGCCGTTTGAGCAAAGTAATGTGGCAAATCATGCAACATTTCTGGGCAGCTTGTATGGTTTCCTGTTACTCTCTAAAATATAATGTTGCCACTCACACGGGCAAATCCAGTTCTTTAGATATTTCAAGTTGTTTTGTAAAGACTTGTATCTGTTCATCACGCTCTTGATTAGTATTTGCATACCAGGGGGTAAAGTCAAGACCAATCTGTTGAGAAAAAAAAAATACTGGTAAGCATACAGTAGATCAAACAGGTAGTTGAACTAGAGACACTCAAGATTCAAAGTCTCTCTAGCTCTACTAGTCTCGTACAAATGGTTTCATTATACCTAGACCAATGGTTCTCAAACTTTTGACTCCAAGGCCCTCCATTAAATACAACAATATTTGAAGCCCCCCATGACTTCAAGTTTTTATGATTTACTTGATAAGGATTAAGGATACTGTTTTTTCTTTCCTGCAAATTTCTACCTGATAAAGTATGTTAGAGCTTTTCACAACTAGAAAAATGTATTTTCAGTAAAACAAAACAATATCCATGGTGTTACAAGATTTGACTCATTTACATGATTTTTTTCCCCAGGTCTAGAAATCACACTTTTAAAACTAGGCTTGCTATGGGAATTAGGTTTCTTCATAGAAAAAAAAACAGTTGTTGAGGATATTAATTAAAATAAGAAATATGTGTTTTCATATCTTGTGTATATTTACTTGTTTTGGCTTATTTGAAAGCTTGTTCTGTATTATTTTATAATAATTTTAAGTCATATAGAGGCCCCTTTGGAAGTATTAAATGTCCATTAAAAAGGTATAACAACTATGTAATTAAAGTAAGCTTAATGTTTTATTTTGGTTTGGGTCATTTCAAAATAATATTCCAATAATTTTATTTAAAAAAAAAATCCCCAATAGTGTCTGTTTGAAATAATTTTCCAAGACACTATCATACTCTACCTCTCCAATGGCAACAATATTATCTCTGTGCTTCTGGAACAAAGGAAGGAATGGCTCCAGGTCCTGTCAAAACAAAACTAATCTTTGATCTTCGCACCAAAAGATCATAATATAGCATATGAAGCAGAGTAAAACTATCTTTCTTTGTTATTTTTCTCATATTCACCTGAACCTTGACACTGTGTAAGTCTTTCCCTGACCCTTGAAGGGGATGAATGCCAAAACAAGGGAACACAAAACCAGGGTAGCTATAAGAAAAACATTCAATATTAGCAAAGCTGCATGTGTCCGGTGCTTGTCCGGTAAGGGCAACAGGAAAGTGAGAGCGTTCTCGTCCACAGCTTTTGTTGACACATGAGAAGTTGTGTTCAACTTACATTTTTGACAACTGAATAACTTTCTCAAACTCACTGGCTCCCTCTGTAACTGCCACAAGAGCTTTCACTCCAGTCTAAAATTACATTAAACAGAAGAGGTCATTGTTGCAACATTTGGATCTAGTTTATTATCAGTTATTTTCAGAAGCTTGACAAAGGCTTACCTTTTTTGCTCTCAAAAGTACATCATCAATGTCCTAGGGAAATAATATGAAAATAACTAGCTTCTGTAACTGTATCACTGTGAACTTGATTTCTGCTTGGTGTGGCAACAAAACAGATATAACTTTATCTGTATAGTTACACAATGATACTGACGACATACATAGCCAGTTTACATAAACCACTACGTTATATGAAAAGATTTGTATTTGATTACTGTAACTTTTAGGACATAATGTAATTGCCTGTACCATGGCAGAATAATTAGATTAGTTCTAAACAACAGTCTGATAGCTAAACCGGTTTTAAGTGGTTTTTAAATTTTTTATCTCTCAGTACGGTTGTAACACAAATTTATAAAGATGTGACAGATAAGACTATAAAGGCCTTATTAGTACTTTATGATAAGTATTTCGCAATTGAATTTGATGACTCGATGAGTTTTCTTACCTGTGTAAACTCATTTGCTGAAAGGTGACAGTGGCAGTCAATTAACTCTCTAGCCATGATTTAAGTGTAGGGTCTATAAAATATTTATCTCTTCAAAAATAATCTTGTTTTTAAACTACTCGTTGTTTTGTTTTTCATTATCACTATTAAAGGCATTTTCCATCTGTCCGTGTAGCTGGTGTAGCCTATGTGCGTCTCTCGATTGTGTGAAGGGTGGAACGTTTCTTCCGCTCAATTGTTTTTCAGGGTTTGTTTCGTAGTAACACATTCTTTTTCCGTTTCCAGTGTTATTTTGAAAAATAAGCGGCAGTCATGGAGGACGACCGTGCGAGTGGGGTGGATTCGAGAGTAAATGTCAAGTCGAGAAAAATTGTTCGTGATCAACTTGAAAAGTATAAAGACTTATTTAAAAAGTTGCTCGATGGCCAATGCAATATTTCTCAGGAAGATAAGGCCAAACTGTTGCAAGAAATGGTTGTGGTAAGTCTAGTAAATGTCAGTTCCTATATCAAGTTTACTTTGTATTTGTTTTTTTACTATAGTAACACCATCTGTTTTTTTCCTGTGGTATTTTTGTGGTAAACATAAGTTACTTATGACATCGACTTTTATTATCTGTGCCTGTAGTTCTATATAGTTTTGTTATAGTATAGTAACTATAGTATACATGGTTTGTATACTATACAAGTATCTATACACTTTATACTATACACTCAAATATGAGTTTGAGTGGTACATGGTTTATTTTCCTAAAGGGATACTCCACTTTTTGGGAAATAGGCTCATTTTACAACTCCCTCTGGGTTAAACGTTTGAGTTTTACCGTTTTCTAATCCATTCAGCCGATTTTCTGATATTTAGAATAATATCAGTAACCAGACAGTTTCTGGTCTCATTGATTTCCATAGTAGGAAAAAAATATACTATGGAAGTCAATGAGACCAGAAACTGTCTGGTTACTGATTTTCTTAGTTCTAAATATAAGAAAATCGGCTGGATGGATTCGAAAACGGTAAAACCCAACTGTTTAACTCTGGGGGAGATATAAAATGAGCCTATTTCCAAAAAAAGTGGAGTATCCCTTTAAGAAAATAAACCATGTACCACTCAAACTCATATTTGAGTGTATAGTATACAGTGTATAGATACTTGTATAGTATACAAACCATGTATACTATAGTTACTATACTATAACAAAACTATAGAACATTTTTGTAACGGTAAATGTGTTTAGACTAACGTAAATTAACTTCAAATAGTTTTTCATCATCTTTGTTGTCATAGTCTTAGTTTTTTCTTCCATTCACCTTATTTGGCTCTTTTTTTATCTTTTAGAATTTTGAGTTCACAGTACAAGAAAATATAGTTATTGGTGGCTTGTCTTGGGACGAGGCGTCCGAGGAATATTGTGAAGGTAAGTTGCTGTCACAGTTTCAGAGAAATTGTTTTGCAAACCAAGGCAATGACATAATGAACCTTTTTTTTATATAGATAATGAGAGCACTGTAAATGACATTCTGGATGAGAAGATAGTAGAGACTGCCTGCAAACGCAACTCTTTCCCAAAACAAATACGCAAGCAGGTTGTGCGGTCATTAAGAGCTGAGAGGAAACTTCTGGTGAGACAAGCTGTTTTTCTTTTCATTTAAAACCCCATTACACAAATATTTGTGAATTACGAAAGATCATTAGAAGTCTGTGTACTGTGTATATGCTATACACGCATAGTTTTACAAACTTTTATGTTAGATGCGATTAATCGAGTTGACAGCACTAACAGTCTATGATTGGGTCATTATTGCAGTGATGATTATGCTTCTAGCATGCTGTATGGTTGGCAACAGTTCTTCTAATCCTAATTGATGAAGTGTGACCAAAAATGTAGGGCTGGGCAAAAAAAAACAAAAAAATTTTTTTTTTTGATGAATCGTTTTTAAAAATGTGGTCAATTCTAAGGCCACGAATCAATTTTTATTTATGTTTGTATTATCTTTAACATAAAATAACCTGATCCTGTTTGATCAAGGCATGCAATTTTCAGTATCAAATTTTAATCTTGCATCAAAGTCTATTCATTGTATGCATTTGAAATAAAGAGTTGTACCTAAAATTATAAGTTTATTATACAGGTTTGTGGCTCTTAATTTCTTTTTTTATAAATATAGGATTTGTATGAATTCTATATTCATTCAATCAAATCGAATTGCAACATCAGATTAGATACCCAGCCCTACAAAAATTTGACATTTTATAAATGATAGGTGATGTTATTTTCATCAATGAATTTAAGGTCATTCAGAGGTGCCAATTCATGTGTGAAAATGATTATTCAAGCTCCCAGCCATTCTTTCACAGTTTGATGAATCTTTGGAATATGACCATGATGTTTCCTACATGGTTGTTTAAGAAATGAAAAGCTACACACTCCATTAATTAGGGTTAGAAGAACTGTTGCCAAACATATAACATGCTAGAAACGTAATTATCACTGCGGTAATGATCCAGTCATAGCATAGCATAAATCCAAATTTTTCTGCAATTTTTCTAAGTAAAACATAATCAGTTATTTAATCAGTAATACCATTAGAAAATTACTATTAATTTTAATATGTTTATATATTTTTATTATTTGCAATTTTTATTATCACCATTTGGGAACACCCATCATGCTGTAAATTAGTTCTGTTAAAATGTTAAAGTTCCACCTATGGCCACTAGATGTCCTAATATATTCAAAAATGATCTATTGTTTTTGCTTTGCTGTAACTCATGAATCACTAGGATAAAAAGTGCAATAAACTTTTTTGCACTTTTTTTTTTTTTTTTTGGAACAGCTCAGCTTGTTTTTTTAGAAGACTAAATCCCCTGGTGTTGCTGTGTGAATGTAGCTCATATGGTTATTGTTCATCTATCATTTTAGGGTTTGTATGAACAGGCAGTGAAAACACAAGAGATAAAGCCGGATCCAGCTCAAGGTCTGTGCCCCAATCATTTTTTTCTTTTTTTTTGCAAAAGTACATTGTGATAGAAACATTGCTTTA
The DNA here is from genome assembly GCF_016745375.1 of Pimephales promelas. The sequence goes on from NW_024121432.1 coordinate 8,200,599, forward strand.
TGCAATATTAATAAATACCTGTTCAACATTGTATTCACAGACACTATCATCAGAAATGTTTCCGCCGCTGCACCTACAATGTTCAAACAAGCCAGTACGGTTATGAAGGTACAAATCAATGTTATTTACCTTTATTCAGTTCTTCTGGATTGCATGTACATCTGAATTGCATGTTACTATGTGCTTGTCTATTTAAACTAAAAAATCTTTAAGTATACGAACAAACTGAAAATCTCAGTTATAGCTATAGACAAAAATACATTTGTATTAACATTCCCCAATTTCCTTCATTCTATTCAGTCTCTGAAAAGCCTAAAGCAGGCAGCTGAGGGCTTGCGTCAAGTTCTCGACATGCAGACTTCAGCGGAGACGGTGGAAGTCTACAGAGAAGTGTTCGGCAGCTCAGTAGGAGATGTCTGTCCAGACCTTCACCACAGGCTTCCATCCAGCATCAAAAGAGCTGCTTCTGATTCAGAATACAGTGCAGACTATGTTCCTGCTCCAAAAATCATCCAAAAGACTGATGCAAAAACTATTTAATATGTATGTGTTTGTGTGGAAATGGAGAAGGGCAGTATAAGAGTGCATTCACACCTGCTACTAAATAAGTGTTTTGTATGCTGATTCTTACTCATTTAATGTAAATAGTTTTTCTGGTCAGAAATACTTCATGCATGTAGCTTAGAAAAAAATAAGTTTTTCGTCACTTTCTTTTTCCATTAAATCCAATAAATTACATTTTTAGAGAACTGTTGTGATGATGTGGTTCAGGTTCATACCACAAGGTGTTCTTGGTCTACCAGTGTTGGTTTCCAAATTAACTGGCATATATATATATATATATATAAAAACGTGGACTAATTGAAAGGGTCCCTCTATTCTATTGTATCCCTCGTGAACAGAGATGAAAATCTGACACTATTTTTTTTATCTCATTTTCTCCAAAAGGGTGGAGGAAGTTTAACTGACAAAATTGTGAAGTAAACGGATTGAAATTGTCATTTCGTGGAATGACCCAAAAGCGAAAACCCGACCGAAGTTACTGTGGCGTCCTCGAGAGCACCACGTGACTTCAAAGAACATCCGCCGACGGCATTTGCAAGAAATCATTAATGTCACTGTAGCACGTTGACTGACAGTTTAAAAATGCCTAAACTTGCGTTAATTAACACGGACTCTTAATTTGCAGGTTTCATTTTCCATCAAGTTTAGTGGGCGTAAGTCTTCATTGTGCTCGTGCTCTCCTGCACCTGTCATGTCACTTTTCAATGCGACAAGTAACTTTACTCGAAATGATGCTCCAGCTTTACGGTTGTTTCGAAAGAGTGAGGTATGTAACTTTTTATGCTTGTTTCTTTTCTTTAAATTATTACAAACGCATAAACTGTTATAAATGAGTAAAGCCTACATAATTTACAAACTACTATCGAACATGTTCATTCTCATCGATGGATCAGTGCCATCCAAAATGATTGTATGATTTACTAATACGTTAATCCTGCACAGTATTGCAAAATGTTCGAGAAACAACACAGCATAACTTCTACAACATCTGGTTATGATTCAGAGCTCTGATGATGATGAGAAAAGGTTGAAAAGAAGAGAAAAGAACCGAGTTGCTGCACAGAGAAGCCGCAAAAAACAAACCCAGAGAGCTGACGAGTTGCACGAGGTTTGTAACCTGCTTATTGTATAGAATGTAGCCTAAATATGTTGATTTCAACATTTTTTTTTCTTTCCGGTAAACTGCTTGTTTAACAGGTTTTACTCCATAGACATATGTTGACAATAAGTGGGCAGACATGGGAAAATACACCAAATGCACAGTGATGCGCATGTGATTGATGTGGTTTTTGACATACTGAAATTTTGTTTAACCAGGAGTATGAGTGTCTGGAACAGGAGAACAGCCTGCTGAGGAAGGAAGTCCAGCTTTTGATTGAGGAACAGCAATGCTTAACAGATGCCCTCAAAGCCCATGAGCCTTTATGCCCTGTCGTGAACTGTATGACCCCCACAACAAGGTCCACAGGCACAGTGCCACCTGAGTTTATGTCTAGATGAAGACTCACTCACACCTGATGCTGCTCATGCTGTCTGAATTTCCATTTAAGGATAAATGAAGTATCCTAAATGCAAGTGACTTGCGGCATGCAGTTTTTATGCTTTTTATTTTAAAGTATTAACCCGTGAGTTCAGTATGCTGTGTTTTCCGTTAACATGCTGTTGAATGATTAATTCACGCTCAAACATTCTCGTTTGCATTTTGATAGGTTCAGAATACAGATTCTCTGTAGTCGTATGTTACTTTTCCCATGGGGTTATGCCTCACGTGAATAAATCCACAATATTTACTGTGATAGAGTCCATAACCACTAACTAAACCATCTGTTATACCATAGTTGATGGGCAGTGAATGAACGACATGCGAGAAGGGACTTCTGCTTTATGAGAGCGTGTCCGACCAAAATACCTAAGGTTAGTTTCAAAAGTCTGTTACAGCAGTTTTGATATTGCTGCACTATTAAAAATAACCACAACAGCTCAATTCAAATGTCAATGTTACTATTCTGTCTTGCGTATTCATGTTTTGCTGTGGTGATTGTAAGTATTAGGGGAATTATTTTATTTTAATAAAAAGGAATCACTCTGTTTATAAACTGTATGACGCAGATTGAAATCACTAGCGTAAATTGTAATAGTGATTCAATTTCTATTAAAATGAGGTCACTGAATCAGAAAATGACCACATGTGTATTTTTTTTTTCTCATTTGTGTTGAAACCATATCTGGGGGTGGTTGCGGTAAGATGGTGGTCTGATTTTTTTTCTTGTGTGTATCACTTCCTCAAACTCCCATGGACTTACCTTCCTAACCAGTGCAGGGTACACACTTCTATATTTCTCTTCCAGTTTTCTCTTCTCTTCTGAAATGTCCTTGAGTTTGGATCTGTTGACTTTCGTTTTAAAACGTTAAAGCCAAAAAGCATTGTTTGACAATGTAAAAAAAACAAACAAACTTATAAAACAGAAAGTTTTAATATGGTATATTTGTTTGTTCATGACTATGCACATGGAATTGTTTAGCATGGGTAAACTATTAATGCATAGCCTCATGATACTGTTTGCAAAGATACGTTTAAAAAAAAAATGTATACATGATGCATCACAAATGGGTCATCTGGTATGTACAGTAGAGTAGAAGCATATGAATGCAAATGGCAATGAAACTAACACCTCTATTAACTTTGGTCACAAAGGTCTGTATTCCTGGATTTGAACGTTTTACCTCTTCCCCAAAATATCAGAGAGTTTCAGTAACAATTGACACAGAGCAAGTTCCGTATAAAAATGTCAAAAAAATAATAAAAAAAATAATAATATATTTACACAATGTATATATTAGTGTATAATATATATACAGTGTATACACTGTAATTAAATCTAACTAATTGAAAGAGGAAAGATTCATATTGGTGAGGGAAAATAATAAATATATATTTTTTTATTGTTGTTGTTTAGCCTATTTCTTTTCTTCTTCTTACTTCTCTCCCTTGAATATAGGGAGTGAGTTGCTGATTTTACTGTTTTTCTGAACTGCTAAAATACATTTCTCAGAACCATCAGCCACTTTCTCAAAACCTTAAACACAAAACCAAATCTTTAAACTACATTCAGAGAACCTCTGAATCTTCCGGAAAAATCAAACAATTGCCTCGAAACCATTTGATCTGCTTTCAGATCATACACACAGCAAATCAATATTATAAACACTTCTGATCATTCGTTATACACTAAAGCAAAAAATGGAGAGCACAGAATCCAGAATGCAGTTACAGAAAAAAAGTGAGTTGTAACAAAAAAGTATAATCTTAATTTACTGTAGTAAGGTGAATAAATAGTTTACTGTGAAAAAAGAGTGACCCAACTTCAAAAGCCAAAAAGGTTACAGTAAAAAAAAAGTCTAAAATAATGAAAGCATGTTGTAGTCACTTTGTGATTTGTGCAACTGCAGAATCAGGGTCAGTAAGAGAGATTGTATTCTGCTTCAGCATCATGTCTTCATGATTTTGTCCGCATCACAGACACCACATCATCTCTGCTGGCAAAGCGAAAAACCACGAAGCAGATCCAGCCATGACAACATTCTCCACACCTTGCCCTCATCCTCTTCCTCCTCTAACACACACACTCTTCTTTCTCTCCCTCATATTGTTATCCATTATTATCAACAATCAGTGCAACATTTTGAGTCAATTTTGCCACTCTGAACTGACTTATATTATGTACAGTTGGTTTTGGTCACATCATTAGAAATAAGTGTGAACCATTCTGAGTCATTTCATTTCGACTTATTTGTTGAGAATTTGGTTAGAAGTTTGAATAGCGGAGGGAGGGATTTAATATAAGAAAATGTGTCATTTTTTTCTTCTCTTTTTGATTCAATTAATGTACAGTTGTGTTTTGTCTGGTTAATTACTAATAAAAAAAGATTGGGACTAAAATTATTTACATTTAGATAGGCTAATTATATTTAAAAAGTTAGAAAACACAGTATATTTGATAGATAGATAGATAGATAGATAGATAGATAGATAGATAGATAGATAGATAGATAGATAGATAGATAGATAGATAGATAGATAGATAGATAGATAGATAGATAGATAGATAGATAGATAGATAGATAGATAGATAGATAGATAGATAGATAGATAGATAGATAGATAGATAGATAGATAGATAGATAGATAGATAGATAGATAGATAGATAGATAGATTTTGTGGCCTATTACAATTGTTTGATTGCCATGCCCTCTAGTGGACACATTTGTTAATGAACATGCATCAAAATTTTATTTAAATTATATTTTATTTAATCTACGTCTTTGATGTAAATATACTGAAAAATAGATAAAATACTGATAAAATAGTTTGTAAATAATCTGTTTAATCAATATTTGCAACAAATGTAGCCTATGTCTTCTACTACATCGTAAACGTTCAGGCTGCGTCGGAGCTGTAAGGAAATGTCTCTTAGTCACAACACGAAAATAGAAGGAAGTAGAAAAGATTATCAGAAACTTTAACATTGCCTTTTAAAGTGGACATGTTTTTGAATCTGAAAAGAGGCGAATGCAAATTCCAATTGTGAAATGGGAAATTAGGGGTGTGTCTAAGTTCTGTGATGGTAACTTTTCCTTCCTTATATCTGTAAGTTCCTGGTATAGAGACTGTAGGTGGTTGCCCTTGGAACTCGCATCTAAAAACTCTTGGAAGCCTTACAGGAACTTAAAGAAGAATGTGGACATTGACGTTCCCGCTGAACCCACGCTTCCTTGAGCACCCCCGTAGTAAAAAGAAGGGACATTTCCATGTAACTGGGCAGGAAGTGGTCTAGACTGTTCGCTAAATGCAATCATTAATCTAGGAAAAATAACCTCAGGGTTGTGAATGGTACTTTTACCGTTTTAACCTTGAAGGAGTAAAGTGTTCCTCCTATCTTACAAGGTAAAAGCCTGTCAGTCAGGAATGCATCACATCAAAACCATTAAAATCATTACTATAGTGTTCAAAGGTTATAACACCGGTGTTTGAAATAGCATTACAACACCCTTTTTGACATCTTAAGATTCCATTGCAACAGTTTTAAGTGGTTGCATCAGAATGTGAAGTTTCCGCTGATTGCATTTATTGACCATGTTTGTTCACATTCTGACAGGGCAAAGTGCACTTGCATTACTGTGAAAGTCAGGTCATGGTGTTATGAACCGGGGTCACTTCCAGCTCACTGTAAGATGTCAAAGGAATGCAATGTATTTCGGATTTAAATAGAAATTCATATTCACAAATTAAAAAATATATTAAAAAATACATTCCGTGTGGTGATCATTTACTGTAGTTCCAAAGGTGTGTTCATACCTAAAAAAATTTAATTGCAAATAGTGATTCATTTCAGTGCACTGATTGGGAAACAAATATGAACAAAGAGTGTATGTTTCCTGGTGATGGTAATGCAGGGTTTATTGCCTTTATGGGCGCTGTATGTTTTCAGAAAAGAGGTGGAAGTTATTCAAGAGTTTATCATCACATGGCTGACATCAATCTGCATCAGCAATGATGAAGCAATGAGCAGCAACTAAGACTTGATTGCCCCATAAATATGTTTTTCTACATTAAGGGATGTGCACAAACATGAATGGCTCGAGTTCAAACTAAACTGGAGCATACAGCAAATAAAAAGGCCAAAAAGTATGTTTTTTATTGTGGATCACGGAAAGGGTGGAGAAAGCAACTATGGCACGAAGGCTTTTAATTTAGGTTTTCAACAGATTATCTGCAGCCATATAAGATTTAATATTTAACTCACCTTTGACTCTGGCAGAGAACATCAACCTTGGGAGTCGGACCCTTATTTTATTTAGTCATTTAGTGCCATATTTGCAATAAAGGCTATTTTTGACAAAAAAAGAAGACTCTTATATTTTATTTTTGGTAGAAATTCTACATCATTGCCTGGTTACATATTGTATTTGCTTTTGATTAATGAAAGTAAGGCAGTTTCAGTTTGTCTGTGTACTTTTATCCCTATTAAAAAAACAGTCATGCTAAATAACTCCCTCTCAAAGAGAAAGGTTTAAAAGGTACTTTTAGTTCCTGTACAACCACATTTTTTCTTCTTCTAGAAATTGTTTTTAAAACGAACCAATTATTTAAAATTCAGAATAATTCCTGCACTTTTGTCCAAAAAGGGAGTTACCAAAACACAACCCTAGAGGGCTTTCAGGGGAATTTCAGAAGACTTTTTCTAAAAGCCTTACATTATCATCTCTAATCAATTAAAAATCATAATATGTGTTTTCCTTGTATTAAACCACCCACTTTAACAGAAGTAATCATTCAAATCAGCAGAAAATGCTGAATCATTGCTCACTGGTTGCATGAACTTGATCACCTCAGGGGTTTACACTCAGCACGTTTCTCAAGTTATACATGTGCGGGCTTGCCCTTCAGCAAATATCTCAACACAACTGCTTGTTGAACACCTCAAGTACACTTACATGACAAGGTGTTGCCTCTTCTGATGCAATCAGGGTGATTCAATCATAATAACATTTGACCTCAAAGCATGACTCAAATGCAAGTGGTATTTTTTTTATTAATAAAGTATCAAAAACAAACAACAGACAGTCAAAATGAAGCCATTTTATATAAATATGCAATTGAATACAGCCCATTATACCTTCTCAAACATGACTTCTGGTAGCAAGTGCACTTGAACTCTTATGTGGACAGCAATGATGTGATGGATAAAACCTGGTTTAACCACAAACAGAAAGCTTTGTTTTCATTGCACATATAATGTCAGTAGTACCACATTTTGTGGCATGCCTATTTGAACAACGACAACAAAAAAAAAAGGAAATATCTACCTGACGCCTGCGTCACTTAACCTTTCACTACACGACAGAACACACATTTAGACTACTCAAAAACAAGAGGCAGAAATTTGTAAAAAGATTAGGGAGTTTCTTGAATTTTAAAATATTTCTAACACCTTTCTGTAATATTAGGCAATACAGTCACAGGGCCCGATCAGATGTCTTGTGGTATGTGTTTCTTCACTAACAACATGGCGTGACATTAAAAGTGCTAGACACATGACCCAGGAACACAGCCAGACAATTATTAAGAGCTTTACGTTGAATATTTCAAGCTTTACATTGAATATTTTAAGCTTCTTTTTTTCCAGCTAACAATAACATTCTAAGAACGTTTTGCTAACATTCCCATTAAGTTGAATGTTCTCTGATCCAATTAAAAAAACCTGTTTTGGTTATGCAAACGTTAAACAAAACATTAAGGGAATGTTCCATTTTTGCAAACATAATGCAAACTTTACCTCCCAAAGTTCTCTGACACTTTAAAACATCTAATTTCCCTGTCTTGGTTATGCAAACGTTCCATTTAAACATTTCTACAAACATTTTGAGAATGTCACTTTTGAATGTTCTCCGATTGTTCTAAAACAAGTAGTAACTATATAAAACAACTTATTACAGAAAAAGATGAACAATGTATTAATGAGGTTTTGAGAACATAACTTTAAAGGAACATTCTATTAAGAACGTTTGCTCATGACTTTAAGAGAACCTTGTCAGAACGTTCCGAGATGGTTCACTGTCAGCTGGTCTATAGACAATAACAACACACAGCTACATTATACATCAGAAAATAAGTATGTCCTTGCTAAAAGCACAAAAAACACTTTCTTTTTTCTTTCTTTTTACAGTGGGCTGATAAATGCAGACCCTCCTGCTCACAGCATTGTAACAACAATATAGTCAGATGTCTGAGGTGATAGACAGCCTTTCAGTGGTGAAGGGTAGAGGTTTCCTTGTACGTAAGTGGCGTCTCAAAGTCCACTCCTCGTCGACTTCCCTGTTATTTTATCTGTTTTAGCATGAGTTTCCTGTAATATACATAGCCCAAGTCCTGAGAGATTAGTAGCAGCTTGAAATACTTCACATGGCATGTTATGTGGACACTTAACACGACAGAGGCCACAGATACATTTGTAACCAAACTAAACAACTTCATTCATCACCCTGTATGTCTGCCAAAATAATGAAAAAGATACACACAAATCACTAGGTTTACCCCCTCACTAGAATAGTACTTGCTGTCAAACCCACCGCCAGGGTTTCATTCAACCAACAAGCCGATAAATAGAAGACATCATGTCGTTCTGGCGTCAACATGACATCAAGCTTTGGTGCATACAAAAAGCATATACATTTACGAACATTTAAATAAAGAGAAAAACGCATCAGACGTCCTTCAACACTTTAGTGCTTTAACAGTCTCTTTCTTTCAGTGTACATCAGACCGACCTTGAGTGGCATCATGGCAGGCACCCGTGTTTAGTCCTTTATAACGTGGGTGAACCTCCCAGTGTTCCTTGGCGAGGATTGCGGAGCCATTAGCTTCTTGCCTGTACAGTTTGGGGGATTCAGAGATGCCCACAGCTAGTTGGTATCACGGTGTGTGTTGGTCCACTTATGGTTAGATTCAGACCCTGCAGGGTGGTCTCTTTGATTTGCTGGATGAAGAGCTTCCTTTCATCTTCAGGGGTCTGGCCGTTCTGAGCGCGGACAATGCAGGTGGGCCTGTGCAGGTTGAGCATGTAAACTAGCTGCTGCTTTTGGTTCTTCAGCTCCTCAATCTGGGCTTTCAACTCGGCGTTGATGGACTCCAACTTCTCGGACTCCTGAATCAAAAAACAAAAGCCATTCATTGAATATAAATGAGTGTAAAATGTTTGTAAATTAAAATAAATTAATCATAAATATATATGATTAATAATGTAATCAATTATATCAGTCAATATAATATTATTTCATTATAATATTATTAATTCATTATATATATATATATATATATATATATATATAATACAATTAATTAATTCATATTAATGTAATCAATTATAATATAATATTTTTAACTGATATAATTGATTACATTAATATTAATTAATTGAATATATATTCAATTAATTCATATTAATATAATCAATTATATATTAGATATCAGTTATAGATAAGATATTTTGATATACTTAAGTGTGTGTGTGTATATATGTGTATATATATATATATATATATTATATACAAACACACACGCTTAATAAATATATCTAAATATCTTCATATTAATGTAATCAATTATATAAATGTATTGTTTGTGTGTGTGTATATATAAAATAATTATATTCAATTGATTAACATTAATGTAAACAATTATATATATATATATATATATAGTATATAAAGAGGAAATAAAGAGTACCTTTTGTAAATGATCGGTTTTCTCCTTTTTCTTGTTTCGGCATTTTGCTGCTGCAACTTTGTTTCTTTCCCTCCGTCTTTTTCTTCGTTCACTCTCCTCTGGAGTGGCCTAAAATTATAATATTCATCACATACATTAAAAACATATGCCCACATTGTGTAATGAATATGGATTTTATGAAATATCTAATGGTTCTGAATTCGATCCACAAGTGGATGAACAAAGAATTGTGCAAGCATGGCTTTTCTACGTGTGTGTTACTCAATATAACCGATGTGAAATACAAGAAATTACTTTCATTTTAAATGCGATTACTGTAAATGAGTCATTCTTACCAGTCGCTTCATTACAGGTAGTTCAGGGGGTCGTTCGCTGTTCATACATGCTCGATCAGTGGTCAAGGTGCTCATGCCGTTTGACATGCGTTTGTTCTGGATGGCGTAGCGCAGCTCCTCTTTCACTAATGGAGTGAAGTTGGTGAAGTCGTCCAGTGTGAGAGAGCCTGGCGGGGAGAGGCAGGGAACCAAAGCCGATGCGCTGATCTCCAAGGAACCCAAGCCAGGATGCTGAAGCATCATTCCGAAATCTAAAACATATGAGGCAAGACTTAAGTCATGGTCATGATAAGAGAAGATCATTTCAGAAGTTTTTTTGTAGTCAGTTAGAAACTATCTCCCCCCCACCCCCCTTCTCTATAAAATATTAGACTACCAACTTAAATAATGTAAAAAAGATAGAATGTAAAAAAGTTACTGTAAAAAAAAACATAGGCTATTGAATGATTAACTGTAATAAAACAATGAAATCAATACATGTAATTGCACTGTAAAATAGTGTTCAGATCTATAATAGAAATAAAAAGTATGAATTTATATAATTGTATTAAATATATTTATAAATATTGTTTCAATATATTATTTACAATTGAAAAATATATTTAACAAGTTCATAAATATAGCCTACTTTTAAAGTAAAATACTGTTATTATTTCAGGAGAAAGGGGTATTCCCAGAAGCTCATGTTTAGTTCATTTTTTAGAATAATTTCAAGGTTATGTTTTACCCTAAAGGGGCTTTGTGTTTGTAAATCTGTGCTCTGTCTTTTAATAATAATAATAATAATAATAATAATAATAATAGGCTATTACATAGTCACACAGACAAATTTTCAAAGTGATATTCATCAAAGCCTTAAATTGTACCACATATTCTCTTATTCTCAGTACATTTACAGTGGCAAACAGATTTGAATAGCTCAAACAAGTTAGTATTTTAACACAATATAATGACATAGAAAGTGTGACATAGCCTATAGTAATACTTTTAACATCACATTACTTTTTAAAGGGTTTCTTTTAACCACAGTTGTCAATATTTTACCGTATTTTTTACAGTCACACTGACGTAACATATATAGCTTAGTCGATATAGCCTATATCACACTTTTTTGTTGTTATTGCTTTATTCAAAAGTTATGCGACTACATTCAATTACCATACTCAAATGTAAAATATATTCTCTAATTACATGCATAGCAGGTCTACAATCATAAGTAGATAATCCTATAAAATCATCATCTTTAACTGTTTATTTAATAAACTCTAATCCGGTGACACTTTACCCAAAGTGTTGGTTGCTATAGTAAACAGTTATTGATAGCCTAAATATTTTTCACAGTTGCCTATAAAGATTCGCCAATAGAATATCATAATCAGTTATTATACAAATATTACAACACGAGTTACTGCAGCGCAGTTCCGCACGTTTTGCAACTATTCTTGAGAACAAGATAACTTCGACTATAAGATAAACAAATAATTAATTATATATAAATACATATAGTAAAATATAAGATAACATTTTGAATAGCCTATAAAGTATTATAAACAATCGCTTTATCCAAAAACACAATATTGAATTCAGTCGATTTAGCTACAACATAGCCTCGACATTTTCCAGAGTGTGTTCTAGAACAGGTACAACAAAAGCCATAAATAACAAGAGAAAGAATGTTGTCACTGACCTTGTTTTTGCTGAATAAAACGCGCGTGTTGTGATGCTCTCCGCCGGCTGGAGTGTTCTCGCTCTCTCAGCTGGTAACGTTACTGTTGTCGCCCGGCTCGTTGCATCACCCCTTTTAATGGCTGGAGGACGTGAACTACTACTAGAGGCGGGGCGAGTGACGTCACCCTATTTATAGTATGTCTTTGCAATGATGCAATCAGGCAACCCTCTGCGCGCACCATAACTGGGCATGCTCAGCCCCCCGCCCTGTCTGTACAATGGAGTAATCGAAATCGTAGCAGGATGACATGTTAACCTAATGAGCAAATAAAGACATACCCGTATAATGACATGGGATCTCTGGTATGCTCTAATGTAATGCTGAATAGTTATGAAAAAAAAAAAGACTTGGGAGAGGAGAAATTGACTGGCCTGATCAGAATGAGACCAGACAAGTCTTCTCTCTCTGTTAAACACACTCTTTTTTGTTTGTTAATGGAGAATTGTATGAAGATGGAGAGCTGATCCCAAGGTCAGTGTTTTGATGTGTTTTATTTAGTCCATTAATGAACATCAAATACGGCAGTAAGCATGTTTTCACATTCATGTTCAACCATTTAAATTCATAGATTGAGAAGGTGTAATTATCAGTGTAACTTTGGCACCACTTCGAATTTACAAAGAACAAACGTTTCAGTTTTAGTGAATTGACATTTTACAGTGTTCAACTTTTACAATATCAAGGTTGTAATTAAACCTGGCTTTATTATGTTTTATTTTGATTGTTGTGAACCTGATGTCCTGTTTTATCTGTGGGTTAATCAATGTTAAAGGGATAGTTCACCCAAACATGAATTTCCGTCTTCTGCTGAACGCAAAAGAATATATTTAGAAAAAATATGGTAGCACTTGATGGATCCCATTGACTTTTATAGTATGGGGGGAATATGGGGCCCATCGACTGTTTGGTTTCCGACATGCTTCGAAATATCTTCTTTTCATTTTTGGGTGAAATATCCATTTAAGCTACTGGAAATGTTGTTTATGTTCCACTAAAGCTCTGATGTATAGTTGTTTTAGAACAGGCATGCCTATTATTTATGTAATATTAGAATAAATTTCACTGTAAAAAAAAATGTTATCACAACTTAAATAATTTATTTAGTTGAGATAACTTATTATTTTGAGTTTCTGTTGATTAAATCAATCTCCTTCATTGTATTAACTCACTTTTCAATCAGTTCAATCAAATTAAAAATTTTCAAAAAACTTAAAATTTTAAGGCAACCAGGTTACTTACTTGTTTAACCAACAATATTTTTTTAGAAGTAAGACAAAAGTACATAGTGAAATTAGACATTATGAGCTTTTGTCTGTTTATTTTGAGTTGTGGATATTAAACGGAATCATTTTGGAGTGATTTTAGGGAGTGGGCAAGTCTGTCTGCATTCCTCTCCTGGACGCGAAGCGCAGCTTTCTCGCACTGGTTGGGTCATTACCAGTATGCCAGTGTTCTAGAAATTTCCAATGATCTCCTTTTACCAGTCCTACTAAAACACTCCCTTATTTCATTCAATTGAGCTTGAACACAAAATAATGTTACCAAGGAGCTGTGTGTAAACCTGACACAAGTCAAAACATGGCAATATTTATTTTTCTCAAGAGAAATTATGACTGCCTGGCTCAAAAACTATTTTATTCGAATTAATGAATCTAGGTAATGAGGGAGTTACATAAGCATTTAAAAATTTAAAAATCTTTTTAAATCCAAACCAAATAGCACTAGTTAAAAAAAATACATCTAGTTGTTTTTTTGTTTTAGAAAAAAAGTTTAAGTTGGATTTATAGAAACAATAAATGTTCTAAGATGTCCATATAATGTAATCTGCGGTTATTCTGCTAGACAGCAGTGTGAACTTCAAGAGGAACTGACTTCATACATTCACTATCACCTTGACGCCAGTTGTAATAGAAAAGGGAAGTTAGTTCTGAGAAAATGTCTTATAAATTGTTTGCATGATGCATTTGATTTTATGTTGCCCAATGCAATGAAATTCATTATGTGTCATTATTAAAAGTTTCTAAATAATTGTTGATGTATGTTTGATATATGTCAGATAATAATATCGTATGAAGTGTATTAATTTACACTGTAAAAAATTGATGTGCTACATTTTTCAATTGATTTTAAATTATGAAGTACAATCAACTTAAATGTATTAAACTGACTTAAATAGTTTTGAATCTTGTATAACTTATATAAAAGTTGAACTTTGATGAGTTAAAACAATGTAAAAATGTATGTTGAAATTAATTTATCACTGTAAAAAAATATTGTTGCTTTAACTTGAAAAAGTAAGTAACCTGGTTGCCTTAAAATTTTAAGTTGATTGAACTGGAAAAAGTGAGTTAATACAATCAAGGAGATTAATTTAATCATCAGAAACTCAAAATAATAAGTTATCTCAACTAAATAAATGATTTAAGTTGATTTGACAAAAGAAAACTTTTTGTGATAACAAATCTTGAAAATATTTTTTTACAGTGATGCCGTTTAGCGGACATGTGTGGACTCCGAAATGATCTATATCTAAAACCTTATACACAGAGCTTAATATAGAAGTATTCACCATCTTATCATCTCTTTATCATATCTGGCAGGGCAGAGTCACGGAGTGCTTACGTTTCATCGTGTCAAACAGGTGTTTAAAGGCCTGTGGCCATTTTGTGTCTGGGACATGGATACAGCTGTTATGATGTCAATATTGACCTGTTGGCTATTAATACACCGTGAATATTCAGGAGAAGGGATTTCACTCTTCCATCTGTTGTAACTTGTTGATTGTTGTCTTTGATCTCCAAAAATGTGAAAAGTTAAGTAAAAGAAAAGGCATTAAAAATTGTGTTTCAGATAAAGGCCCTCGAACAATATTCAAACAGTTTCCTTTCCTTTCTTCCTTGGGATGTGAAGAGCAACAGTCATGTGTCTTTCAGTTTTGTTTTTATGACACATCCTCAAGCTATCTACAGTATTGTTATTGCAGGTCTGAATCTAATCAGTTTTTTGATTAGAATTCTTATCAAAATTCTGTGTTAACGCAGTCACGTTTTTAAAAGAAGTAATGTTTGCATGTATTTATTTCATTTTTTAAAACATCATTATTAATAACTTTATGAACATTTTACATGTGGTCTATAAATATTATGATAATAATGTTGCATGTATCTTTCATTTAATAATGATTAAATGTAATAATGTTGCATAAATCTTTCGTTTCACTTTACACAAAGTGTTTATCTCACTTGTGCGTTTACCATATATGGTAAAAACAAAAGTGATAAATAAACACTTTGTGTAAAGTGAAATGAATGATACATTATTTATATGATTATTAATTTCACTTTAAGATGATGATTATATACTGTGTATGTATACAGGTTTGTACCAACTTGAGGGCGAATTTTCATTTTTGGTGAAGACAAGCCTATTGTTCAGATTATTCAGTCAGATTATTTTAATATTTCATATACTTGTATTCATTATTTATTTCTAACACCAGGTCGTGTGGCCTTTATGCCACAGACACAGGTTAAGTGGTGCACAAACAAAGCAGTTTCATAAGAAGAAGCACAGAGTGCGCATTGTTTCTTTAACACTATCCTCGGGTATTCTCGCTTGGGGAGAATACGTCACCCTTCCGGGAAGTCGAGACTACAGTAATCCTGAGACTGTCCGTTCGTTGTTTTCTAGGTTTGGAGGTGAGAAGTCAAATCATCCTTTTCCCAAAAACACCACGCGTGTGAAACGAAACGTATATTGCTGGAATAGGAAAGGTCGGGATCGATATTTTGATTTGCACTTTCGGTCTGACATCGCATTCCAGTCAAACGTTAGTCATCGAGAATGCCTTATGGTTTCTCTCTCTAGATGTTATTTCTCTCTATGTAACTATGTAGGCTATACAGGTTTTATTTTATAAAGATGTATTTGGCTTCACCATTTAGATTTATAGACTGCAGTTTCAGAATGATATCATCAAAAATATCATATTGAAAAGTATCCAAATTGTTTAGGTTAGCATTGAAACTAAAATGAAATAGTTTTTATTTTTTCATATAGCATTTATTTTTAATAATATGGCAAGATGTGGTGATGCACATTAAACTGGTTTAGTTGTTTGTTCCATGACAATATTTACACGTAAACAAATTATTGGTATTTGTGGACCAGACCCTAGATCAGTGAAACTGTGTCGTGACCCAAAAATTGGTCACAGATCTGATATTATTTGTCCCTGTGTTTGTTCTGTGTCACACATTTGCTGTTGTTTGCTTATTAAAAATGTGTTATTTTTAGATATTTGACAGACACTGATTAGAATTCTTATTATATAAGAATCGTAAAGATACATTTTCAGCATCATTACTCCAGTGTTCAGTGTCACGTGATCATTCAGAAATCACTCTAATATGCTGATTTAGTGCTCAATTATGAATTATTACTGATGCTCATTTAATTTTTTTCACGATTCTTTCATGAATATAAAGTTTAAAAGAACAACATGTATGAGAAATACAATTATGTTGTAACATTATAAATGTCCTACTGTCAATTGAATCAATTCAATGCCTCCTTCGTGAATTAAGAGTATTCATTTCTTTTCTTTTTTTAAATAAAATTACTTACCCTAAACTTTTAAATGAGAAAGTATCACGGTTTCCACTGCGTTTAACATTGATGGTAATAATAAGAAATGCTTCTTGAGCACCAAATCAGCATATTAGAATGATATTATCATTAGAATGGATAACATCAAAAGGTAAATTGTATTAAATGACTCAGCAGCAATGGGGCCAAAATATTCATAGCATCACTTGCTCAGTTTAAATGTTGACACTGCTTTCTCTAAATAATGGTTTATATAGCTTTCCTTTTACATATGTGACATAGACAGCTGTAGGACTCATAGTTATTTATAAAGTCCCAGTTAACTCAGTGCTACCTTCACACCGCTCTAACGCACCAGAGCACTGTGTACATGTTTACACCGGCTGTGTCCATGGTGACGGACTCCCGCCCAAAGGACTTTCGTCGCAGACAGGCGAAGTAGGGAAAGCCAGGATTCCCATTCCGTCACGGGCCGTGACCTCATTTCTCACTCCACCAGGCCTCGTAGGTTTTGTTATTTTTGTCTTATGTGCAAACAGCATGTAGGATGGGAGCAAATACCTAAAGGTCATTCCCCACGAAACCATAAATGCCTTACGCAATTCATAAGGAAACTAAATTGAATCACGTTCAGAACGTAGTATACATGTAGGCTAATGAAACACATTTAGACTTCCTTTTTTTCACGGCCACTCGTTTTCCTTTCTTCTGTTTCTGGATTTCGTTTACATGAAACTTCTTTGTATGGTATACGCTCTACAATCTACTTCCTGCAGATGTGAAAGTAATATGCCGCTCTACATATTTGGCCGTTCTGTGACCAAGGAAGTTTCTATGATTTTTGTTCTCATTCCACATCCAGTCAGCATCCGAGCAATACCTCATCTGGCAAACCTCATTTTCATCATTCGTTTCCCATTCCTCACTTCTTCAATTTGCTGTAAATTCGAAGAACTGCGTTAATTGGGACTCTTGCTTCTTACCGGCACATATAATGTAACAGCCTATAATTTCTGGTATTTTATTTCAAGCAGGGAATTGAAACAACACAGGCCTCCTATAAAAAAACACACACACTGCACTTTAAGGACCACGTCATATTTAAGAAGTCATGTGACTGCCTGTAAAGGATCTTAGAGTGATATAAAATTGATACGGCGAGCACAGAGCTGCGAGAAAGACTTCAGCCAATCAGCTTGCTAAGGTGAGGTGACATCATCTCACTGCTCTGTGGTGTGACTACAGAGCATTGCTGCATATAGGATTAATAGTTAATGATAATCCCTTGAGATCAGCCAATCAGAGCGAAGGAGAAGGACATGGTCAGGGCATGTCCACAACCATCAATTCAGTACAGGACTGGAGCCAAAAAACGATGTGTGATATCTACATAATAATAGTTTGTTATAAATATATACAGTGTATCTATATATTATATCTTAATCAAGGTTATTCATGCTTATTTTTTACAAGAGCTTCAGCAAAGATGAGATGATATCAAGGACAAAGATTTCTGATATTCGTCTCTAAAAATGTTTAATCTAGAATTTCAAACCATAATAATATTATATTGATTATTAATCAGCACGTGTTGTTTTCAAACCTGCTTATGTCATAAACCACAATTTGGTTGAATATTAACTCATGTGATGATGAGTTCAGTGTTTTGGAGTCTGACATCAGGATGAGTCAGAGAGTAACAGGACTCTGGAAATGCAGGTAGAGGAAGATGAGTCATCATCTTAAAGACGCAGCAAAACAAAAACACCATGTCCCAGCATTTCCTGATTATTATATAAAATAGAGATGCTAACGTATGTATGAATATGCACTTTCACAATGCCTTTAACTGTTAATTTATTGATTTCTTTGTTTTTTTAGTGATCAATTTCTATTCAGGTGCAGTGAGGTGACTGAATTAGAGGTACACATATTATAGAGGTATATATATATAATTAAGTAAATTAAAATGATATATATATATATATATATATATAAAATTTTAATTTACTTAAATGTTATATATATATATATATATATATAAAATGGGGGTATTTAGCATCTAAAAATTTAAACCCACAATTATAATTGTGTCATATTTCTCAACAATTTATGTTCTTTATTAACAATACGCTTAAAACATATACACATTGTACCATACTGTCAACATTAATTACTGCAGTTTATTTGACCATGGCTTTTTAAAAGATGAAGTGTATAATTTCTGATCGGAATTGTTGTTTTCAAACGGGTATAAAACACTCGTCCCATTCTTAATTATTACTTTATATTATTTGTCTGGCACTGTTAAAAGAACAAAAAAAAAAAAAAAAAAAAAAAAAACCACTTGACCAAATGTTAAATGTTTGAGTATTTTATTCACAAGACGAGAGCAATAGCTTTTAGCCTTTTAGAGGGCGTTGTAAAAACCATAAATTAACCATAAATTGCTCAGTCCTGGAGTATTATGTAGGCTATCATAACAGATATGTTATTCAATCATTTAATGATTACAAGAAGATGTTTCCATCATATTCCTGGACTTGATGTAAACAGTTTCGGTAAAAAGGTCACGGGGCAGAACCAAAGACCCAAGTCATGTGATGAAGGGGAATTTCCTGTTTGCTGGTGCACAACAAAGAGCACGCTGAGCACCGCGAGTCATGTGACTTGAGGTTGCACATGTGCAGTGTGCAGTGGAAAACACCCACTAGTTATTCAGCACATTCAAGCGGCTTATGCAACAATGAGCCTATTTTGCTCTTTACTCTATATATAGCTCATCCCTTGTCAAACAAACTGTCAGAAGCACTAAACCAATGCAGTTTCAGTTGTCTAGCCCATAATCATTGGCGGATTGACGTCATATTTTTATAACCTTTACATCACTACCTATTAGATCTCCTTTTCTTGTACTTATCTAGGTATCGGCAGTGAATTAGCCACAAGCTGACCTACATAGCTGTCCAAATAATGCCTCAATCTGATGTAATTTACTTGTTTTCTCTAAATGCTTGTATTCGGCACTTTTGACTGGTCTCTTCACAAGACAGTTGACCTCTGACAATACAGCCCAGAAACTTATATAAAGCAATGTACAACGTCATCCTGGTAGTTAAAGCAAAAATAAGATTTCTGTCGTCATTTACTCAGCCTCATGTCATTCCAAACCTTTTTTCTGTGGAAGACAAAATAAGATTGTTATTTTTTTAATGTTGGTGACCATAGGCCAATAAACAAAAACATTTCCACAGAAGAAAGAACGTCATACAAGTTTGAAACAACTTTATTCCTTTAATTGCTTCAGGGTAGGCTAATTATTGTTAACTAAAACTAAAACCGAAAGTAAAATTAAATGATAAAAACTTTAACATTAGGAGATAACAAACTGTAACTGAAAAATATAATCAAATATTAAAAGACTTGATGTCCTTAAATAACTAAAACTAAAATAAAAACAAAAACGGCTGTGAAAAAATAATCCTGTAAAAGAACGGTAAACTAGCAGCTGTGGTTGCCAGCATCATACTGTAAAATTACGGTGTGTTACTGTTTTTGAAACTAACAGCTAAATATTGTATTGTCAGCTACAGTATTAAACTTTACTTTAACAGATATATGCTCTAACACAAAAACAGTAACAGACCGTATAGTAACGGTATGATGCTGTCATCCACAGCTGCCAGAAGTTTACCGTTTTTTACAGGATTATTTTTTACAGTGAAATATTTTAAAATGACAAAAACACAACAAAATTTCTAAAACTTTCAAAATAAATTGGAAATTATAACAATGAAATCTGATTCAAAATATTAATGAAAACTATAGAAAGGATGCATTCAATTGAACAAAATTGCCAGTAAGGCTGTCCTTTTGAACTTCAAAGTATTCTGTAAAAAATGTCCACAAAAATAAGAAAAAAGCACAACTGTTTCAACATTGAGGATACGAAATGTTTATTAAGCAGCAAATCAGCATATTAAAATGATTTCTGAAGGATCGTGCTGAAAATTCTGCTTTACCATAGGAATAAATCACATTTTTAAAATATATTAAAATAGAAAGAACTTAGGTATTAGGAAAAAAGTAGGAAAAAAATATACAATGGAAGTCAATGAGACCAGAATATGTCTGGTTACTGATATTTTTCTAAATATCAAAAAATCGTCTGATAAAACCCAAATGTTTAACTCTGGGAGTGGTAAAATGAGCCTATTTCCAAAAAAGTGGAGTATCCTTTTAACGAAGGTCTAATCCTGGCTTAATCTAAACCCTGTTTTTTCATATATAGAAAATAAATGAAAAAATTCTTGATTTTGTGGCCATGAACATGCTTATACAAATATGATAATGATATGAATTGACAAATAATAAAGATTATGCAGTGTCATGATGTGAACAATTAGTTATTGTTGCTGAATGTATTCATTCATTTATTTCCATTACATGATGCAAGGAGTGGCATATACTCTCACCCAAAGCAGTTTAAATGACAACGTTTTTTTGAAGTGTATAAGGAAGCTGTGTAAAAAGGGTGTTGTTTTGTGCAAGAGCATTCGTCATATGCTTCCCTCATGTTTAGGGACCTCATTGTGTCATATTACTTCATTTTTTCCTTTTTTTATTTTTGTACTTTTTCTGGTGAGAATGTTTATTGTTAGACCACATCGTGACCTAATTGTTTAGTTGCTATGAGCTCAATTGTAGACATGTGCTGCCCTCTAGAGGAACCCGGGACATTTCCTTAAAAGATTAGTTCACTTAAAAAAAAACTTTTACTGATAATTTACTCACCCCCATGTCATCCAAGAGGTCCGTGTATTTCTTTCTTAAGTCGAAAAGAAATGAACGTTTTTGATGAAAACTAAATGAACGAATCTTTTTTCGAATCATTTCGTTCATTCAACAAACAAAACGTATCGAAAAAAAGATTTGTTCATTTTGATGAACGAGACGAGTTCGAACAGGAGAGTCACGAACGCGCATCACACAACAGAGCAAGGCGAGCATTTGTGCTTATAATACTTAAAGTTTTTTTTATTTATTTTTGAAATGACCTATCATTTCGCTAAATAAGACCCTTATTCATCGTCTGGTATCGTTTAAAGCCCTCTGAAGCTGCACCGAAACTCTCTTTTGAACCTTGAAACTGTTGGAATCCATTGAAGTCCATTACATGGAGAAATATCCTGTAATGTTTTCATCAAAAACCTTAATTTCTTTTCGACTGAAGAAAGAAAGACATGGATATCTTAGATGACATGTGGGTGAGTAAATTATCAGCAAAAGTTTTTTTGTTTAAACTAATCCTTTAACATACGAGGAAGAGAAGTACAAAAACAATTTATCTTACTGTAAGCCTGTTGAGACAATTTAAATTTTAAAAGCTAAACAAACATGTAGTAAATATTGTGTCATTCCAATGAATAGTTCCAGTATTATTACTCACATATTTATTAACATTCATGGGTCATTTTACAAAAAGAACTGCATACTACAACCTGTAAGAATTTGCCAAACAGAAATGTCAGCCAAACTATCAATTAGTAGAACCATTTGAATATTAGAGTCAAAATACTCCCAAAATATGCATTTGTTAACCAGTACCAGTGCAAATATCATGCATTGATACTATTGCAAAGGTGGGCATGACAGAGTTTTGGTCCAGCATCTGCAACATCAGATTCAGAGATATATTAATTAAACAAAATGTCTACAAGTTCCTCTTTTTGAAGTCCATACTGCAGATACTGCGTTCCAATATGTTTTTTTCTTCGCTAGCCATGTTGTGATAATAGTCATTAATGAGTTATATAATGAAAATGTTATGCTACAGGGATTAAAAAAATAAATAAAATGTACTACAGTTTATTATAGCCTGTAAAAACCTTGGCATGCCTGGGACAAGGTTAAGGGGGTCACAACGTACAGACAGGACAGCTAGCAGGTCATGAGCAGCAATCTGAACTCCATCACACCCTCCTCGTCTCTCAGGACAGCCTCGAGTTCCTTTCCCCGGGTCGATGTTAGTGTGTGCACGGAGAACAATTCTGTTCTGCACTGCATGAGAGTTTCTTAAAAAGTAGGTTTGTACGGTGTTCGACTTTCACAAGTTCACATTTTTTCTCAGTCTCCTGCTCACTTCTGAAGTTCCTGAGGGGTGCTGAACGTTTCGTACACGTTGGCGGCAAACTCTTTCACCTGGTCTATCAACAGGAGATCCTAAAACAAAATGAAAGAAAACAATATACATTGGTGTGTGTGTGGGGGGGGTAGCTTTTATGCCACATGGAAGTCAAAATGCATATGAAGGTTCTTACCTGGACAAAGTGACTTGGTATTTCACTGCATATTGAATGTATCTGTCCGTTGATGATGGGAATGATTTTGGCTAACGGTAGGCTTACATGCGATAGTCTGGAAGACAGGCATGAAAAGAAGGACTCATTATCTCTTTTTTAACTTAATATTTATATACTAGCCTTGGGAAGAAAGCCATAAAATAAATTAAATAAATAATAATAATAATAATTAAAAAAAAAACCTGTACATCTGATGTCCTGACCTTCTAAAAAAAAACTTAAAGATATCAACTTGCAATTGCGAGTTTATAACCCACAATTCTAAGGAAAAACGTCAGTATTGCAAGATGTAAGCTCGCAATTACAAGTTTGGTCGCAATTACTATTTTTTATTCCACGGCAGAACCAAGCTTCCACAGGTTTGATATTTTGTTATATAAATGCATTTTGAAATGTGGCTTAATCGTGCAAATGTAACACTTTTTGGGGTAACTTTACCTTTTGAATAAAAATAAATGCATGTATACTGACCGATCAGGTGTACTGGAGGGGGTGGTGTCTCCCTGCGGGGGTCGGAAAAACTCTGCCATGTTGTCTAAGAATCGGATAAAGCCTCTGCTCAAGCAAGTACGGAGTACAGTATTGAAGTCTGGACTGAAAAAAAAAAGTTTAGATGTAATTAGTACCCAGCTAGAGAGCTCAATAATGTGCCTATGCTGAAGAGATCTGTTAAAAGTGCACTGTGTAATCCTGCGGCATCTAGTGGTGAGGTTGCGAATTGTGGCTACAGAAGTTACAGTGGCCAACAGGAAAAGATGTCATCTGAGACAGCAATGAGGATTAAGATTAAGCAATGAGGTTTCTTTACAAAGATAAATTAAGAACATAGGTTTACCCAAATATTTAGTAAAACTATGTTATTGCGAATATTATTTTTACTTGTTCATCATTGTGTCAGTGTTTTATTCACTGACTTTAGCTAGCTTCTATACACGAAGAACACCATAGTGAAGAGCCACTGTAGAAACATGTCGGCGCATTTCAATGTAAGGGGACCTCGGGTGTATGTAGATAGAAATGGCTTATTCTATAGAAAGGTAATAAAAACATACATTATTTAAGGTTTTATAGACCACTGAAAACATAGTTATGTATATGATATTACATTTCTGTCAACAGATCCTCCTAAATATTACACAATGCACCTTTAACCTATTGATTTAACCAATTTAATCTCGTCTGCTTCCTTTTTTTTCTTTTAGCATAAATGCTCTTTGAATTCAGAACTGTGTTTCATATAACTCATATACTGTATAAAAAGAACTGAATGTGTTAGTGATTTCAGTACAAAAATAAATCATGAGATTAATTGTGAATAATTAATTGAAACGTTTTAAAGTCCTAACCTTGATATTTTCAATTTTTAACTATACAGGTTTATATCGGTGTCTTGATTTCACTCACCTTTCAAGCATATCTCTGGTTTCATTCAGCAGCTTTATTGTTGTGACATCATTTTCTGTGAGACCACAGGCCTGGGAGAAGAAAAAATAGGGAAATAATAATAACTATATATATATATATATATATATATATATATATGTATGTTATTCCTTATAACTGATACATATATTATATATATATATATATATATATATATATATATAAATATTACACATATATAACGCAAAATAAATGTAATATATATGAGAAAAGGTAAAAAAACAAAAAAAAAACAAATTGAGAATAATATTTTTTTTTATTATAATAGAGATCATTATTCTACCACAATTCTGAACAAAATAAACAGCTAAACAAAATAACATGTAATTTAGTAGAGGTTCTGACAAAATATCAAAATATATTGAATTAATATGAAAGAATTGTTACTTTTTTGTATAAATCGGTTTTGAATGATTGATTCAATGACTCACTCGTTTCATTACTGGATGAATCATTGTTTTTGAAAGTCTCTTAAATTAATAATTCTACGACAAATACATTGTTTAACAGTCACTTGTCACCACCTACTGGCTTAAATATGTAATTGACAACATTTATTTGAAGCATCAAGTTACTTTAAATTTTTTTTTATTGCTTCCGTTGACCAGTGTGTCCATTCGAACTGTAAATGTTTAACAGAACTGTAACAGAAATAATGATACTGTGTGCTTGGAAACACTGTTTCAGATTTGATTGTTCCGATCTGATCGTACTTGTCAAATTTTAATAGACAGAGCCAAATCGTTGTCTTTTAGGAATAAAATTGCGTGTCAGTTTGAATCGAGATTGTGATCTTTTAACGATTAATCGTGCAGCTCTAATACTAATAAATTATAAAAACAATAATGATAAACGACTAATCATTCACATATAAATGATATATTACACATATGTACCTGTGAGGCTAGCGTGTTCTCTTCATCAGGCATCATATACCAGGAAAGACTTTTGTGTTTAGAGAAAGCACAGCCCTCCTCCACTAACTGTCTGATCTGTGTTAGCTGTTCCTCCAACTCTTGTAGGGACAAACTCTGCTTCAGAGACACCCTGAGGAGACACAAACAGCATTTAGCGGAGGATAACTGACACGGCTCAAAGACACAAGTATGGGATGACTAGATTCATTCATCATCCAATCAAACACTCAGCGTACAGTCCGAGAACTTCCTGGACAGCTTTCTTCACCACAGTTATCAGTTCAATGAGCCCTGAAAAGACAGAAAAAAGGAACATCGGTATAAAGTAAACTATAGAGCATATGGCCTGTATGAATAACAGAGGATTAAACTATAACGCTCTTATACAGATCTGACATTGTCCTCACCTTCTCCAAGAAGGTGTTGGATACTTGACAGATATTGTTGTTGAACTTCAGGAGGGGCGAAAGGGGTCTAAAGTAGCAGTATAAGAGAAATGTGGTAAAAATGACACGATAACATAATAAAATGACGTTGCGTTGCCTTTAAAACACCAAGCCCTGACATACCGTTCCATTCTTTGTCACAGAGTTGTCCAGGTACAGGTAGCCACCAATTATGTTGAGCTGAACTCTGAGTAACACCACCAGCATGCAAGTGCTGTAAACCGCCACAATGCTGCGGGTAAAACCTGCAGGGCGGAGATCATTTCTGTTCATAATCCATTTTACTGCCATAATGTGATGTATTGGCAAACAGGACATTCAACAATAAATTGTAGGGTGGGAATTTATCTGATTGTGAAAAGTGGGTGTTCCAAATCAGAATTCAACCAAAACAATGCCATAATTATTTGGTCATTGCTCAACATTTTAATCGCTAATGACATCAATGGAAAAGAACATTTGTTTATTACATTTACAAAAACAATTACACTGCCATTCAAAATTATGGGGTCGGTATAAGATTTATTAATGTTTTTGTTCGAAAGAAGTCTTTATTTGTTTGATAGAAAATACAGCACAGAAATATTGTGAAATGTTCTTATGATTTAAAATAACTGTTTGATATTTTAACATATCAAAATGTAATTTATTCCTGTGGTGGCAAAGCTGAATTTTCAGCAGCCATTGTTCTAGTCTTCAGTATATTGATAAATACTGCTGATTTATGCTGCATTCTCTCCATGCCATAATTACAAAATGAACGTGATGTTATATTTGGAGCAATTATTCGTTTTTATATGTCAACACCATCAACGGCAATATTAATCTGCAGCGGTCACGTGGTTCAAGTCATAGCTCTCCGAAAATTTCCAGTTTACAATTTCTTTGAGGACATGAAGTCATAATTACAATTATTACAGCATGCTCAAGAAACAATGCTTATTATTATCAATGTTGAAAACAGTTGTGCTGCTGAATATGTTTGTGGAAAGCAAGATTATTATATTATATTTATTATATTATTTTTTTCAGGATTCTTTGAAGAACAGAAAATTCGAACCATTTATTTAAAATCCAACTGTTTTTTGTTTTTCTTCAGAAAAAAAAGCTACATTGAATTGCCATTACTCTTCTATATATTTAAACAACAAAAACTATAAAAACTATATATAGTACATCAATAAAATTATTAATAAATTACAAAGATTATTTTTTTTTTCTTAGGGATAAAGTACACACATTGATAGTTCACAATAAGATTAAAAATGTGCATTAACAAAATAAATTGGGTCAATTTTGAGTTCATATTGAATACATCTGGAATACTATTACAGTAAAAAAAACTTCTTGAACTCACTAATAATCTTTAGATCCTCCCAGATTTCAAGTTTATTGGCTGGCCTGTGTGGGAAGACATGACGACTTATGTCAGTTATATTCTTTTATATTATAATGTAGATGATCATCTATAATTTACATGAAGCATGACTCACTTGGTCTTCAGCAAATCAGTGAGGGTCTCTGAGTTCAGGTGATGTATGATTGCCTCTCGGAGAGTGGGGAGCATTGATAACACTACAGATAAAAGACACAATTGCATACATCAGGCAGAACAAACATCACTTTCATGAACTGATCATGTAATTGTTTTATTTTACCTGTCATGTTACACGTCCTCTGGTTGCTTTCGAAATGAAACTGTCTGCGAGCTTGAGCGATGTATTCGGCTGCCTCTCGCTCCTGCATCTGCTGAATTTTTCTTTGTGCATATTTACCAAGTAGATAGACACCTGTGCATGAAGTATGAGGATTGGATACATTACAATATAATACACAAGAAAGTGATATGCAATATGCAAGATCTATTCAGTAATATAAAATCTTTCTTTAGGCAAAAAATACCAGGGTAAAGTCCATATCGACTTTGCTATGACAGTGCCAATAGAAAATCTAGGTGACAGGTGAGCTGAGATTAATTAGTTGAATGTGGAAATAAGAACTAATGCTTGGCATTGGCAACACTGTAATAACATGCTAAACTATGTTATAGATAAGTATTTGTATTCATCTATTAAAAATAAGAAATATTTAATGCACAGACATGCTAGCTAACTATGTCTGAACTATAAGCATGCAGGTGGTCTATGTGCCCACGTACCTCCAACAAAAACCCCAGTGAAGATGAATTTCCTCTTATGGCGTTTGATGAAATTCCATGTAGAACTCAACATTTTTTAAACCAGACTTGACACCACAAAAACACACACGGAAAACTAGATGTAAGAGCGTGTTTGGACGTAACTTACTAGCTAGCACAATGCTACATGGCAATAACTTCTCATCATGGTAGCAGCAAGAAGGCAAACAACACATAACAGAGCGAGTCGATTGATCGATTATGCATGCGCTCGATTCACCGCCCTGGAAGGTCCATCCATTATTACGCTCCCCCGTAAACACGTGCGCGTGCAAACAAAACACCACTTTCCCCCAGATTTAAGCTGCATTTTTGTACAGTTATTATTTTTGTTGAGGATACGGATAGATATGCAAACAGAGAGTTTTGACCCCGAGAAGAGTGAATTTCTGCAGCCTTCAGACAGTGAGATACAGACATGGATGTCAAAGGCGTTTGATATGGTAAAGACTCTCCAATGTTTACTGTTTCTCTTACCAGTATTTATTTAACATAAGTGTCATTTCCCCTTCGATACCTAGTACTGCATTATTGTATTATTACTGAGATAGTCTTTGTCGGAAAAGTTTGTGTGTGTGTAACTGTAACGTTAGTTGCGGTCGCGGTGGTATTATCATTGCCATAAATGTGTGTAATATGGTAATGGTGAATTGTACTTTGGGTTGTTTTGATAAAATAATATTAACATGTGACATGTTATGAATTACTTTTAAAGGCAATTGAAGCCCTTGAGAATGGTGAGGTTCCAGTTGGCTGTTTGATGGTTTATAACAATGAGATAATTGGAAAAGGAAGAAATGAGGTGAATGAAACAAAAAATGTAAGTGACTTCACAATAAAGCTTAATTTTAATAATCTTCTTTTATTATTATTCAATTTATTATTGGTAACGGTAATGAAAATGATGTCTAAGCTAACACTGTATAGCCCCTATGCTCCAGTATGTATCTGCAAATGATAATTTATCAATAAGGGCAATCATATTTTTTGGACCTGTTAAGAAACTATGGGGTTCATACAGAGCATGATGTGAATACACCTCTATGATGAACACGTTTAATATCTGATTCTAAATTAATTGTGATATTTTTTTAAGTTATATAGTTTACAGATTTAAAAAAATAAAAGTCTCATTAGAAGGCTTATATGATTCATGATTAAGATGTCTACTACACTCAAGGTGTAAGGAAAATATTTGAGTATGTTTCACTTAAGGGGTTGCATAATGTCAGTTTTTTTTCTAGGAACATTATTTATTAACTATATATTTAAAATTATTTCTTATTTTTGTCATCTTAAACAAACCCATATTGACCCATATGTCAAGGCATTTTGATTAACGGTTCTTCCTAGTAAAGCAGGGAGAAACTTTGGACTAGATGAAACAACCTGACATGTGTGCCTGCTTTGCCCAAGGCTACCCGGCATGCAGAAATGGTGGCACTGGATCAAGTGCTGGACTGGTGCCGTTTCAGAGCGAAGGACCCGAAGGAAGTGTGTGAACAGACTGTTCTGTATGTGACAGTGGAGCCATGTATCATGTGTGCTGCTGCTCTGCGCCTGCTTTGTATCCTTGAAGCAAAAATGTGGTTCACTATTGTTTGAATGACATTTACACAAACACTACCATTTTAAAAGTTTGGAGTGGCTAAGATTTTTTTATGTTTTTGTAATGAAGACTCTCTTATGCTCACCAAGTCTGCATTAATTTGATCAGAAATACAGTAAAACAGTAATATTTTGATTCTTATTACAATATAAAATAAGTTTTCTATGTGGATATATTCTAAAATTTAATTTTATCATTACTCTAGTCTTCAGTCTCCACAGTTCTTCAGAAATTCCAATATGCTGCATGATTTGGTGCTCTAATGTTGAAAATTATTGTTAATGTTGAAAACATTTAGGCTGCTTATTTTTTTGTGGAAATATTTTTTCTTTTAAGTTCAAAAGCACCACATTTATTTAAAATAGAAATTGTGTGTAATGTTAGAAATGTCTTTACTGTCACTTTCAATCAAATTAATGCATCCTAGCTGCATAAAACTATTAATTTCTTCTTTTTTTGTTGTGAACTGTAGTGTTACATCTTTGTGTCAGTCACAGGTCTTCCTTTTATAAAACAATTACTATCAAAAAGTAGATTTCGAAAGTGTTATTGTGTTTACCACAGGATTTTATTGTCTAAGATCATGTCATCGCTAAAAGAATACCTTAATGTTTAGACAGACATACCTCTAGTTGTATATGGGTGCATAAATGAGCGGTTTGGAGGCTGTGGCTCCGTCATGGACATCTCATCAGATCATTTACCACACACTGGAACAACATTTAAGGTAAATAAAAGTATTCCCTCCAATTTCTATCCAGTTCAATTTAAATTCCAGCTCATGCTCCAATTCAAAAGAAAGCCAGTTCCTTAAATTCTCAATTTTGCTCAACCGGTCTGTGTGGCTAGAATATTTTTCTTGTAGAAACTTCCACATTCCCTCGATTTTAGACCAGACCACATTGCATATTTGCTGTAGCACATGCTTATTTGCTTATCACAGTGCATCGCTGGCTATAGAGCGGAAGAGGCGGTTGAAATGCTCAAGACGTTTTATAAACAAGAAAACCCAAATGGTAAGAGAAGCCTTTTTAATGCGTGCGTGTTAATCTCCATAGATGTTTTCATCGACATGTTTCTGAAACATGATGTTTTTTCTCCTGTTTGTTAGCTCCCAAACCTAAAGTGAGGAAAGATTTGGGTAGCCCACCAGGTGGCGCTGTAGTCATTCAGGCAAAACAAGGACCACAAGATTGAGGAGAGAGAAACAATTGCTCCTTTGAGCTGAAATGGAAAATATTTGAAGTTGAACATTCAGACGATGACATGACCTTGTATCTCAATGATTTTGCCATCTTTTTGAGATCATTCATTTAATCTACTTCTATTTGAGGAACCACATTGTCTCATTAGCCAGACCACATCGCTCGTAAACCTCCAGGCCTCTTTTTCTCTAGTGGCTGGACGCTGTGAGTGTCTTCACAGCATGTGGAAGCAGACTAGGCCTGTTCTGCATTAAAGCGCAGGTTCTTCTCCAGCCCTTGCTCTATAAATGTGTCCTTATATAACCCAGAACACTGGTTCTGAACTCTCCGTGATCTCAGACTCGCAGATGCAGGGCAGACCCAGGTGGAGTTTCCACTTACTTCATTGCCAGAAACTTTAAAGGGATAGTTAAAAATTAATGTCTATCATTACTTTCTCACCCTACTTTTTTCCATAGTGCAAAAAAAGGTGAATTTCATGAAGATTTTAATTTTTTTAAGAATACCAACCTTTTTGTTTTCAATATATTTAAAGTGAATGAAGATGGAGGCTGTAAAAAATATAATAAAAGTATCATAAAGCATAGATTTGTGGTGTCCTTTTGTGTTCCCTGGAAGATGGTTTGGTATGACATTAGGGGAGTAAATGATGACTAAATCATTAATTTTGGGTGAAATATTTGAAGATCTTCCTGTGATTTATAATTTTTTGTAATGCCTCTCACACACTAGCTTTAAAAAACACTAAACCTTTGTTGCGTCCTCACCAGTGTTGTTTTAGCATTATTTCTATACTGGTATATTTTTATTAATAATTTCAGTTAACCTTTTTTTTTATATATTTTCAGCTTTCATTTTAGTTAAATTTTTGGTCATTTTGTTATGTGCTTTTGTCATTTGTATTATTTAAGTTTTTAAAGTTTTTGTTTATTTCTAGATTTAGTGTGTCAACTGAAACTTATTTCAGTTTGTTGCCAAGGCAAAATTTCTAATGCTTGTTTTCATTTTATATTTTCGAGAGTACAAATGAATCAAAGTCCTAAAATTATACCTTTTTTGCCCAGAAAGCTTATATAATTTAATTTTTATAATATATTTCTCTATTATTCTATTTATTTACCTTTAAATGACTAGATTTTGTTATCAATAAATAATATAATTTAAGCACATTTTTGTGTGACAAAATTCAGGTCTTGGACCACTCAGATAAACACTCATTTAAAAAAAAAAAACAATCTTCAGGTCAAAATGACCTAAGGGAAGGACGAGGTTAATTCTATAGTTAACAAAAAAAAAGTTTTTAATAGTTTTAATTAATAATAACCCTGATCTGCTCACTTCCACTCGTGAAATTATTCATGTTATGTTGCGTTTCTGGCCATTAAAGTATAGCGTATCTCTCATGAGGGGTATTATAATGGTTTCTAAACCCCACATTATTAAATTGCCATGTAATGTGTTATTAGTTGCTGGAAGAGGGTTTCTGTGGGTACGTATGAAAGAGAAATCAAGCGGTTTTGGAAGTAGAAATGAGGTGTCTAAGATCTTAAGGTCTGTCGTTTTTCAGGCCCTGTCGTCTTACATGGTTACGGGCTCTGCCGGCCGTATCATAATATGAATTTGAAACATTTCAGTTACTGCTCTGTTATTGTCTTTGTAAGTAGAGAACCCATGGGTTTAATTGTTTAGTGATGAATGATCAGACATTGAACTCACAGCTGGCTTTTTAATATGAATGTCCTATCTTGATGTTGGAATGACAGAAGCTGTCATTAATAAATAAGAATAATCATTTAGATTCATTGTGTAAGTAGTATGATCTTAGTAACCGATTGAAAACAACAGAGCGCTGGTCGCACACCTGGTAAGCATTTGACAGGTGTTATGCCCTGGCTGTGTTACGCCATGAGTCAGTGCGAATAAAGAACATCGTAAAACAAGCTGGACCCATGCACCTACGCGGCCCCTGTTCACATGGAAAGAGAACAATATTTTGTCTCTAACTCTTTGTCCATAGACGATATTTCATAATGCTTCATTCATTGAGTTAATAACAAACAAGTAAGCCAAACCCAGGGTGATAAAAAGTAATGTAACGGGTTACTTTCCATAAAAAGTGAGGGAGTAACACAATGTTGTAATGCATTACTTTTAAAAGTAACTTTGCTTGTATTTCATAATATATTTTCCAATGCTATTATTTCGAAAATGGAGGTGAAATTGTAGTTTTGTATAATCCCACAGTGGATTTAGGAAAGCTCACTGAGATGAAGACACAAGGCGTTTTATTCTACAAGCAATCAAGTATTTTCTTTAAATATTATGGGGTAATTTCATTATTATGTACAGAATGAAAGATTACATGAAAATTTGAGCCTTTGTTTGCTGTATGGTCAACTTGTATGGTCATTCGCAACATATTTTTTCTTTTCTATCGACTTTTTTATGAGAGAAACAAGATATTTATTGATAAAAAGAACATAGGATGAATTGAATTGTGAAAAGTTAGTGTTACATATCTGAATAAAAAGCTGTTGGTTTACATTATCTAATTGTACTGTGGCAGGCACACCAAAATGTTGTAACACTTTATAGTTAAACTTAAATAAGTATGTATCTATTTTCACGGTATTTGGCGTAAACAGAATGAGAACGTGGATCCATCATGCCTTGTTACCACTGTGCAGGCTGGTGGTGGTGGTGGTGGTGTAATGGTGTGGGGATGTTTTCTTGGCACACTTTAGGCCCCTTAGTGCCAATTGGGCATCGTTTAAATGCCACGGCCTACCTGAGCATCGGAATTTATTATTCCTGTATAAAGTTTTTTTCTATATACACCTCCGTTCAAAAGTTTGTTTTTGGTAAGATTTTTAAAATGCTCA
Organism: Pimephales promelas; assembly: GCF_016745375.1. The sequence goes on from NW_024121432.1 coordinate 8,234,183, forward strand.
ATTAGGCTGAATTTATTTGATCAAAATTAGATATTATATTATTTAAGACAATTCTATTTTTTCCTATAATTGCAAAGCTGAATTTTCTGCATCATTACTCCAGACTTCAGTGTCACATGATCCTTCAGAAATATGATTAGCTGCTCAAGAAACATTTCTTATACCATCAATGTTGAAAACAGTTGTGCCGCTTTAGATTTTTGTGGAAAAAATGACAACTTTTTTCAGGACTCTGATGAACACAATGTTCAATAGCATATTATTTGAACAATATAAATGTCTTTACGGTCATTTTTGATTAATTTAATGTCTTTACTGAATAAAGTAAAATGCTGACCCGAGACCACAAATCGTAGTGTATGCTAAAACATTTTAACTTTTCATTAAATTAAAAGGATAGGTCACCTCAAAAATGGAAATTCTATTAACATTTACTTTTTAATTTTGTATTATTTTTTCCTTACAATGACAATCCGGTTCGTTTTCATAAAAATGTAATCTTTTGTATTTCGCAGAAGTCATTCATATAGGTTTGAAGCGACATTGAAATATTTCTTTAACAAAAAATAAATTGTTCATCGTAAGTTTATGATACTTAATGTTTTAACCAATATCAAATTCAATTAGAAAGTGTTTCCAGTGGTTCACAAGACCGGGATTAAGAAAGTAAACTTAGACAATGTGATCCAAAGTGATAAAGTTGTAGTAATTTATAGATTTGTGAAGTCCAGGCCAGTTCATTTATCATTGAGCTGTCCTTCAAATGCATCCATTTGCACTGCACAAAATCAGCGGTATCACCTCATTTACATCTTTTTTTTTTTAAGGTTGTTAATGCACATTAGGGAACCGTTCAGTTTGGTACTTTCACGTGCAGGAGAGGCAGTGTTAATGAGGAGACTGAAGTGTCTTGACGGAGAATTTAAGCACGCACACACTTTCACTCTCTCCACATGCTGCCAAACACACAGCGCCCAGACTAAATTGTCAACAAGACTGTTGTCAGGTAGACCTATCTGAATTTGAAGTGTAATATTTATGATGGATCATAATGAAGTTCAATTGCCAGTCGTTGCATCTATTTTTTGACGATTCCTCCAAGAATAAAAATTATGCATGATAGGGTGTGAACATGAAACAGGAGAGTATTTTGACAGTTTTGTCTGAAAATTTAGATGTGATAATACAAGGTTTCTCATTATCGCTTTTCTTTTCTTCTCACATATCCGCTTTTATCCCATGGCATTTCACTGTTCTGTTGAACCAAATTCTTTTTCTTGGCGGTTCGGGACACATTTTGGACTTTAAATTGTACTTTAAGGGTACGAGGTTCAGCAGGGCCTGGTTATTTGGACTTGTCCATCAAAGGTGATTGTTATTCCTTGTCGAGCAAACTTTTTCCTCAGGCCTGAAATGTGTGTGTTTCTCATTAACAGAATGTCCAGCTCGGCACAAAGGAATTGTTATGTTTGGGTAACATCTGTGTTTTAAAAGTCCAGGGCGAAAAGGCCAGAGAAAATATAGGACAAACATTAAATCATAAGTACAACAATTTTTTCCTCTGTAATTGAACGGTTGGCTCAACTTTTCCCACAGAATTGTGGTGCGTCTGTGTGTAAGGGGAGAAAGAAAATAGCCTGAGTGAAGACTGTAGGTTTCATTTCACCATTCTTCTGCATCCGCAGCTTCGGGAGAACATAAAAACGACAGTGAGAAAATGTGATTTTCAAACGATTTTTTTATTAATAAAAGAAGAAAATAAAACATATTAGAGAAGTAAACTAAAAAAGGCTGGTCTTATCCATGAGATATAAAGAATTTCGCCCGTTTAAGATTAAAAAATAATTTAATTTGGAATAAACACTTTACAATAAGGTTTCATTTGTTAACATGAACTAACATGAAGAAAAATTAACAATTGCATTTTATTAAACTGTTACCTGTCGCAAGTCTTGATTTTGTCAAGTTAGACATGAAAAATGTTATTCATAACCACCCATATCCCTAAAACCAGAGGGAAATGATAAGCGAATAACACTGATGTAGGAGCACCTAACCTTGTTAAGCCCAAACCTGACATAAACTTTAAACTTTAAACTGATTGGTTGATTGGAATGTTTTTCAAGGATCAAGAAATATGTTCATCCAGATGTTGCACTTGGTGAAATCATGTTCTGCGTTACCTGTCATCCCCCTTTTTGAGCCTAGATCTGAAAATAATATCTTAGCATTTATAAATGCTAAAAGAAGACACTCAACAGATTATTCCAGAAGTTAAAGAAGCTTTAAAAAAAGCAGGGTTTTGGCGAGTCTTAAAAAGTCTTAATTTGCCCTTACACAAATGAAGGTCTTAAAACAGAGCAGGAAGTCTTAATTTCATAAAGTCATGGCATTAAATGTGGCATACATTGCAAAAAATAAATAAGATATTTAAAAGTTATTTTTGTCCTGTTTTCCAATACAAATATATAGACATGTCATATAAACGTATATATATATATATATAAACAAGTCTTGAAAAATGTAATAAAATTTAAGTGAGTTTATGCTTAAAACAAGAGCAAATATCTGTCAAAACGTCTATAAGCAGATTTTTTTCTGAGCCCACTGGCAGATATTTGTTCTGATTTTAGTCATAAACTTAATTTTTTTATCAATTTCGCAGGAAACAAGACTTCACATTTTGTCATTTTACAGCTGAAGTAAATGAATCTTGATTTAGGAATCTTTATACTGGAAGATAAATATAGATATAGATATTTGTACTGGAAAAAACGAGAAATACTGAGGAAACATCCGAGGGTATAGTAAAAGTTATTTCCATATTGTAGTGGTTTTAAGCAAAATGATTCAAGCTTTTTTTTTTTTTTTGTAGAATAAATTAAATACCGGTAGTAACAGATATTTATTGGACGTTGTATTTTCAAATTCTACAGTGTTTCTTCTTAAAAAACTTAAAATTTAGAGAACATAATTGATAAGTGTTCTCTTCAATTTATTTCTTAAATTTTCATTACTCTTACAAAGGTCTTAAATCAGCCTCAAATTTTTCATAAAATCTGCAGAAACCATGAAAATTAAAGTGCAAAAAAAGTTCTATATATAAAGCACGCCAAGTGTTGTGCTAACAGGCAACTAACATTTAGAAAAAATGTACAGTCAGCATGAAAAGGACGTTGTGTTTGTCTTTCCGTCCCTATATATGAGTAAAAGGGGAAAAATGTGGGGCGTTGTTTTAGAATTAATTTTCAAAAATAATGATCAATGACCAAATAAATCATTTTTAATAAATAATGCAATATTGCATAAAAAACAAGAATTCATGGTGACTCAATACATTCTATATATACATATATAGTGCATTGTTCATCTAACCTATAATGTTAACAAATGAAGCCTTATTGTAAGATGTTATCAAATAGGGAAAGGCCTTTACAACAGGCAAGTTTCTCTTCTGACAATGTTTGGATTTCATGTGGTAATATCTACTCAGCTTAATCTCAAAACTTCTATGGCTTCAGAAGGACCACAAACAGCCCATGTAATCAAATTATCTTGTGCTCATTGTCGTTTGCCATATGTTAGTGTATATAAAGGTGTTGCTTATTTGTTTTACAGGGCATATAATGACACAATCCCTCATGAATCATCCCATGGTAAATAAATAATACCTGACATGAGTTCTATAATGTGGTTTTCGTAACATTGGCTTTGAACACACGGATAGAGCATGTGTATAGTACAAGTCATTTAGTGCTCACACAATGCTTGAGGTATTCTGAAATACGGTAACATTCATACCATAAATTAAATACATGAATTATTCAATTTAATGTTCAAGCCAATACAGGTCTGTGCTTTAATTAAGGGGCAGTAATGAGGATGAGATAAAATAAATTGGTTAGAACGAGCCAGTGGTCTTCAGTCAGTTTTGGTCTTGTCTGATTCCAGAGTGCCTAGAAAAAAAAAAAAGAAGTTTTTTATATAGATATCAATGTAACCACCATTAAAATGGTACTTTTTTTTATTTTATTCTTTTACTGGTAACTTCACAACAAGGTTCAATTTGTTAGAATTGAGTAATGCATTAGGTACACTACAGTTTAAGGTCAATAATCTTTTTTTAATTAATACTTTTATTCAGCAGTGATGCATTAAATTGATCAAAAGTGACAGTAAAGACAATAAAACTGTATATTTCAAATAAATAATGTTCTTTTTAACTTTGTAATTATTAAAGTATCCTGAAAAAAGTATCATAGTTTAAGCAGCACAACTGTTTTTAACACCAATAAAAAAAGAAATGTTTCTTGAGCAGCAAATCAGCATATTAGAAGAGGATCATGTGACTGAAGACTAAAGTAATGATGCTGAAAATTCAGCTCTGCCATCACAGGAATAAATTACAGTTTAAAATAGAATATCATTGTTACAATATTTCACACTATCTGTTTAACTGTGATGATCAAATAAATACAGCCTAGGCCTTCTTACCGACCCCAAACTTTTGAACAGTAGTGTATCTTTTTTTAAATTAAATATACCATTGTTCATTGTTAAATCATGTTAGTAAATAATACACCAGCTAATGTTCATTTATTCGACAGTATAATGTAGAAGTATAATGTATGTAGAAATTAACCAAGATTAAAAAATGTTGTAGCAGTCTGACACCTAATGCATTCACTAATTATAACACAATGAACCTTATTATAAAGATTTCCCATTTAATGATCAAATTAAATTATTAATAATCATCATCAATATGTGGTTACATTCTTCAGCATAATGCTGATAATTAAAAAGCAGTAACTGTAGCCGATGCCATATATTATGCATCACAAAATATTAGTATTCTCATCAATGGTTCCTATAGACCATTTCACAAGATGTAAACAACACTGGTCCAGAAGCACTTCCTGTTTCAGTTTGTAACTGTTTTCTTTATTTCACATGTAAAGAAAACATCTTAAAGATGTTTGTTTAACTTTTTGATTCAGTTTTAAATGTTCTGTTGGTTGTATTTTATCCCAGCTTTTATTTAGTGTTAAAAAACTGAAACAGGAAGTGCTTCAGGACCAGTGTTGTTTACATCTTGTGAAATGGTCTATAGTATTTGTCTTTAATATTTGAGCATAATTGTTGCATACTGCAGAGACATATTCAAGATCTGTGATCTCTTGGCAAACGGTTGTGCATTTCAACAAGCTGTTCAAACCGTGAGTCAGTGTGAACAACAGCACATAGCATTAGTGACGGAAATGTTCATGGTTAGTTTATCTGGAGGGGTTGTTGGACATTATAATATCGCTGCTTTAGACATAAGAGGGAGATCTTGTACTGAGGACAAAGGGACAAAGAACAGCTTCATAGGAGAGATAAATAGAGAGAGAGTGTGTGTGTGTGTGTGTGATTTGCAGGTCAGTGTCAAACAGGTGGGAGGAAGAGAAGCCTTCGCCGTCTGCTGCTCTCAGACTGCTCACGGGCTCTGTTCCCATCTGCTGTGCACTACACCCACGATGCACTGCTCTCAGTCTATAGCGTTAACACGTGGAGGAGTGTGCGTGGGCGCGTTAGGAAGCTAAGCGGGATGTATATGTACCTGAGGGAAAGTGTATAATGTTTCTAGCCTTTATCCTGGCGTAGGTTAGGGAGCAAGAATATTTGTAGCTAGACATCATAAACATTCAACTCACACATGTAGCCAGTCAATGGTGGAAAACACAAAATCAGAAGCACACAATTACTTAAAGCCAAATTGATTTTTCTATGGTGTTTTATTGTGCTTCTTTCCTTGCTCATTTTCTATGGAAAAGAGCATACACCATTCTTTTGTGTCCCTAAATAATGATGAATAAAGTCATATATGAAAAATATAAAAAAATATATGAAGCATGCTTTACTCAACTCCAAAAAATCTTTTATGCAAAAAAAGGTTCTTTATAGGCTATTATTCATTCATATATTACATTATTCTGCAACATTTAGTTGTAATTAAATTATTGTTTATTGTAGTAACTTAATATCACATTTTAATCATGTTGATTTTTGGAGGAGAAAAACTGAAATGACACTAATCGTCTGATATTGATTAGCTACATAAAATTATATTAATATATGCATTTTCTAACCCCCATATATCTTGAATTTTGTGATCATTCACATGCTTTCATAAATACATATTAGGGTCTTGATGTTTGTCAATAGTAAGAAATATTTAATCCGGAAAGGACAAAACAAATGATAATGAATGAACCCAGAAGGTTCCATATAATAGAACCAAAGGGTTCTTATTATTGAACCCTTATAAAGGGTTCTGTATAGAACCTTTTAGGGGTTTCAAATACCTTTTAAGGTTCTATATAGAACCTTTTCTTCTAATAGTGTGGTGCAAAAGTTCATTTATTTCAGTAATTCTACTTAAAACTAATATATTATCATTACATGCAAAGTGAGATATTCAAGCCTTTATTTGTTGTAATTTTGATGATTATGGCTTATAGCTTATGAAAACCCCAAATTCAAAATTAGAATATTGTGATAAGGTTTTCATATCTGTAAGCCATAATCATCAAAATTATAACAAATAAAGGCTTGAATGTCTCACTTTGCATGTAATGAGTCTAAAATATTTCACCTTTTAAGTTGAATTACTGAAATAAATGAACTTTCGAGTTTCACCCATAAAGTGTCTATCATTAGAGATTATGCATTACCACTTTAATTTAGGGTCAATTTCTCACAATAAACTAGTGCTTTTTAGCATGCATGGTACATGCAAGATATTGGCTGTTTTTTTTAGACCATTGACCACATTTTACATAACCTAATCCACCCAATAGCTAAACTTAACTACCTTACTAACTATTTGATGTAGATGTCTACAAACCGAAAGGTTGGTGGTTCAAACAAACCCCGGTTCCATCTGATCAAGTGTTGAGCTGTCCATGAGCAAGACACCTGACCCCAGCTGCTCCCGACGAGCTGGGTGTCGCCTTGTATGGCTGACACCGCCGTCAGTGTATGAATGAGTGATTGAATGGGTGAATGTGAGGCAAATGTAAAGCGCTTTGGTGACCATTGGGCCCATGAAAACGCTATGTAAATGCAGTCCATTTACCATCCATTTACCATTAATAAGCAGTAATTATGAGTTTATTAAGGCAAACGTCGTAGTTAATGGTTAAAATTGGACCCTAAGCTAAAGTGCGACTAATTTTGCTATATGGCTTTTATCACAGTATGTGTAACACAGTACTACTTTAAAGTTATAGCCACTTTAGAGTGAAATACATGGAAGCTTGTTTCCACCATGGTAAAAAGAAAAAGAGGACATTGCAAATTTTTTATCATGCAACTGCAAGTTTATATCTCACTATTCTAAGAAAAAAGTTTGAATTGCAAGATATAAACAAAAAAAATGTAGAACTGTAAGATACAATTTTTCTTTGGCGAAAACAAGCATTCATACTTCCATTATTATCGTCTATAAGATAAAAATACATATTGGCTTATCAGTATCAGCCAGATTTTAATATTTAGTGCATTCTGTTCCTCACACAAAACCATCGTATAGCTTCGTACGACTTGAAATATAGAGCATGAATCATAAGGACAACTTTTATGGTGTGTTTTTGTGTGTGTGTGCGTGTTCCACACAGGTCTGGACTGACATGAGGGAGAATAAATGATTTTTCGGTGAACTATCACTTTAACTTACCCTTTGAGGAATCCCAGATGTAGCTGTTCAGGATTTCTCCCAAGACATAGTAGACATTGATCAGAGCCGTGAGGCAGATGAAGAAGAAAATTCTGGCCATGGGCCCGATGTGCTCCAGCAAAGGATAAACCCACACCCCCGTCACGCTGTGCACCCAGCACATCCTATGAGAGCGAGACAGAGAAATCTGTTACCTTTGCACCCGTGATCCGTCTAATGTGTTTGTCCTTCTGTCTGCTAAAGCCAGCGTTTGCAAGGCTGCAGAAGCAGTCACCACACTGTCAATGTGTCTACCATTCATGTCTGTGAATGCTAGACACTGCTCTTTTTGTTGCGCTGCTTCAATCCTTTTTTTGTTGCTAGAGCAATTTGAATGCAGTCGCATGGTTATAATCTACAGCCTCACAGTCTACAGTCCGTTTATGTAATGGATTGTGTCCGTTTAATCTACTCCTGCAGTGCACTCATAACCTTAGCTTTAATATTTGATGAATATTAAAGAAGGCCCATCTACCTACTTTTCAAATACCTTGTTTTCTCAGACTCTGAGTGTATAAAAGCTGTTTCTGGAAGGTAAGCCTCATGTAAAGCTGCCTATGTATTTAAAAACTGCAGGCAAGTCTTATTCCCGGACTAAATAAAAAGCAATGCCTAATCAGCTTAATTTAGGGAAGGTAAATAAGACAGAGGTGTGTGCTGATAATCTTGTACTAAAGGTACCATTTTGATTTTGACAGACGCCTCCTACTTGCCGTCAGACTAGTTTAGTTTGCCTCCAAGCACTTTCTTAACATTGCTAATTAATCTGTTATATGCAAGACTAAATAAATCCTAGGCGGTTTATTTTCCAAAAGTTTCTGGGGCACTGAAACTGGGGTTGTATCTTTCCATGAATTGTGTACAAAACAGGTCTTGAAATTCTAAAAATATATTTTTAACTGTTATCATTTATTAAATGTAAAAAAAAAAAAGCCAATTTGAGACTAATTGTGTCTGAATGTAAAAGTGATTTATGTGATCTTTTTAAAAAAAAATTTTTGCCAAAAAATAATGATTATATTATATACTGTGCATATAATAGTTATTCATAAGTGATTCATCTTATTTATTATTTATTAAATATAGCATAACCTTATATTATATGTATTATTCATTATTATTAATATGTATTATTATTGATGGTGATAATATTTATTAATTTTTTTTATATGTATTATTAAAACAGTATAATCTTAATATTGCATTATTATTATTATTATATTAATAATAATATTTAGAGCAATAACAATTTTGTATAGCAATTTTCACAATACACAGGTGATTATATAATTACAGGTACATCTGGTGTCCATCGTCATTAGTTTTTTTTTAGATGGTTATATTTTAAATTATTTTAATAATTTGTTACACATTGTCACAAGCTGTTACATGCCATAGCAATATAATTTTTTTTATTGTAAAAAGTGCCTTATAGCTTAAAATCATGATTTCTTGTTGACCGAATTAATCAATGCATTTTTTTTCCATCATTTATCATTGTGTAATCAAAATATTTTATTTTACATTTCTTTTGGTAATATTTAATTTATTTTATTTATAAAAGCCCTAAATAGTCATTTTTCCTAATTCTACAACATTAAATTGTTTTATAAGAAAATATGTTAATCTAAAAAGTTCTTCCACCAAGAGTTATTTTGTTAAAAAGTCAACATTGTTACCAATATCAAAAGGAAAACAGAATTTATCAGTTATCAAGTTGTAATCATGATTTCATTAGTGCCATGTGCTCTTAGCATTTATGCTAGCAAGTGGAGTTTTTGGAAAGAATCAGATTGTCACTGGCTAAAAGTAGAAATAAAATAGAGCAAAAAAGAAACTTTCATCGTTACACCCGTAGGTGACAAGTCACTGTTGATGTATGTCATATATAATTTGTCATTGATTCGTTCATTCAAGAGATTGTTGTTGTTGTTTTTAAACAACACAAGCATGTGTAACAGGGTATTAGATATAGCCTAAAGCTAGTTAACCAACTGTTGTTGTAGTTCTTGATAAACATTATAAAGGGAAAAGCCATTTTACAGCGACACGTCTCCATTTTAAGTGGGGATACAGACATTTCATGCGTTTCAAAACTACCTCCTTTTGCTAGGTTCATTTCAAGTTAAATGATAGTTTACATGGGATTTGTGCCTCTAACGCTTTTACAATGTAATGAGAGACCAAAGTTTACCCTATTCATGGAAAGTGCCAGAATTCAAGCAAATTAATTACCGTGCAGAAAGACGTAAGGGAATGATTTGGAGGTCATGAAGATCAGGTGACCAGATGGAATCCATCTTTTGATTGACACTGTGCTAGAACAATGCAAAGTTAATTTCCCCTGATCGTCGTACCTTCAGGGAGTCCTTTGTAAATTAACCCAGTGTGATATTAAAAATGACTGTGCTGGAAGGAGAGATTTACCATACGACATATCCCACAGCAAATGTGCACACCGCCAAGAGTCCACAGGACCTGCTGGGATATCGATGGTGTGTTGTTCTCATCTCAATTATGATGAAAGGAAGAACTGTTGTGTGCTGAAAAGGACATAAATACAGCACAGTTAGCTGTAAAGCGCAGAATCTCATCAAATTTCAATGCACTGGCTCTTGCAAAGACAAATTGTCTGGGAAGTTTCACTGTAGATTGATAGATTTTATATGCAGTATTAGTATAGTATACTGATTAGCAAATAAGACATAAATTTAAAAGCTTTTACAAATAACCACTTGCAAACAAACTGCAGCTCTATACAGAAAATAAGTCATTTCTAGGATACTCCATTGTGTAGTTCCTTTAATAACGCCAACAAATTATAATATGGTTAATGCGAGAGGGCCGATGATAATCATTATTGTTAAAATGTAATTTACAAGTGGAATGGGTTCACCTTTACACCCAAATGCTAATGAATCTGCACAGAATGAAACCCAAATCACAAAGTGTTGCTATAATCTGCTTAAATCATTTGATTTTTGTCAGATTGACTGATTCAAAAGTTCTGTTTGTCACTGCGTCTGTATCGCATCTTGATCAAACCCATAGCGATTAATCGCATCCAAATTAAAAGTTTGTGTTTACATGATATATGTGTGTGTGGTGTGTATAATTATTTTGTATATATAAATACTAACACATGCATGTATATATTTAAGAAAAATGTGTTCTTAATATATCAAATATTTATATTTTTACATAATATTAATTATGTATAAATATATATAAAGTATATACATGCAAATATTTCTTAAATATATACATGCATGTGTGTGTATTTATATATACAAAATACATATATTATGTAAACACAAACTTTTATTTTGGATGCGATTAATCGTTTCCCATCCCTACCCAATATACATATTTTTTCCAAACAATGGGTAATTCTTTCTATATTTTATGGTGCTTCACAAAAGCCTAGATCACAAACTCTTGTTGATGAGAAACTCTTGTTGACTGAAAAAAAGCAATTTTTTTTTCAGCTCGCCGTTCCACCCATCCGATCACCTTGGGATCCAGAACGGTTACACAACTTCAAGCAAATTTCTCATGAACAAGATACAAGAAGTGAAAAGGAAGCTGGGTGTGGACTGAAGCCGAGTGTTTGACAAATAAGCTGACATGGTTTTATGCAGCTGAAAAGATGCTAGGCGAGCCAGGCCTGGGCGGGAGCTTCTTTACCAACATGAGTGATGAGACGGGTGAGCTATCATCATTATAACCATTACTGCCATTATGCTAGCCAATGCAAACATTTCAAGTCAAGGATGGTAACATAAAGTTGTATTATTATTTTTTTTAAATGTAGAGCTGAACATCTGTTTCATTTTTACGAGAGTGCTATGTGGCATCGTGCATGAGACAATATGCAGACTGATTGCTAAAAGTTGAGATGATGACATAACATTTTACATTAGGTCACAGTATTAAAGGCTAATCATTTTAAAACAGACATTTATTGTGTCCTAAAACAGATAGTTCACTCAAAAATGAAAAGTCTGTCATAATTCACTCACACTCATGTCGTTCCAAACCAATAAGACACAAATTAAGATATTTTTCCTTTGTCTCTCCAATGAAAGTCCAGGTAACCAAAACTTAAAAGCTCCAAACATGCCTTAAAGGCGTTGTAAAATGAATCCATTAGAGGTCTAATCCTAGTCTTGTGAAGAGATATGATCGCTTTATATGATGAACAGATTTAAATCATTTTTATTTACATCTAAACAGTGATATGGTAAACAGAAACTCAATGTATGTGTTGATCATTCCTGAAATGCACTTTTAAAAATAAAGGTTCTTTATTGGCATTGAAGAAGATATTTTAAAGAATGTAATCATTAACGATTGCCATTGCCAAATGTTTGATTACCAACACTCTTTTTGTGTTGACCGGATGAAAGAAACTCATACAGGTGAGTAAATGATGCCAGAATTATTTTTTTGGGGTGAAGTATCCTATCATGGAGCTCCTTTCATTGCATGTTCACTTCCACTGTTAGTCAGCAGATGGCAACCTTCTTACATAAAGACAGTCAAAAGTCTCGCTCCTTGCAGATTTGGCCTCATTTGACCCCACGTCTGTGCTGGAAACGGCATCCAAAAGAATGACTTATGAGCCTTACCGAAATTACATGACATGTTAATATTCTGATATGGTTTTAACGTGCAACCACAGCTCTTATTGAACCCGCTTTTGCAATATTTCCACACTAAATAAAAAGCAGACCACATTTACTGGGCTTTCCCTAGATATGAATGCGCCAACCCGCTTAAAACCGGGATGCTGGTTGTTTTAAGTCCTTAGCGTGTTGACGTCTCATCAGATCGGCAGGCCTGAACTTGTCTTTGACAAGTGTCGGGAGTGAGATGTAGTCAGTGAGAAAGCAGCTTTTTGTGTGTGTGTGTGTGTGTCATCCTGTGACTGAACCCATGAGCTAGTTGCCAGTTATGAGTCACATTACTGCTAGCCAAACAGATACTGTAATGTTCTAAAGCAGCCACTGTCAATCAGAATTCATGTACTGTAAGTTGGTTGATCAGCTCTGATTCACTTTGACTTTTCAGCATGTAATGTAGTCGGTGTCTTCACCAGTGTTGCTCATGTTTACAGAGTATCATAAGGCAGTGTGATACTCAGTGTGATTCATTTTGAGTCTTAATATCTGTTCTCAGTGTCACTGTTTTTTTTAAGTATACCAGGTTACTTGTTTCGACTAGTTTATCCAAGTTTAATTTGTTAGTTTGCTAAAGACAAAATGTCCCAAATAGCATATAAATGTATGTAAGTGTCAAAAAGTACTTTATGTATAGTACATATCAGTGGTCAAAAAAAGATTTTCAAAATGATTCCCTTGTCACTTCCTCCTAAACCTAAGAACTGTTTGACGACTATCATCGTTATTGAGGTTTGTGTGTAAAGTGTTGTGGTCTATGTGCATCCTTGTGCAACTTTTGCACCTAATGCCTTTGCTTTGCAAAATGTTTTCTTTATATAACAACCCCCCCCCCCCACACACACACACTTTCAATTATTTTAGTTCAATTAAAGACCATCTTTGATCATATTTACCAAGTGGGCAAATAATTCTGACCAGCACTTTATACAGGGCTTGACATTAACTTTTTTGTTCACCCACTATGTCAGTATGTGTTTGTGTGTGTGTGTTTTTGTATCTACCTACCTATCCTATCTATCCTATCTATCTATCTATCTATCTATCTATCTATCTATCTATCTATCTATCTATCTATCTATCTATCTATCTATCTATCTATCTATCTATCTATCTATCTATCTATCTATCTATCTATCTATCTATCTATCTATCTATCTATCTATCTATCTATCTATCTATCTATCTATCTATCTATCTATCTAAAGACTTCAGATGCAAAAACATAAGTGCCATTTGAGATTTTCTTCTAAAATGAGCATTTTTACGCTATTTTTTTTAAATTGGTTTTTATTCAGACATCAAATGGTCTTGAAATAATTACAGGTTTCAGGATAGATTTCTTATATGCAGAAAAATAATAAACTAAAAAAAAAAAAAAACGTACTGTAACCAACACCCCATCCCCGCCTGTTAATATACAATCCAGTGATATTAATACACTGTTCTTAAGTCAGCCTGCAATACATTACATTAAAGGATAACATTCCTATTGAGGTAACATATGAGAGGATCCCAAATCTTGTGAAATTGTCCCACGTTGCCTTTCAAAAGGTATCTAGTTCGTTCCAGGTGTAGAGTAGACATCAGTTCCTCAAGCCATAGTTTAGCAACAGGAGGGTAAACCTTTTTCCAAAACAGTAATAACAGTTTCTTGGCTGTTATCAGACAGTATGTTCTGTTGGGCACTGTTCAAAGTATATATATGGTTAGAATGTCCTAATATAATGAGCACTGGGTCAGGTTCCAGGTTTACCTTAAGTATATCTGAAAGCATTTTAAAAACCTCACATTTTAAAAGCTATTTTATCAAGCTCGTATATCAAGCTCGTATATTAGGTTCAGTAATTTCACTTTAATAACAATTAATAGGTAATTTTCATTGCCATTAAAGTGAAATAACTGAACATAAACATAAAAAGCTTGACAAAAAAAGATTCTAGAAGAAAATTTCAGATGGCACTTTTGTATCTGAAGTCTTCATATATTTATATTATTATCATATATATATATTAGTGCTATCAAGTCGACTAATTGTGATTAATCGCATCACATCGAACAGAAGAAGAAGCTTAAGCCTTGTCAGTATAACCAGGCATATAGGTTACAAACGTGTTGTGAGACCCCTGCATTCTGTTCCCCAACACATCCTGTGAGAATGAGTCTATGATTGTGCTGTCTGCTCTCAGTAAGTCTGGTTTGACACGGTGCATTTAGTGGGTGCTAGTCTGACTGCAGGCTACAAAGACATTAAGTTGGTACATGAAACGTTTATTGTATAAAGATTACTTTGTCATTAAGATTGATCATTTTAGCATGCTAATACATTTTTCTATGTACATTCAAAGGATAATCAAGCTGTACATACATAATGTACTTTTACCTTCTTTTAGCAGTGCAGTAATATTGGATACTCTCTCTAAACTTGTGTCCTTTATTCTTTTAGTGTGTCTGCATGTGTAGTGCACGTGTACGTCTTTCTTCACCATAATGATTTTTCCATAATCGTTAATTGCCCTCAAATATTTACAAAACATGTTAGTGACAAGTTTGAAAGATTCAGAAAACCTTTTCATCGGTTTCCAGAAGCAAGTCAGGGAGTCAAAGTTGGCACTCGGATAATAGATGGTTATTCTGTTCATTACGGTGATTATAGTCTAATTGCTATAATGCCAAACCTCTGCAGAAAAACAAAGAACGTATGCTTCTAGAGGTGTGGAGATGTGTCTCGGCACGCATGTAACATTGAAGTATTCTTGAAGGAGCTAATTCACCCACACACATTCCATCCAACAAATCACAGTGAGGGCTAATCATTAATGCCCCGCTATCAAAACTCCTCATGATCTGCTGGAATGGCTCTCAACCTCTCCAGGCTGATCCTCCTGAGAGACTTGTGGCTGTACTTGAGCACTTGAGCAGGCAGCAGAGATTGGTGTGGGTTTTGAATCTGCATACCAATAAGTGAATTGTAACTAGCAAAAACATTTTTACACAAATAACAACAAAGAAGGCCAAAAATGTTTCGTCGGACACAGCACGAGGCCTAACTTGTTAATGATTTGCCATTGCTCTTTAGAGTTCTTTATAAAATTCACCCAAGTGGCTGATGCTTTTTCAAAACGTTTTATTCCTGTGATGGCAAAGCGGAATTTTAAGAGTCGTCAGAGTCACAGAGTCGTTTTTGTCACTGCTTAATATTTTCGTAGAAAATGAGAAATCGGACCAGAGTGGCATGTTGTGACTAGTGTTATTAATTTTAAATTTAATAATGATTGTAATTAATTATGGGTGTAATAATATATCGTGCCACAATATATCGCAATATAAAAAATGCGTATCGTAGAGAGTGACAATATGCGTGGATAGTCCCCCCAAAATAAAAATTACTGTTTGAGAAAAAATGTAACTTTTCAGAGTTTTAGTGTAAGTACTACATTAAACCACTAAATAATGTTGATTATAATGTATAATAATGCAATGAGGGAATATTTGTGGGTCCCGATAATGCCAAATATGCCTGATGTTACCAGTAAAAAGTGGCCGAAGTTATTTTAAATACTGTATATCTAGTCAGTGAAAGAGTGCAAGCATATTCATCTGAAATAATTCTTCATTTTCAGCTTCAGAATCATGAATATTTTTATTTTGGTGTCACCGTTGTCCTTGGGTTACACCAAGGACCAAGTCCAATTCAATTAAACCCACAATGTAATATCAAATTTAGCATTTTAATTGACAGTACATTTTTGGTTAACCTTTTGCCATATGTCTTGGAGTATCGCAATAATATCATATCGTGAGTTCAGTATCGTGATATGTATCGAATCGTGACATGAGGGTATCGTTACACCCCTATATTTAATGGGGTTTTTATTCCATGAATTAGGTGTACATTTCAGACGTCTTCACTTGAATTAAAACCTCTAGGTTAGATGAGTGAAATCATTCAATTTGCATTCATATTATGACATGTTGCTATCGTCAATTAAAACATGGGCAAATAAATATTTAAATACTCATAAGCCTATACGTTTCAGGACAATTTGACCTTTCAGATGAATCTCTTTTACAGGGATCCTGGGTTATCTGTCATTGGTTATTCAATTATTCAACTAAAAAGCCAAAATTCATTTAGAATAGCCTAGTTGATTATGTACATTGTTCTTAAGGGGGGCATCTTCCCCCATATTACCCTGTTATTAATGTTATTGACCTCTGGCACAAACCACACAACTATTGCTTCACTTTATTAATTTCTTACTGCTTGACTATCTTCATCATAAAATGTCTC
This sequence comes from Pimephales promelas, assembly GCF_016745375.1. The sequence continues at coordinate 8,250,918 of NW_024121432.1, forward strand.
TCACACTTTCCTTCACAGAACGAGCGCAGCCTTGCTTCTGGGAATAGTGTTCGCCTTGACCCCAGGACCATATCTCCACATTCACTATGTCTGTTTCATTGGAAATGATCATAATCATAACCTCACATGCAATTATAAGTTGTGGTTATGGATGCACAACTGCCAGATCTCAGAACAGACCGAATTTGGCCAATGTGGGAAAAGCGAGACTAAGAGAGATTATATCTGTTAAAAAAAGCTAAAGCTCCAAGAACAGCCCTCTGCCTGCACGGTGATCGCACTTAATCCTTTGTGATCAATGATAAGCTATACTTTAATGCTCACTGACACTGATAGTTATTTCATGATATGGAGAGCTCCAGATGATTATGCTCATTGGCAGAGCCTTTGCCCAAACCTCCCAGCTCCCGGAGTCTGTTAAGCAGCACAATTCCTTGGTTTTGTTTTCTGACAGTGGTGAGACGGCGTATGCGAGGATTTCACAGCTGCGTCCTGGTTGGGAATCAACTCAACACTCTGTGGTCAAAGTGTCAAGGTTTCAGCTACTGCCACATTAGCATTTGGCTCTGGTTTGCCACTTTGTACTTGAACCAAGGACATAGGTTGTCATGAGGGTTATAAAATAATAATAATCGATTATGATTATAATGTTTTACAGATGCCGCATCAGATTACTTTCACTGAGTTTGGGTTTCTGCATACCTTTTTATTCATAACATTTGACCAAATGTCTCAAATGTGACATTTGTTCCAAATGTTCTCAAATGTGATTTATTTATTTGTTATGTGTATTCTGGAATATTTGCACTATATACTAAGAAATTTGCTGTAAATTGCCAGTAATATATAGTTGTTAATTCTACAACGTAGCTTGAATTAACGACACAATATAAACATTTTATTAGATTAACATATATCTAAAATTACACTACCATTCCAAAGTTTGGGGTTGGTAAGATTAGGCTGCATTTATTTGATGAAAAATACATTCACTCAATAACATAGTAAAATAGTGTTGCAATTTAAAAATAAAATTTCTATTTTAATATATTTTAAAATTAAATGTTTTCTTATGACAAAGCTGAATTTTCAGGCCACATTTACACAAAGCTGGGTATTTAGCGAAAGGAATATTTTCCCCCTCTCCGTTTTCAAAAATAACATCGTTCACACACCGGCATAAATATGCTGTCAAGCGCCATCATATCTATGCCAAACCTATTGGCGGCAGTGTAGGGAGAAGGATAAAGCCATGTAATCAGAATCCTCAGAATCGTCAAGAGAGAACCTAAAACGCTATTTCTCCCAGTTCACACGTCAACACATAACCGGCGTTTTCAGAAATCTCCACTTTGGCCGGAGTTTTTAGAAATGATCGTTTTCTGTGATAAAAACACAGGGTTTTCGCGTAAACGAGAGGCCAATCCGCAGGGAAATATCTGCGTTTTCCCTTCGTGTAAACGGGCCCTCAGTTTTCCGAAATCATACTAATATGCTGATTTGCTGCTCAGGAATTTAACATTTCTTATTATTATCAATGTTGAAAACAAATGCAGCTTAATATTTCTTTGTGAATGAAAGTACAGAAAATTGTACTGTCCCTAAACGTTTGAACGGTAGAGTTTATTTTTGGTGTATAATTTTGTCTACATTCGACTGCTTTGTGAATGATCTTTCCAGTTATGTATTTATATATTCAGCAGCATATTTTAAAAAATAATCATGAATCATTCAATAATCAAATGGGACTGAATCGGATTGAATGATTTATCATGATGTATAAGGAAAACAATCGTAATCAAATTGAATCAGTGTCAACCATTTACATCCCTTTTTGTCATTACTCATCATTGCTGACAAAAAAAGCATAGAGAATATAGAAAATATGGCATTACAAAGAGGCCTAAAAAATGCTCTTCTTGGAAAAGCAGACTTGTTCTTTTTGAAAAGACAAGACAAATATGATTAATGGCCTGGGGTGTCATAAGTACACACACCACAGCTTGTTTGGTATTGTGGATAGAGTTACTTGTGACAGATGAGCCAGTTGGTTTAGGGCTCATGATTCACTTTGCACTGCCGTCTTATCACAGACCAGCTTGCCCCGACCTGTCAAAGCATCAGAGCCCAGTGGAATCCGAACGGGAGATATGCGTGCTAAGTGTGCGGCGGGCCGCCTGATAGAAGGCTCACAGAGGGTATAGTGTGACGGAGAGAATGCTCCCAAGGTCGGGTGTTGGGTTTCCCAGCTTAACCTCCCAGGCTGGTTGTGACATACTCCCCACGGTTCCCAGTCAACATGGGCTCACATAACCTCTTAGCCCTTCTCCCCTTGGCAGCGTGAATCCCCACTAAATACCTCCCTGAGCTGCACCGCAAACAGCCACTACCACAAGCAGAGCCTGTTTAGGTCACCGCTCAGCTGGATGGGTATCAGTAGATTTGGCCTGACGGTGCATTTTTTTTTTTTTTGCACTTGAATGTGACCCAGACTTGTTTTATTTTAGCTTGTGTTTGTGGGCCCTTGTCTTAATTTAACATGGCAGCTCTCTTTTCTGACCACCAGGCTGAGAAGCTCTTGGAGTCTTGTGGTTTTGGCAAGCGTGACTGGACTGTCTGCGGAAAATCCCCTCCAACAAAACAGCACAACTCACTCAGAGGACCCTGAACTATAAGCAAGACAGGCCTTGTCAAACACTCCCAGGATTGACTCCAATATCCTCCCGTTCCAGTGAAAGTGTTGCATGCACTTCAGATTGATGCCGCTCGAGTGTCAAACACCCGCTGTCTGATAGCAGAACCAATGGTGAGATACAATTACAGATTGGCAAAGGTATAGTATTTATGATGTGTAATCTATTATGTTATTATTTATTCAGTCTTAATTGCACAATTAATATCATTGATCACCAAAAATCAATATGCACAAGTGATTTATGCTTTAAAGAAATGATAATTAGACTGCAAAATATGAGTTTATTAATTATTAATCAACAATCACATTGTTATTTATTTAAAATATTAATAATACAATAATATATTAATTTATTTAAGAAAAAATATGAGTATGAGGTTCTTCTTCTTCTTTTTCCTTCCTTCTCCTTCTATTTATTTATTATCTATTAATTCATTTTCCAAACCGCTTTAACTTTTGCAGGGTCACAATGATTCTGGTGCCCATATTCATTTATTAATAATAATAATAATGATAAAAAATCTTAGTGGTATTATTTATTCAGTGTCTTACTTATTACAGTGTCTTATTATTCATAAATAATAATAATTATTAATATTTATTTATAATGCATGTTGTTATTTGTTGCAATTGAATGGTTTAGTTAAACAATCATTTAAAATGACCAATTAACATTTATTATTATTATTATTATTATTATTTATGCGAAGTTGTTTTGCAATGTATGTCATCTTAGCTTTGGGGATATATAATTTTAAGCTATTTCTTTCTTGTAAATGGGAGTATTAATCAAAACAATCAATACTTTATGTTACTTAATACTGTTGTTTATTATGGCCCAGCTCAGAGGCCACAACAAATAGAGGAAACCTTGTCCATGATAACAGAACGTATAGTGAAATAGAATGACAAGCCAGAAAACTGTGAGCAAGTTTTGAGTAAGACCAAGTGCAGAAGACTCCAGCGTGAGACTACTTTTTCGATGTGAGGAATATGACGAGATTTCACAAGCTCATTATGCACTGCTGATCGCACTTCACTGGCAGCCTGCTATACCAAAACTGGTGTGAACACAGATGTTTCTATGCACAAATTAAAAGCAGGGGTTACTGTCGAATATACTCCAAGAATTCTGAGCTAGAGATGTTTTCCAGCTCCTCCAATGTCAAAACGTCTTCGCCAACTTTGTCAACAATGGGCAAGAAAGCAAACTAATGGCCGTCTTTCACTGGTTTGAGATGGGTAAATATTTTCCCAGTTGTTAAGGATGAGCTAGCGAGCCAGCTATGCACTCGTTTTAATGACGGGGTTTGGATGGAGGAACTTCACCTAGTAACTTTTCCAGGCTCAACATGGCAACTCAATCATGAGTGCAAGGGTGACATTGTACACCGCCATGCCTTGAAATATTAGCGTCCAGAAAAATGGACCGGCAATTATTGATCTTTATAAAGTAATCCGCCAGCACTTATGGAAACCAAAGGAAATAAATTAACAGAAAGCACTTCACAAGACTTTTTGCCAGTAGAGAATCAATATCATTGAAAATAGTAGTATTTGCCTCTTTGCACCAGTTGTTTAACACTTTGGGTTTGTTCTGTGAAAACCCAATCTGTCTCTTGATCTTAGCAGAAAAACACATCTGTTTCCTCTGCTCCATCCATGTGAAGCCAGTTCAGACCACATCGAATCCCATTGAATGTCAGCTGAAACCTTTCGGTTCACCCTGATGATACGCACATGCAGGTAATAATTTGAAAGAATTCACCACTGATCTAGAGGTGTCTGCTTTTACTCAGAAAGGTCAATGTGAGGCCTCCATTTTTTGCTGATTTTATATAGATATTACATTTTTTATTAGTGTAATTACTAGCACATCTCAAGCCAAAAATGTAAGTGCATGATATTTTTAGTTGGATTAGGGCTACAATGTAAATATTTAAACATCCTTATAAGGATATGGTTACATGGTAACGATCTGAAGAGAAAGCGCGAAAGTGGCGTTGCGTTATCACTTTTTGTTCTGCGTTTAGACGAGCGTTATGGGTGGGAAATCCGCTTGCATATGGTGATGCAAAAGTGTGTGAAATTCGATGTAGTATGCACTCCAGGCAGCTAGGTGGCAATGTGAAGCACTGCCACACGACAACACCAAGTCAGTGCTCTTGCGTACAACCTTCACCGTCAAGCAGACTTTTGCATGGAGCATTTTTAAGATTTCTATTTCTTTCTATTCACTTTTTTTGCATTTTTAAGCCCCAAAAACGCTGTCGCCTGTCGCATGTTTTCACCCGTGAGCGTTCGTGTGAACAGGGCCTAAAGGCGCTTTTCCACTGCATAGTACAGTACGGTTCGGTTCGGTACGGCTCACTTGTGGTGCTTTTCCACTGCATGGTACGTTACAGTACGGTTCGCTTCAGGTCGCTTTAAATGGTACCTGGTCTGTTGAGGTTCCAAGCGTACCGTACCGGTACTAAAATGTGACGTGAAACACTGCAGATCACTGATTGGTCAGACAGAATCGTCACTACCAGCGTCACTACTAGCGTCATTGGATTTGCGACACGAGACACTTTTTAGCAGTATTTTTGTTTTGCTGCCATCAGCCTCATTTTAAACACATTTTTCCGTCTAGCAGTTAAAAACAACCACATACCGAGAATCAGGAACCCCTCGATAGTCTCCATTGTTCCTGTGTTGTGGGTTTGAAAATGTGTTTTAAGATGATGTCATGGCAGTAGAGGCGCGTGCAAATAACGATCAGTCCCACACACTTTGAAGGGGTACTACTGCAGTGGAAACGCAAAGGGAACCGAACTGTTCCGCTCCGAGTCGAAGCGTACTGCGCCGAACCGTACCGTACTATGCAGTGGAAAAGCGCCATAAGTCTTGTTTTTAGTGAAATCCATCTAAATAATAGTGTAATTTTTAATGCTAAAAAAAAGAAGGAAAAAATGATAATGGGATAAGGAACAAAAATTTAACAAGTTGATTTTTCTCACTGGCAAATTTTTTATTAATTTTTTAATCATAAATCTCACTAAAGTTACATTTATCTGAAAACAAGACTACAGCTATGTTCAGGCTGCCTGCAAAAATCATATTTTTACCGGAAGTATTTGCAAGTCCACAAGACCTTAAGTGCATTGAAGTGTGCCATTTGGGAAAGTTCAAAATTATTACTCAAGCAATAAAAAAAAGAAACAGAAATTTGATGTTTATAGTAATTTTTGCTTATTAGTATGGCTGAATTAGATAGCAGCAAAGACATTAGATAACATTTTACTGCTGTCAATATTGTACGTGTATGTCTATATTAAACATAAGTAAATGTATGGTTGGTAGAACCACACTTTACATAAAAAATACACACAAAAACTCATGAGATCACATTGAACAATTTGTCAAAATAAATCATAATATGTTTTTGCCCTGTCTGCTTGATTAGAGGCAGTTGTGTTTTTGCGTTTGAACAGAACGCAGGATTCTGCTGGCAGTCTCTAGGGGAGATGATCTCTTGTTATGACAGGCTATTTTGGCTCAGTATACGCCTGGCACAGCTGCAGGGATGCTCTCTGGCAAGCGTGGATTCACTGCTGGCATGATGGGCCTTTTTATTTCCCTGTGCCAAGAAGTGTGTGTTGGTTTGGTAGCTGCTCTTTGGCCTATCACATGACAGGATGCTGATCTAGGCTTAATTTGTCCCTCAACACTCTAATGCAGAGCACTGATCCTGCTTTAATTTGCTCTCCATCACGGCTTGCTTTAATTTAATCCATAACGCTTTAGGACCTGACCATTGTAATCAGATATAATCAAATAGCATTTGCAAAAATCCAGCTTAAGAGCCCTTCAAAAAAAGCCAGTCAAAGCCCTTCGATGTTGCATGTCTTTTTGGTTTTCAAACAAAATGTAACAGGTTTGTGAAAGCATCAGGATATTATATTAATTTGACCTCACTATGCTTACTTGCAACGCAGCCTCATTGCATAATACCTTAGCACATTATGTCCTTAGTAAGTGGCTGGAGGCTTGCCAGACAAAACAACCAGATCCCTCCTGTCAATCTAGAGCTTTAGTGAGTGAGATGGTTGCCAAGCAAAAAGATAACGCTAACACCACAGCACAATGACAGAGAAAACAAGAGCGGCAGCTCTTTAATGCGGAACAGCAAACATGGTTAAATCACAATGAGGGGAATTTACAGAGATGCTGTCATGTTAATAGAATGCGTTCTAACAAGCATTCTTGACCAAAATAGCATTTGCATTAACAGACACGCAGACGTACCATCCTTTCATTGTTGTTTCTGTTTGTTTTTGTTTTTTTTACTTTTTTTATTATATTTTTTATTGTAGGGCTGCCAAAGACGCTAATGCACTAGCTAGTATCATTTAACTTTTTTCCAGCACAGTATTTTTGGTATTTAGTTGCATTTTCACATTAAAATAATGTATTAGTTATTTTTATTTGATATTAGATAGTATTGAAATAATTAAATAGTCGTTCATATTTTCTGGTTTTGTATTTAGTTGCACTGTTTTTTATTATAGTGCTACGTTTGTTTTAGGGCTGCCAAAGTTAATATGCCAGCTGAAATGTTTGTTCTAAAATGTTCAGATAAAATGGAGGTATTACTTATTGGTCCACAAAACCTCTTACAATAGAATTTTAATTTAGAAGGATGTCCTATTACTTTATCCACTAAGACATGGGTGTTATACTAGACCACAACTTGTCTTTCAAAAATCATATTTCATATGTTACAAGAACAGCCTTTTCCACCTTAGAAACATTGCTAAGCTACGTAACATCCTATCTGTTTCTGATGCAGAAATGTTAGTTCATGCATTCATGACCTCGATACTAGATTACTGTAATGCTTTAGTTGGTTGCCCTGCATCCGCAATAAACAAGCTAGCTAGTGCAAAATGCAGCTGTGAGAGTTCTTACTACAAGAAAATATGATCATATAACAACAATTTTATAATCTCTACACTGGTTACCTATTAAGTTCTGTATCAAGCCCTCTAAATGGTCTCCGTTTATATTTAATGGACCTTCTATCGTCCTACAATCCATTGCGTTCTTTAAGATCACTAAATTCGAGGTTCTGTTCATTCCTAAGATATCTAAGTCCACTAAAGGAGGGAGGGTGTTCTCACATTTAGCTCCTAAACTCTGAAATACCCTTCCTGATATTGTTCGAGGCTCAGACTCGCTGTCCCAGTTTAAAACTAGATTAAAAACGCATCTCTTTAGCCAAGCATTGACAAATGCTCACTGTTGAATCAGATCTAATGCATTAATATTATGAACATCATCTATGCTTATTATTTCCCATCTGCTTTTATCTCGGGACGCTCCTAAGGGTCTGGTGGACACAAATACAGCGACGATGACATTATGCTCTCCAGAGAAAATACAGAGCGGTGACTCTCTCTATGAATGCTTGATCAACATAAAAAAAGATGGCCGCCAACGGGTTTCGATTCCGACAAATTCACGCCTACCACGTCTAGTTATACGCTTAAACACTTTGAACCCAGTCAATTTCGCTCTTGACGCGCGTAAAAAAAACTAAAGTTTAAAGTGAAATTGTAAATCTCTTGAGCGCGAATGGATTCAAAGTGTTCAAGCGTATAACTAGACGCGGTAAGCGCGAATTTGACGCGCTATTCGCGTCTGGTGTGAACGCACAAGTAAGGGTTTTAAGGAGTATCAAAAAGTAATATTGAAATAATTTCTGTTATTTTTATTATATTTTAGTTAGTCTTAAAGTAATTTAGTGCACTTTTTTGTATTTCGTTTCTATTTTAGTCCTTAACATTTTTTTTTACGGCCGCCAAGGTTAATATGCTAATTTTTATCATTAAAAAATGTATGACACTGTGTTTTTTCAGCACAGTCTAGAATTATTGCTATAGAGTAACATTTTCATATTTAATGTAGAGCTTTATAATCTATTACATATTAATTAAATAATTTTTTTACATATTAATTATCATTTATTTTTTTATTTCAGTTAAGAAAAAAAAACGTTTTCCCTCAGTTTGTTAACAATAATAATACTGACCCCTCCTTTGTGTTCAAAAGTGCAAACACTGACTGCACTACGCTCTTTGCAACAAAACTGAGACACTGTGTTTCTCTGCCAGCCTGATATAAGATCAAAGCGTGCGTCCTCCGGCGATGCATGAAGGAATCCGCGGGTAAACGTTCTATGGAAGATGACGGTGGCACTCCACTGTGGAAAATGCCACAGAAATGATGATTTATTTTGCTTCACTTTACTTCATTGCATATGAGGAATGGCAAGCCATGGGACAAAGGCTTTTGCAGGGAAACCTCAATAGCCATAATGAAGGGGAGCCTTGTTTTAACATGTCATTAAAATTATTCTGCATCTTGCAGCTTTCTGGGGAATTGCAGTCTGAGCTTGTATGCTACCAGTACCCAAGTTGGCAATGACCACCAGGTGGCAATCTGTCAACAGCCTGACTTATTTTCACATTAATGGAGACTAATACATTCAATAATACACATATGAATCAGGGTCTGGCCATTGCAAGTGATTAACTAAATTGTAATTTCTAGTTGTCAGGCAGCCATTTTGGTTGCTATACTTGGCCAGTTTAATAATTGTGGGTAGTTTTCATCCAGTTTATGCCAGAATAATATTGAATTTAGGTGTATTTTTTTCATCACTTACTCCATTGATGTGGTTTGGACAAAAACAGTAGAATTTTTTTCACAAAAGTCATACAGGTTTGGATTGACATGGAGGTGAGTAAATGATGAAAGATTTTACCAATATTCACAAAAGTAGGTCCTACCAATTCATCATTTACAGTTAGATATGTAACCCTAACCCTAACCCTAATAAGCGACAACTTGTCCAAGTGACTTGTCCTAGTATTAAAGCACTGTTTGCATTTTTTTATTTTTTTTTGTATAAAAGTGCAAAGTGTAACATCCTGAAAAATGTCTAATATGCTCTGACATCTGGTTCTTATCCCTGCGGTATCCTAAAGACTGTCTGGGTAATACCATGGTTAAGCAGAAACTAGTCTGTCTGAGGTTCCTCTGACAGTGGCAAACCAAACATGTTATTAGATGTCGAGAAAACACCACTGGAGTGCATCAGTTTAGCGCAGCCATGGACTGTGGCATTGATCGATTTCAGTCACATGGATGCATTTCTCCTCTCTCTCTCGGAGGATGGATTCTTGTTACTGTAAATGGTGAAATGCTTATCCCCACAGTCTAAACAGTGGGAGCATACAGTTAGAGACAATTTTCGGAGGAGAACACTCTTCAAATTGGCCTGTGGGCACAGCTATTTTCAATTCTAAACAACATCCCACAAATCCAGAAGAAGGAATTGTGGAGAAATGCCACTGACAGGTTGAGACAATTAGAAAAAGAGAGAGGCTGTGAAGTCTGGTTCTTCCACTCAGTGTGAGTTTTTCTTTATAGGCCAAGGGAAGCTGAAATTGCAACTGGAATTCATCCGTTAGTCAGTCAGTCAATCAATCAATCAATTAATCAATCCCATTTATTTATATAGCACATTTAAAAAACAACACATGTTGGCCAAAATGCTTAACATACCAGACCTAACGTAACAGATGTAGGTGCACATAAACCACACTCCTCTGGCCTCTGACCCAAGTGTTAGTGTTTAGCGTCCTTGTTAGCGCACCTGCCTTCCACACCATTGTTTAAATCCCGCTCAGGGGTGCGTTTCCCGTACAACGATGTAACTTGCTGCTTAACTACCATAGTATGATGCACCATTGACGAAATCAACTAGCTGGTCGCAACTGTTTCCCGAATCAGTTTTGTCGGAAATTGGTCGTTCAACCATGTTGGTGAATGATGTCACGCAGGTGGTGGAGAAATAACTACTTTAAATGAATCCGTTTGAGACCTAATTAATGCTAGAATTTATGTTTTGCTGTAAATTATGGATATGGCATCTGAGGACTATTTCCCATTTTTCTTAGTTAGTTTGCTTTATTTCCATATTCAATCATAGGCTCGTTCTTATATACTAGAGCATACTAAGCATACTCTTCAAAAACGGTGCTTCAATTCTCTTAAAACTCTTAAAATTATCTGTAAACTAAAATACATAAATCACATTTGTATTTTGTAATTCTAAAGTAAATATACAGATTTTACTGAATGTCAGCTTGCTCATTTTGCTAAAGATATGGATTTATTGATTCCAAATGTCCTGCTAACAAGAAACTATGCATCTAACGATAGCTGTCATCATTAGAGAGCTGTCATTCCATAGACAAAACTTTGTGATGCAGTTTGCGAGTGTTCGTTAGAACTGATGTTTCAGAAAACACCAACTCGCTGAACTATACTGATAATGACGGCAACTGCGACCCTATTTGGCTAACAATGCTTTTGGGAAACAAACCCCCGATAACGACGGAACTTGCGAATATAGTTGGCGAACAATGCTTTTGGGAAACGCACCCCTGATAACGACGGAACTTGCGAATATAGTTGGCGAACAATGCTTTTGGAAAACGCACCCCTGATAACGACGGAACTTGCGAATATAGTTGGCGAACAATGCTTTTGGGAAACGCACCCCTGATAACGACGGAACTTGCGAATATAGTTGGCGAACAATGCTTTTGGAAAACGCACCCCTATTAACGACGGAGCTTGCGAATATAGTTGGCGAACAATGCTTTTGGGAAACGCACTGCTGATAACGACGGAACTTGCGAATATAGTTGGCGAACAATGCTTTTGGAAAACGCACCCCTGATAACGACGGAGCTTGCGAATATAGTTGGCGAACAATGCTTTTGGGAAACGCACTGCTGATAACGACGGAACTTGCACTGCTGATAACGACGGAACTTGCGAATATAGTTGGCGAACAATGCTTTTGGGAAACGCACCCCTGATAACGACGGAGCTTGCGAATATAGTTGGCGAACAATGCTTTTGGGAAACGCACTGCTGATAACGACGGAACTTGCGAATATAGTTGGCGAACAATGCTTTTGGGAAACGCACTGCTGATAACGACGGAGCTTGTGAATATAGTTGGCGAACAATGCTTTTGGGAAACGCACCCCTGATAACGACGGAACTTGTGAATATAGTTGGCGAACAATGCTTTTGGGAAACGCACTGCTGATAACGACGGAACTTGTGAATATAGTTGGCGAACAATGCTTTTGGGAAACGCACCCCTGATAACGACGGAGCTTGCGAATATAGTTGGCGAACAATGCTTTTGGGAAACGCACTGCTGATAACGACGGAACTTGTGAATATAGTTGGCGAACAATGCTTTTGGGAAACGCACTGCTGATAACGACGGAGCTTGTGAATATAGTTGGCGAACAATGCTTTTGGGAAACGCACTGCTGATAACGACGGAACTTGCGAATATAGTTGGCGAACAATGCTTTTGGAAAACGCACCCCTGATAACGACGGAACTTGCGAATATAGTTGGCGAACAATGCTTTTGGAAAACGCACCCCTGATAACGACGGAACTTGCGAATATAGTTGGCGAACAATGCTTTTGGGAAACGCACCCCTGATAACGACGGAACTTGCGAATATAGTTGGCGAACAATGCTTTTGGAAAACGCACCCCTGATAACGACGGAGCTTGCGAATATAGTTGGCGAACAATGCTTTTGGGAAACGCACTGCTGATAACGACGGAACTTGCGAATATAGTTGGCGAACAATGCTTTTGGAAAACGCACCCCTGATAACGACGGAGCTTGCGAATATAGTTGGCGAACAATGCTTTTGGGAAACGCACTGCTGATAACGACGGAACTTGCGAATATAGTTGGCGAACAATGCTTTTGGGAAACGCACCCCTGATAACGACGGAGCTTGCGAATATAGTTGGCGAACAATGCTTTTGGGAAACGCACTGCTGATAACGACGGAACTTGTGAATATAGTTGGCGAACAATGCTTTTGGGAAACGCACTGCTGATAACGACGGAGCTTGTGAATATAGTTGGCGAACAATGCTTTTGGGAAACGCACCCCTGATAACGACGGAACTTGTGAATATAGTTGGCGAACAATGCTTTTGGGAAACGCACTGCTGATAACGACGGAACTTGTGAATATAGTTGGCGAACAATGCTTTTGGAAAACGCACCCCTGATAACGACGGAACTTGCGAATATAGTTGGCGAACAATGCTTTTGGAAAACGCACCCCTGATAACGACGGAACTTGCGAATATAGTTGGCGAACAATGCTTTTGGAAAACGCACCCCTGATAACGACGGAGCTTGCGAATATAGTTGGCGAACAATGCTTTTGGGAAACGCACTGCTGATAACGACGGAACTTGCGAATATAGTTGGCGAACAATGCTTTTGGGAAACGCACTGCTGATAACGACGGAACTTGCGAATATAGTTGGCGAACAATGCTTTTGGGAAACGCACTGCTGATAACGACGGAGCTTGTGAATATAGTTGGCGAACAATGCTTTTGGGAAACGCACTGCTGATAACGACGGAACTTGCGAATATAGTTGGCGAACAATGCTTTTGGGAAACGCACCCCTGATAACGACGGAGCTTGCGAATATAGTTGGCGAACAATGCTTTTGGGAAACGCACCCCTGATAACGACGGAGCTTGCGAATATAGTTGACAAACAATGCTTTTGGGAAACGCACTGCTGATAACGACGGAACTTGTGAATATAGTTGGCGAACAATGCTTTTGGGAAACGCACTGCTGATAACGACGGAACTTGTGAATATAGTTGGCGAACAATGCTTTTGGGAAACGCACTGCTGATAACGACGGAGCTTGTGAATATAGTTGGCGAACAATGCTTTTGGGAAACGCACTGCTGATAACGACGGAACTTGCGAATATAGTTGGCGAACAATGCTTTTGGGAAACGCACCCCTGATAACGACGGAGCTTGCGAATATAGTTGGCGAACAATGCTTTTGGGAAACGCACTGCTGATAACGACGGAACTTGCGAATATAGTTGGCGAACAATGCTTTTGGGAAACGCACCCCTGATAACGACGGAGCTTGCGAATATAGTTGACAAACAATGCTTTTGGGAAACGCACTGCTGATAACGACGGAACTTGTGAATATAGTTGGCGAACAATGCTTTTGGGAAACGCACTGCTGATAACGACGGAGCTTGTGAATATAGTTGGCGAACAATGCTTTTGGGAAACGCACTGCTGATAACGACGGAGCTTGTGAATATAGTTGGCGAACAATGCTTTTGGGAAACGCACTGCTGATAACGACGGAACTTGCGAATATAGTTGGCGAACAATGCTTTTGGGAAACGCACCCCTGATAACGACGGAGCTAGCAAATATAGTTGGCGAAGGATGCTTTTGGGAAACGCACCCCTAATAACGACGTAAATTGCGACCATAGTTGGCTAACGCTGCTTTTGGGAAACGCACCCCTGATGACGACGTAAATGGCGACCATAGTTGGCTAACAATGCTTTTGGGAAATGCACACAATATAACGATGAAACTTGCGAATATAGTTGGCGAACGATGCTTTTGGGAAACACAACACAGAACGAGTCGAGTTGGACTGGTTACATTTGGTGCCGTGACCGGGATGGAAGTGAGGTTTACACTACAATCTAGGATAATGAAACCAAGTATAAGACAAATACAAAATGACACAAAATTAAGTACAGTCGAATGCAGGTGAGAAAATACTTTTTCAAAAAGCCATGAGCTGCAACAGAAAACCTTGTTTTGATTTTTGACGAGACTAGGGAATAGTTAACTGAAACCTTTGTACAGATCTTAATGGCTTAGAGGATCTATGTTGCTGAAGAAGTTAACTAATATAACTGGGTGCCAACTGACCTAAAATGGGATACTTGCATAAAAATTTCTGTTCTCTGTTGCAGCAATGGTTTTGAAACTGTTAGTCAGTCATAAATATTGATGACATTCTCTTTGAACTTACTGCATGATTAATTAGCAGAGCGAAGAGCGTTCAAGGTCACGCTGTGGAAAACGAATTGCTGTGTATCGTGTTTGTTTCCCTCAAACAATTAGCAGTGTGAATAAAAGAGCGACGGAGAAGTTGGGGTTGTTTACCACAGGTAATCAGTCATAAAAGCCCCCGTGCACAATGACCTGTATCGTTTAAAAGCTACCGTGAACCTACCCGCTGAATTAAATATGAGGAAAGTTAACGCTAAGAGCTCAGACTGAGCAATACATAGGCTAGTCCAGAAAATACCTTCACGTGGGAAGTCGGCCTCTCAGGTTCTTTTGTACTTTTATTTTGAGATGTGCGGAAGTTGGTGTTTTTTCTAAGTAGGTGTAAGATGTTTATTTGTGGTACGCATTTGGAGCGAGTGGCTTTGAACGTGGGGGCTGCTCAGCGGGAGGCCACTGGCATTAACATTAGAGCAGCGTAACGCTCTTCTGACAGGCCTCTCTCTGCAGGCGGAGTAATCACAAAGCAGAGACAGGATTATTGTCACAGATACTTTGACGCAGGTAAACTGCCTCCTGATGATGCCATGAAAGTTTAGTAGTGGCCTCTTTAAGTCCTATTGAAGTGGCTCTGTTTCGACTGTTATCACCACATTATGTGTCTTGATAGGCTTGCCAAATATACAACAATGCTGTTGACAGCTTCAAAACAGGGAAAATGTCCTTTCCCTTGTCACTTGGGGGAAAGTATTGTTTTAACTTTTCATGTCACTTCCTGTCTGCACTTACAAAGGCAAAGTTTTTAGTGATGTGATTAATATTCTTACATTTCTGCATGTGACTACATATATCGAGAGAGTCCCTGACAGTTTCAAAGGACTTTGTAGCTATGAGCTGTATGCACCCGAATAAATATAAATATGTCTAGTGTATTCAAATACAGTGACTTAAAAGGAGCAGTCACCCATTTTTATTATCGTTTGTGGTGGCCTAATTTCTAAGGAAGCCTATGCAAAGCAGCCTCTCTCTCTCTTTCAGTGCATCAAAGTGTAAATGATTCATTAATGCCCTGCTGTGGGGGTTTCACTGACAGACACAGGTATAAATTAAAAATAGATTGATATACCCAAGTTTTTGATACCAATATGCCAAATTGATTTGTTATATTTGTGTTTTTTGACACAATAACTGATCATTAGTAGCCTGGCTAACGCCAGACCATGTATTATTGAGAATGAGACGTGGTCTGGAAACCACATGTTCATTTTCTCGTATTTGAGGCGTAGTTTAAGAATGCCCAGAGACGTATTATTAGGTGCTACAAATGTCTATCAAATGCGCCTGTACGTAGCTCATAGCCAATTGGTTCAATGATACCAGATGATGTATGTAGAGTGACAGAAAATTAGACGAGGAAGAAGACCATTGGTCAGAGATTTCTGTATACATAAAGGCTGTATCAAAAGGTAACTTCGCGTCCACTGCCAAGATGCTACTTCGGTGTGTCACATATACGTCGTCATTGTCTTGCTGCTCCCTACCCGTTCTGTGATTAATTCTCTATCTCAGGGCGAAAATTTGGTTCATGGTGCACTGGGGCAAGGCAGCATGGGGAAACCCAGGCTAGATCATTAGACTACAACAATACAAAACATAATAATACTAATTATCATAATATAAACATTGTAATCAATTAATAATTTAGTCAATATTATAATTTTGTTGTTATAATTTAAGATCAAATATCAATATACCGGTAATAATTAAAAAAAATGTATTATTATTTATGCAAAGTTGTTTTGCAGACTAAATGGTCTTCATTAAAAAAAGTATAGGCCTAATTGCATTGTTATGATTTGAGTAAGTTACGTTGAACAATTAAGAAAATTATTATTATTATTTCTATTTATTTAAAGTTGTTTTGCAGTCTAAATGGGCTTCATTAAAATATATATATATATATATTGTATAACGTTATTGTTATAATTTATGTAAATTTTATTTTATTATTATAATAATTATTATTTATATTTCTGAAAAAGTTGTTTTACAGTCTTTAAATATTTTTCATATTTATTTTTTTGTGTATCTGTAAAGAATATCTGTCACATTTATAATCTGTCTATCTCTAGAACAAACGTTTAGGCCACGGCTTTTGATTGTGCTTGATTCTGCCTAAAACAGTAACAAGGCTTAATCACTGTTTCTTTGTCAGAGCAGCCAGTGAACAAAAGGCAGTTGCCATGGCAGCATGGGTAAACAAACAAATGTGGTACCATGGAATGCTTCAAAATATTTACAATGGAGTAACCCTCTTTCAGTCGCAGGCGGGATAATCTGGAACGTTTTGCATAGCACAAATTGTTCTCAGCTGGAAGGTAGTTGTCTCCCGTGGGTCAACCCTCAGCAGCCCAACTGTACTGATCTCTGGCTGGAGAAAACCACTGACTAGCAGGAAAGAGCATTCTCTTCATTGAAAACACCCTATAAGCATTATCAGCTTAACCAATGATGTAAATTTGGGGTTGAACCATTTGTTTTCCCTATCCTAACAGTGTGATCATATCTTTTATGTTTGCATTTAGTTTTCCCTGCTGGCTTTGACTAGAACATACTCTCAACCCATTTTCGAGTCACAATCTAACATTAGAGAAAAATGAAGCAAAGAAATTGAAGTTTTTAGCACATAACCTAAAAAAAGCATGTACTCTCTAATGTGTATTAATGACAAATGTTGAAAGGTTTAAAAACCCTGCGGAAAATCCAATTGCATATGATTTCACAATGCCACTGCACATTATAGATAGAGGCAATTTCTGATTAGGCTCAAAGGTTACATTCATTTTGATTAATAACCGAGACATGTTTCCCTAGCAACTGCTACGTGTGTTGTCACTGGCCCCGGGCTATACCCAAGTCAACTGAATACATCCTGTGATTAGCGACGACTGAGACATCCAACCACGTTTCCAGTAATAGCCTCATTCTGAGCTTTATTTCCTATCAATCTATCAGAAGCCTCTAGGTCCCAAAACCTCTTTCGTCAAGGCCACTTCAGCAGATTAAAGAAGCATTCAATATGGAAGCATTTAGGTTATTAAATATCTCTTGTGGAGACTCAAGAGACTAATTGCAGTGCAAGTCTTTTCAGTTCTGTAGATACTTTAATGATGCATTCATAACAATATGCTTATGTTAAAGGGTCACTCCACCTCTGGAAAGATGAATGTGTATTTAAAATGGGTATGTAGAAGAAATTATTTTTGAATTTGGAGCTTTCTAGACCGAGAAAAGCCAGAAAATGTATTTTTGGCTTATGTGGATAAAAGACAACAACTCCCAGAATGCACTTGCTTCGCTGCCCTAGGAGGCCATGTTTCTACCGGTAACAGCACAGTAGCTAAACAATAGTCTAAGCTAGTGAGTCTCTGTGATGAGTCTGCCCGAAAATGTGTTTCAAGATCACCAAAAATGTCCGGATTCGGCTTTTGCGTTCTACAGTCGCCATTCATCATGTTTACTAGGGGTGGCACGGTACATGAAAAAACACCCGAACCGTTCGGTTCGCTTGTCTCGGTTCGGAGCGCGTGTGCGTCTCACGGTTCGACGCATGCGCAATGTAACCTTGTGCCCGTATGTGACGTGTTTTCTTTTCGCGCGACATAAACTTGTTCGACTTGGACCGGCGCTGCACAGAGCGATCGGTGAATAACATCAATCTAGCGCGAGTCGGCTCCGTATGCATTCATCACTTTCGCGGTATTTGATGTCATTACCGATCGCTCTGTGCAGCGCCGGTTCAAGTTAATAAACAAGCCAGTAAAAGTGGCGTATGGAGCGCTGCAGGTCACGGCACGCGGAGAAATGGCAAGTGGGAGAGATGAGGGAGTTGGAGGACGCGCCAGCGTCGTATAAGTCTATGGTATAAGTCCGGTGTGTGGGAACATTTTGGATTTCATGTTATGATATTTTAATTTAACTACAGTGGCACTTTATGTATAGATAAGAGCTTCAGTCATACGTTTCCAAACCCTGCACTTTAATTTTAAGTGGAAAAAAGTACCCTCACATTTTGGGAATAGAAGCATTGTTGATACTGTTTTTGTGTTGAGGTTGAACTTAAATTTCACTTTATGTTTATGGCCTTTGCTATTGCTATAGCTTAATTATCTATAGGCAATGAGGTTTCATGTATATTGACATTTAAAAGACAGTGTTTTAAGAGTTGCTCTCTTTTTCTTTTAAAAGATAGAATTTTGGTAAGAGCTACAAAAGTTAGCAGTTGATACATGAAAGTTAATTTCTTTGTGTAAATAAGATTTATGTGATAAAAATGCACAAGTTCTTGTATGATAGTGATACACATTCTCCTTTTTTTTGCCAAATAAACAAAAAGCATGTCAATTTCTTCTCTCTTGCTGTATCTAAATCTCACCTAGCTTTCCTCTGAGATAGTCCCAAAATGTGCTTAAAGTCAAAGAGTCAAATTCAGTTTGTGCATGATTGCATGAATATAATATATATATTTTTAATACTGTATCCTAAAGTGTGGATAATTAAGCTATATATCACATGCTGAAGTACATTTCTGGAGTGTTAAAGATTAAAAGAAAAAATAACAAGAACCGTACAGAACCGAAAACCGTGACCCTAAAACCGTGATAGAAACCGAACCGTGGGTTTTGTGAACCGTGCCACCCCTAATGTTTACTGTGGCGAGCAGGACGAGTGAGGGCCGTGTGGAGAACGACGCGAGGCCGGTGGCGTGATTGCCTATGAGCGACACCTGTAAGACGCGGTCTCGTATCTCTCACGGAGGAGCGGGAATTTTCTTAGCAATGTTTAAAACGCACATTAACCGATCACTTTTTTAGCGTTCATGTAAACACTACATTCAGATTCACCAATCAAAATGAATTCAGTTAGATTGAAACAAAAGCTATGCATGTAAACAATGAATGGCAACTGCAGAAAGCAAAAGTTAAATCCCGGACATCGACGGCCGGACATGTCCGGGAAAAAAAGGACGGTAACCCCTAAAGTTACTACTCAGCTTTCTCCACAGAACAAGAGCCTACTAGCTTAGCTTCCAAAAAAAGATGGCTGACACTATGCGTAATCCCAATCCTCCATAATGCATCCGTCTGTTTAATCAGTAACTTCGTCCATATTTTCAAAAAGTTTCTGCTGGTGAAATCAAACACGTTGGCACTGATCTGTGATAGGTCTGTTAGCGCATTATGTCTAACCCCCTATGGGCAGGTTTGAAAGAGTGGGATCTAGTGCTTGTAGTTTTTACAGAAATCCCCCTCTCTTACACTTCCTCCTACAATGACGTAAAATGACGATTTTTGCGTCATTGTAGGAGGAAGTGAAAAGGGTAAATAGCAGATTTCTCTCGTCTCAGGGGAAAATGAGAGAGTGTTGCACGACCATTCAATCATATAACTGGGTTTCTAACAATGGAAAGCTTAATGCAAATGGGTGGAGTGCCCCTTTAACATTCCTGCTCATTGATGCCAGGAGAGCCACATTTGCTATTTGCTTCTGAAATTACACACCAGACAATAATGCAGCCACACTTCAGTTCAGAACACTCACCTGTCATAAAAACAAGACCTGCCACTTTTTGACCCCACCTTAGAGCTTTTGTTCCAGCTGATTGAAATGAAGGTTTGCACAACAACTGCCGTTTTCACATCTGATGTCATTGTGGACCAAGAGATTATAAAAAACAAAATGTGCTTTTTCTTTTGTTCCTGTCTGGGAGTGAATTATATATGAAGAGTTCAGATGCAAAAGCCTCTAAATGCCATTTGAAATTTTCTTCTTTAATGATGATTTTTATCAAACTTGTATATTTAAATTCAGTAATTTCACTTAAATGGCACTGACAATTACCTATTAATTGTTATTTAAGTGAAATTACTGAACTTAAATATACAAGTTTGATAAAAATCATCATTAAAGAAGAAAATTTCAAATGGCATTTAGAGGCTTTTGCATCTGAACTCTTCATATACAGTATTGTACTTTCTAGAAAAAAACAATTGCCCACTCACCATGCCATGGTTTAGCCACTGTGGTATAAAGTTGTCCAGGAGTCTTGGGTAAACCAAATCTCTGTCGTATAGGTAAAGAGCCCAGAACATAGTCACCACAAACTGCAAATCGAAAGAAAAGAGGAAACTGATAAATAATCATCAAATCACAAAAAAACAAAAAACATATTCCGTTAGCAGATTGAGTTCATTTTATCAGCATTTTATCACAATATAATTTTAACTTTTTGTACCAATTTTTTATAGCAATCCTTAATATTAATGAGATGAGTAGACTGTATGATATGTGATTTAACGATATGTGATGTGAAGTATCATGATATATGATGTAGTTGTTTTTGCTGAAAGTTCCCCGAAATTGTTTTATTTATTACTAGATTGTGTACTACTTATTTTTGGATACTTCAGTAAACTAAATAGACTCTTCTTCTTGTTTGATTATTATAAATACTTGTATGTGTATGTGTGAATATATATATATATATATATATATATATATAGGCTATATTTACTGTTTTAATTTTTTTATTTTATAACATATACTTATTTTCTGTCACTTTTATTTATAAAAAATAACGTTAATATATATATATATATATATATATATAATTTCATTTAATTTTTAATATTTATTATAAATAAAATGTGAATATACCTACACCTGTGAATGCTGTTTTATTTCTTTTCTTTTTAAACCATGCTGCAGATATAGTGTGGGATAAACAGTAAAGCAGTATCTAATTCTACAGTCAATTTGCCAACACCACACAGCTCTGCTCCTAAACATGCTAAGTGGTCATGTTTGTGATTATTCCTGAGCTCTGTGGCCAAGAATCAACACTGCTAAAGCTCTTTCATATGACTCGATAGCATTATATGATTCAGCACAGGCTTTACAATAATAATTGATTCTTGTATGTCAGGTGTCAGCCATCTCAGGCATGTATTTTCTTGAAATGAGCTCAAAACGGGAAACTGCAACTATGTATTATCTTCAGAGGAACTTAATAACTTTTTAAGACCTCACTCCCCACAAAGACTTTAAATTGAGCCCATTCCTCGCCCCCAGATTCCCAGCAGGTCTTCAGGCAGACTGCCTAACTCCTGCCTCATGCCGGCACATCTCATTATGCTCAAAAGTCGCACTTGTCTAATATCCTCTTTGATTCCCCATCTACAGCACACAATCTCTGCGCAAAAACCCTGACAAGCACTAAAACCAGCCATGAGAACAGCGAACAGAGAACACACAGAGCTCATATTTTCATATCAGTAGTATACCATAATTAATCCCTGAGAGCTGACTTCTTCTTCCTTGCTTTTATCCAGCACTTACTTGGAGCTACAGATGCTTTCTGTGAAAAAGGACAGTGTTAAGATGATGAGGGCATCACATACGCAGTTAAATAACAGGCACGTTGGTGTGGAGCGTGCAGGCCTTGTGAAAGAGCGTTTGAAGTCCCAGGCTCTCCGAGAAGGAATTTCACTTCCCCTGCTGTAATCCTGAACTGCTCAAACGTATTTGCATTAATGGGTCTCATTTATGGGCGTGACAGATTTCTGTTTGGTTTGGGTGTCTCCGATTATTTTGCAGGATTCTTGTTTCCAGTAAGGGCTTGGATGATGCTCACCGTACCCAAATAAACGGGCGGCACTGTGAGGATAGGCCTTGTGAAAGGATCTGTTGTGCTTTTGAAGCGTATTTCTAGTAAACGTTGGGCTTCATTTTGAAGCCGGACAGGTGGTTTATTTGGATTTGGCCCTTCCATCCACTCTCATTGGACTCTGCGGATGAACCACACAGCACACGGCAAAACTCCTTTAGTATCCAGCCAACCTAGCTGGACTGGGAGACTTCATCCTGTGGCCTGACATACAGTATAGACTAAGGTTGTTAGGCAGAGGGTGCAGAATTCTGTCAAATTGTATATCACGCCACTAATAGGTGTCAGGAAATGACCTGGCTAAAGCTAACAAAGTATGCATATCACTCAAACACAGTAGAGCCCGTTTCCCAACGTCAGCAGTAATGATGCTCATTGTGATGGCTGTAAGCTAAGCCTGCCCACTGCCTATAGCTCTAACACCGAGGGCCAGGGCAAAGTCAAGCATCTTTGTATCACGGCATTCTGGCTTCTAAGTTTTTTACAAGCTAACAAGGAAGCATCCTCTGTCTGCCATCTCGTTAAGCCCCGCTGAGAATCTGTAACCGCAAGTTCTGCAAATATCCACAGAATGATGCAACAGTCAAAGCTGCATGGTTATGTTGATTATATTTAAAATCATATATTTACATTTTGTATTTAAAAATAACATCAATTCTCTTTCCGGTACTGACAGCATAGTCTCTATTGGACTGGCAGGAAGAATGAAAGACTCGGACCCGCCCCGAACCCGAAGACTTAGAGATGAACTAATCATTTCTGTTTCCAGTACAGATTCAGAACCCATTTGTTGCGTAACACAAAATGAATGAATCACTCTCTGAGACAACTCAGCAGTCCTGAGTCATATTAAAGATTCGTTCAAAATGAATGAATATTTCATGAACAACACATCACTACTACTTGTGCTAAGCTTTGATTGCTCGTGTAACTCTCATCACTACTGTGATGATTTTCGTTGTCAGTGTATTACAATGGTACAAAATAGATATAAATTTTTCAAAAGGTTGGTAAATCAACATTTTATCAGAAAATGAAATACGGTTTATTACTGTAAATTTGAAGCTAAGTCTGTAATACCATTAACGTTCCTACCGTATTTTTAACGGCAAAGTTATGGCAACCACAGCATCCCGTTTTTTTGCTGTAAAAATTACGGTTTTATTTTTTTACAGCAGGAGTTTTTCACTATCTAAAAAGAAAAACGATATATATATATACAGTATATATATATATATATATATATATATATATATTGAGAGACATGGCGAGCGAATAGCTCTATAGAAAGTGTGTTCATCCCTGCATAGGCTATCTAACAGGTGAGGATACACACGATCTATGTATTGTCTAGGCGTCATCCTTCGTGGGGATCTCAGATGGATCTAACAGCGGGGTTTGAGACGGGCCCCGCACTATCTCAACCCTTACCTGTTAGATCTAGTGCCTCAGTCTCAAGTTCGGAAGCACGCTCTGTGGTTTCTTCCGCCCAAGTTGAGGCCCTAATATTGCAACTATCCAGTTCTGAGGAGCTGGATGTTGTCAGTATTGATGTGGCGGACAATGAGGATTCGCCACCTCATTCTTCCGAAAGTGAGGAGCTGATGGAGGTGTTCACTCATGCTGTTTCTAAGCTAAGCATTGTTATCTCCCTTCACACAGAAGGTGTAGGCTACATTGCTGCTTACCACGTCCCTTTAAGTGGAGTTTCTTTGGGGAGACACCAACTAATAACTCGCTTTCTTCATGGTACTTTGAGGCTGAGGCCAGCAGTTCGCACAAGGGTGCCATCCTGGGAATATTTAGCAGAACTCCACCCAAAAACAGTATGATGCTTACGGGTTTAAGTCACTTCGACACTGTCATTTGACATCTTATACTCTTCACTAACATTGTGCCATGCAATATTAAAGGATCTTTAGCCAGCCAGAGACATTCGTGAGCCTGATTTAAATATTTTACATGTAATTATCTGATGGTCATCACGGACACACAAACAAAACAGAAACAACACAGTGTTTCTTTCTCCACTTTGCAGGATTGGATTTTATTGCACAGCTGATTTTGTGGCAGTGTCAGATGGATGACTGGGGATTTGCAAAGCAAATGAGATGTCAGTTTAAGACAATGCGTATTGGTTTCTGTATAGTCCCCTAATGCAAAGCAGCATGTGTTGATGTGTCCAGATATAGTGGTTTGTGCTAAGAGAATACAGATGCTGTCTGACCTGACCTGCAGGTTTACAGGAATGCGATGATTCACAGTTTTGATGCTCTAAATAGAGATCTTAAGGCACGTAGTGTTTATTCTGCCTGTAATATGTATCGTGTTTGTTATTATTTTTACATTTTGGGCTTAATAGGATTTTTTTTTTAAAGAATAGTAATACTTGTATTCAACAAGAAGCATTGGCATTTGGCACTAGTTTTGGATGAAGTGTTGTGTTATCATTGTACAAGCAGGATGTGGCATTTGGTTGTTGTCCCACCCCTTCTCCCCTGTGATTCGACGGGTGGGTAAAAAGTGACAGTGATTAGCGCTGTGTTTTACCCAAAGTTGAACATTCTTTCACCCCAAATGGTATGGTTGAAACAAAGTGGCATTGAAAATTGCTAAGTTTCAAAAATATTAAAACATTGGCCATGCATTTGCAGCAAGCAGTATTTTACCTTTAGCACACTCTATAAATGTGCTCAACACACAACCCTCCTTTCTTAGATCCAGTGAATGATTTCTTGAAACAAGTTTTGAACAGTGGCCTCTGTTTTCCTGTGGTTTCAGACATCTTAATGTCAATGACATGTGTGGGAGGGGAAGGGCAGCTTCAGACAAAGTATTACATTCATGTTCCGTTACAGTACTGTTTTTTTTCTTTCCCACACATTAACAATTGAACTTGATGGCTCAGAGAGTTTACGGGTGGTTCACACACTTTAAACTAACCGCACCATAAGTCACCGCCAGCCAATTACTTTTTCTGATTTTTTGTATACAAAAACTGCAATGTTTGCATATACAAACGGGCTTATATAAAAGCAGAAACCTTTCCAAACTTTAGTTTAGTAAAAGCTAAAATGATGGGCTAGATTGTTTTTGCACTGAAATAATCTGGAACACTGCATTATTTTACTTTGAAAATTGCCCATTTCGGTGTTTTTATTTCAATTTCAATCCAATTCTCAGTGTTGATTCTAAGCACTGATGTTATGTGAACATCAACATATCCTTACTGAGCCAGCACCACTGCTCATTATCTCCAAATGTAGGTCCAACAAACTCAAATAAAGTGTATTTTTATTGATATACTCGGTCAGTTAGTCAGTGTACATATGCAAAATGAGAAATCTGATTGGTGATTTATACGTACCACACCAACGGGAAAGGCCAGAACAGCCATCATCCAGTCTCGTAAGCCAATCAGCTTCCTCAACTGTCTCTCTTGCTCCATGCTGGCACTGCCTTTTGTTAAAAGGCTTGAGAGGTCCGTCAGGACACACACTCCAAAGAACACTGCCTGAATGACCTGAGATAGAGAATCATAAAATACTGGTTAGGAAAGCGTAATGTAGTGTACTTAAGAAAGGGGCAGATTTGTAAGGTGTAAAGAGAACCTTAAAACCATAGTTAAGTAAAAGTAGAGACTAAAATGACTTAATTACAGGTTACAAGTCACCAATTCCAATACGACTTGAGTAAATGTCTTAGGCCTGTCTTTACAGACGGGACTTAGATTGAGCCAGGATTATGCCTTAGTTCAATTATTAGAACATTAATAGCATTTATAAACATGCCTTGGGAAAAAAAAAAACATTACTGGTGTGCATCTTAAGTTTAAGAGTACTTAAGTATTTTACTTGTACTGAATGTAGGATGCAATAGTCCTCAACATCTAAGAGACATGCCAATGAAAAATAAGAAATAGTTGATTTGTGAGGAGAGCAATCATATGTTTATTTGCTAAAATCAAAAAATCTCAAATAAACACCTCAATATTGCAATAAATCAAGGTCGACATAAGTAAAAAAGGACATAGGTAAACCAATATCCTGCAAAAAGGTCTTTCAATATAACAGATAAATAAAATATTAAGTAAAATTAAATATTCAAAGCCTACTTTCACTGGGTGTGCTGATTTCGGTCTTACCCCCGACTGCAGCAATGTTCTCATCTCATATGTGAAACACCTTCGATTCAGTTTCTACTCACTAATACTCACATTCACGTAAAGTAGCCTTGATGACAAGTTTGGATGAGTAAGGGCAAAACGCACATGATATAGTACATTCAATGCTCTGTAGATTCAATGCTCTGTCCACTTTTAGCAGAAATAAACTGCTGCAGAAAAAGTAAGGTGCCATGCAAAATGTAATTGCATTATGCCTGTTCCAGACTGCGAATTCTGCTATCCTATAGGATCAAATCACACTTTACGACATGGATCTAATAAACTTGGGTATGACATTTATGTAGACTATGTGATGATGTCACCCCCATTGAATCGTAGGCTACGACGCAAGTTGGGGTGGTGGTGATGGCCCAGTGGATACACATGCCTTTGGTGTGAGAGACCCAGGTTTGAATTCACTGTGAGACACCAGTGTGTCCCTGAGCAAGACACTTAACCCCTAGTTGCTCCAGAGGTGTGCGACCTCTGACATAGCAATTGTAAGTCACTTTGGATAAAAGCGTCAGCTAAATTAATAAATGTAAATGTAATTTAGTATAGAGGAATAAAATGTCATGGGCTAATGGTAAACAAAAAGAGCAAGATGAATCACACTTTGGCAATTGTGGTTATTATGTGCATTGAAAAAAAGAGGAGGTATAGTATATGAATATGGACACTTGAGGTAAGTAGTTTTATGTTGTAGCACCATTTCGCATTGATCAATACTAGATCAATTGGCTAGTCAGTAAATGTAGCTCGCAGCAGCAAACACACTGTGAGATGATCATACATTTTTGACACTGTCAGAAAATGATCGCAGGCTGTCTTTGGTTGCAAGACTGTGACAATAGTCGTCTTTGAAACTCTCTCACTGTGCGACGTAGGACCACCGTTTAGGAGCCATGACCCCAGAAATCACCACGATTGGTCATCTTTCATCTGGAAAAGCCCAATATTTACCGAGCATAACTCATTACGATGTATTTTAGCAGTGGTACTTGAGAAAATTTTTCAAGTTTATCTTTACTTTTCCTTCACTATACATTCCAAAGCATAATATCGAACTTCTAACACCACTACATTTCATAAAAACGTGTCATTCCTCGTTAATTAATTTGTGAACAAACTGATTATTTTTTAAATCGGTTTGCAAATCTCAAAGAATTATTCATTTGTGATTTGACCAATCTGAGTGCATCTGTTCTTTAGTCAACAACTCACTGAAATACAAAGTCTTGCCAAGAATGTCAGTTTGTAGAAAATGAACTATTTATTTTGGTTTAAGGAAATGCAAACTGCATATTAAGAGTCCCTAACTGAAAAGAGCAGGTAAAGCTTTTTTTTTTTTTTTTTAATAAATAAATAAATACAATTTTCTTTTTTTTTTAAAGCCTCTCATTGACATACAAATCAAAGCTGTCTTTTAAAAGCAACACAAGAGGGAAGTTGAAGAGAAACTTGATGAAAGCCATGCATTCATCTTTGCTAGTCTGAAAATAGAATATGAGTATTTCTAAGTGCCATCATTTTTCAAGAGCAAACAAACTCACATCACAGAAAACAGAACAATATAAAGACACAGTTGACATGCTTTAAAACGTTACAATGCATGACAGGCCGCGAGAAAACTGCCATTGAAATGAATAATACACAACCTTTCCTCCATAACCTATTTCTCGTCTTAAACTAATATGTCTTTTTTTAGTCCGTTTTCCATTAGTGAACATTCGTGATGAGTGTTAGGAGATTGCTTTGACATTAATTTACGATGGAAAGACATTATGGAATTATGAGGGTTTCTTTATTATATCTCCTCCACAGATATCCAACATGCAAAAACGTCTCCCATTAATACACTCTTTAATATTTCATTCCTCATTATCTTTCTGCTCCTAAATTTGTTTCCTGGTGTCTGAAGGCAGGAGAAACCCTGCTATGGCTTCATATAAATGTTCGATTTGTCCAAAACCAATCTTTTATTGGAAAAGTCTTAAATCCCCATTACCAGCCCCCTAAAATGATCTATTTTTCTTACTCGACCCTAACTAATGCGTTCGATCTTTACTTTAGCTGAGCTAAAAATGGACGTCATTCCTTTTCTCACATTTTAAACACAGTTAAAAAAACAGCCTTGGTACGAGGACATGAAGCCAAAAGAAGCATAAAATCATTTATTAGCTATACAAAGCCTTCATTTCTGCTTATAAACAACCACAAGGATTCCTGGACTGAGATTCAAGTCTCCATGAAATCTAGTGAATTGCTGGTTTGAGACTGTGAATAACAATAATTGGGCTATAGGAAACCTCACTTCTTATCAAACAAAAGACTGCTACTATAGC
This sequence comes from Pimephales promelas, assembly GCF_016745375.1. The sequence continues at coordinate 8,279,823 of NW_024121432.1, forward strand.
TTGCAAAACAGTCCTAGTCCAGCATTCATGTTAAAAATAAATGTCAAAAACTATGCACTCAAATGTATCCTTTCAATTTATAATTAGTTGCAAAGGCATTTGCAACAACTGCTCTCATAAAAATATAGACTGCCTTTCATCACAGTAATGATACACTCAGAAAACCTATGCATCTGTGCTAATTAAACTCTGCTAATTAATCCATCGGTATCTCATTGTCAGATCACTGAAAGCTTTCGGCCACACTTGACCAGACACTTTATGTTCAACACCAAGAGCTCAACTCTATGCCAGGCTCCTCGAGTGTCCTATAGTGACAACGGAAAGCTAAATCTAAACCCCGGAATTGAATAATTAATGAGGCCTGATGAAAACATAAATGCCTTAAATCAAAGTGGCACAGTTAGCACAATAGTTAGAGTGTTAATAAATATAACAACGCCACAGTGGAGTGTGGATCAGTGCAAGTATTTGATCCAGATGCACTTGCATTTCTTGTGCCAAGATGAGATAATCTGCATTTCTGAATGTGACGTGTGTTTATTTATCGTCTGTTCTAATATTAGTTTCACACAGCCAGGTTGATTGGTGTCAGAGGTCCTTAAATGCTGTCATAATCAATCTTTACACTATAACACAAAGCAGCACAAACAATAAATCACTTCTTTATCTCTCTATGGTTGTTTATCTCTCAATGTATTTTCAATGTATAAATCTATTTTACAGTGTCCATGGAATTTGAACAGTATGCGAGTCATTATTAAGATTTTTTTAAGTTTAAGTTGCATTTATTTGAGCAAAATAGGGTAAAATAGCAATCTAATGAAATATAGTTTATATATTTTAATTTTAGTGCAGTCACTAGAGAGTTAGAAAAAACATCATAAGTGTTATGAAACGGCATACGTTTTAAAAAGCTCCATCTACAATAATCCGAACACATCTGTACGTGAGATTAGACAAGAATGAAAAAAAAGAAAGACCCAGCAAACAGTGCACTCAAACAGATGTGCAAATGTGAAGTGTAGGCTATAACAAAACAACTTTTATTGCTATTAAAAATCACTGTTCGAAAAAGGGGGAGAAAATGGGCTGTTTATGTGGAAAACATGACTCACTGGCTCACAGACTGTCAAAACAGTCAAGTATGTGTGTGTGTGTGTTCAGATGCTGGTGCAGACTGCCATAACAAAAGACAAGGTTGCTGCTATTTATACTTCAAAACTTTATACATCCGTAAATTTGTCCTCCTAATTGCTCAGAGAACAGATCATAATTCAGCACAGCCCTCCAAAATAATATTCATTATTAATGAGGATGTGAGATATGAAAAACATGACATCATCGTAAGAGACTTAAAAAGTCATGTGATTAACGTCTAATGATCAGTAAATATGACGTAAGACAATTTGTGGTGGCGTTTGTAGGCTACTCCTTTTTGTAGGAACCTGGCATATTTCAGCATAACAGGGGCCTCTCTAAGAATGTAATGCATTATGGAGATCTCACTCATTCTGTATATAGTATATCCAGGCACTGCATGGGAACGATGCACATGCACTTACCAAATCTATGAACGTAAGAAACTTCCAGCTACCGCCGTATGTTTGATGCGCGGGCATGTCTATGGCTTTGTAATTGCAGAGGATAGAAAAATAAGAGAGGAGTATCGCTACTCTGAGGATCTGTGATGGGATGAGCGCCATTTTCCTTCCCCCGTCGTATTTCCGTGTCATGGAAATATCCTGTTGACAGAGGGATGCTGTTATGCGGTGGGGAGGAGGAGAGGGTCGCGCGGATCCGTGCGAGACGTTGGTGGAGGCGGCGGATGTGCGCGAGAGGTTGTTGCTATAGAAACAAGCATCGCTGCATTGCATAGCAGCTCGTGCGTCGCTGTTCTTTGTGCTCGCGCATGCCCATTGTGTTTGTGTGTAGAGGGTTTAAGAGGATTTGGTGTTTTTCGTTTGTCTCTCACTTGGCAAATCATTGTCTGGATTTATTTATTGTCCTAATATAGTGTAGAATATTTAAATGAAACGTATAGCTTACTATTTATTCAAGGTGATTTTTATATCACATCGGTTACTCTTTCGCACATTTGTTTTATAAGCCTACTGTAAAAAAAAAATGATGATTGATGTTTTTGAAAAAGGTCTTTTTATGCTTAAAGTCTTGCCTATTTGATGAAAAATACAGAAACAATATTGTGAAATATTAAGCTATTACAATTTAAAATAATGTTTTTCTATTTTAATATATATATATATATACAATATATATATATATATATATATATATATTTTTTTTTTTTCTGTGATGCAAAGCTGAATCTTCATCAGCCATTACTCCAGTCTTCAGTTTCACATGATTATTCATAAATCATTCTTTCTCATAAACTGATTTGATACTCACAGTTATTATTAATGTTGGAAACAACTGTGCTTCTTAATTTTTTTAAAGACCTGTGATTCTTTTTTCAGGATTCATCAATGAATATTTTTTTAAAAAGAACAGAAGAAAGAAAAAAACAAATGCTAACCCCAAACTTTTGAAAGTGTATTATAGTTTTTTTGTTTTTTTTTTAGAAAAGAACAGCATAGAAATCGTTTGCACAATACAAATGATTTCTGCTGTTCTTTTCTAAAAAAAGAAAATTGTAATATACATATTATATTATCATATTATTATATTAATATATTATATTAATATATATATATATATATTATTATTATTATTTTTTTTTTTTTTGTCAAAGAATCCCGAAAAAAGTATCACAGATTATTAAAAACATATTAAGCAGCTCAACATTCCAACATTGATAATAAATCAGCATATTAGAAATGATTTCTGAAGAATTATGTCACTGAAGACTGGAGAAATGGCTGATGAAAATTCAGCTTTGCATCACAGAAATAAATAATATTTTAAAGTATATTAGAATAGAAAACCATTATTTTAAATTGTAATAAAATAATCATATTTTTCTCTATTTTTGATCCAAAAAATGCAGGCTTGATGAGACGTCTTTCAAAAACATTAAACATAGTATTGTTTCACAACACTATAACCATTCAAAAATATAACCTTTTCTCATCTAGCCATTTTGAACAATATTACTGTTTAATTGCCCATTTGAGTCCATCACTGTTTGAAAGATGTCATACAGTAGCAGACACAAAAAAATTGCCCTCGTAAAACTTACATGATGATACAACAAGGCAGCCAAAGAGGTTTACAGTGGAAAATCCCTTGCCACAGACACACAAATGGTTCCCAGAACTAGCCATTAAGAGGATGGAGGAATGAGGATTAAAAAACGGCTGCCTCCACTGCAGGGGCCAGTGTGATTCCTGTGATCTGGACTATACGTTCTCATCTAAGTTCATCCCTATATTATTTAAGACAGTTTAATATTTGTTTTTTTTAGATCAAGGGATAACCTGCATAAAATACACAATTTTATTCATCCCATTTCAAATAGCGTTATGAAACTGGACAATTTCATGTTTGGACACACTTACATATTATCTCAGCCAAATCCACTTATTTTCAGCATGTTATTGCTCTTTATATATATATTTTAAGCACACCAGGTCACTGAAGAAGATGTGTGTACAATCCTATTTTCTTCCTCTGAAATATTCAAAACCTCATATTTATCTAACTCGACCTAAGCCCCATGAGCGAAATGAAAAAAATGCAAAAAAAATAAAAGGCACGCTGACTGCTGTGCGGGCTCTTCACCTACTGTGGGGTTTGATGGGGTCTGCCAGAGTGCAGGAGAGCTCCGCAGTTTGTGGTTAGCTGTGGGAGCGTGCAAGAGTTTCCAGAGTTGGGGAAGCTTGTTCACAGTGAGTGCACTTGGTTGAGATGTGTGTGGTTCTAGATGAGTGCGCCCACCAGCAACCCAAAACTTCATCTCACTTCAAACTTCATTCCGCTGGCCCCAAGCTCTCCGACAAAGGAAGCTCAGATTTCATGTCCAAAATATGTGCAAGAGTAGATCTCATTGAAATGTGTTTATTAGCATGCCAAAAGTCTTGAAAACACAGATTATGTGGCCCATCTCACACTTGCTTGCTAAGTAAATAAGGGTAGTGTACAGTTAGTCAGCCCAGCCAATCTATTTTATTTTGTTTTAGGTTTTTCTCAAGGTTTATTTTGCGATAAAAAAAACGTAAAATATAGATTAAGTTGAAATTATATTACCTGTATTTTATCTTAAGACTTCCACTAAGAAAAATCTCCATTAATGTGCAGCCTAGCAACAAGACAAACAATATTACTGTAATTGTCTACTGAAGCCCTCATCAGTGTTACTAATGAACAATCTATTTCTCAATGCAATCGGTGAACGTAAGATAGCACTTGGATTAAACAAAAGTGTGCAGTTAACACACAAAGATCTTGCTAGTCTACATCCATTACACTCACCCCCCTAAACCTCACTCACATCCGGGTCACGGCACCAACTCGACCCAATCCGGGGTGCGTTTCCCATACAACGATGTAACTCGCTGCTTTACTACCATAGTACAATGCATCATTGGAGAAATCAACTAGCTAGTCGCGACTGTTTCCTGAAACCGATTGTCGCAAAGTATCGTTCAACCATGTTGGTTTCGCACATGGTGGAGTAATAACTACTTTTGATGAAACTGTTTGAGATCCAATTTACGCTAGATTTGTTAATATAAATTACAGACATGTCATCTGAGGACTACTTAAAATTGTTCTCAGTTATTTTGCTTTATTACCAGACTCAATATTTGGCTCGTTCTTACACAGTAGAGCACGTTCGCACATGCGCACTCTACAAACACGGTACTTTAAATCTTTTGACAAACTAAAAGACGTAAATTACATTTGTAAGTATTCTAAATAAAAGGCACCAGTTGTACTGAATGTCTACTTGCTTATTTTGCTCAAGATAAGAATTTATTACGTCCAAATGTCATGCAATATAGAAACTATGCCTCTAACCAGAGGTCGAGAGCTGTCGTTCAAACCACACAACTTTGCGATGCTGTTTGCGAATGTTCGTTGGACCGACGTTGAACTATGCTGATAACGACGGAACTTGCAACCATAGTTAGCTAACGATGCTTTCGGGAAATGCGGCATTCGAACTATGGTCTTCGGTGTGGAGGGCAGGTGTGCTAACAAGGATGCTAAAGACTGTAGCTACTAGCATCAGTTGCTAGCGTGCTTCTTGAGGCCAGGGGAGTGAGGTTTACACCACAGCTCTTACTGGCCTACGTCCGTTACACTGGCATGCACTTCGTAACCAAAAGCGAGTACAGTATGTGCTGGCTAAACGCTTGCGGCTGCATTCACATGCTCGCTTTAACTATTCTGCCTTGTGTTGTACCGACAGACGGTTTCCCCATTCTAAATCTAAAATGCTACTTCTTACAACACGGCAAATGGATGAGGACAGAATTATCGTGACTGAGGTGATCTTTTTCGAACATTCTCTAGATCATTGAATGCCACAATTGACCAAAGTTTTTCAAAGCAATGCAATACCAAACGTGCATAATGAATTATTGAAGAAATACTGCCTTTTTTGAATGCAATTGAAAGAAAGAAAAGAAAAAACAAGCAGTGACTGTGGAGAGGCCTTCTGAGGTGAAGGAGTTGTGGCTTGTAAGGCTGGCCCACTCTGGTTTCTATATGTCTCTTTAGATTTTCTATTAACTTAAGAAAGTTCATAGCCTTGGTTATAGCCAATAAATGTGCAATGGCAACCATCATTCAACCACATTTGAAAAGAGAGTTTAAGGCACTGAACCGCAAGTTTTAATGCAGTTCACAGGCGGCGCGTCGAGCAATATATCCGTCTTTTGGATACACTATCATCATGGGATATGTTGGAGTTGTATGGGGAAAGTCATGTTAATCTCTTTCCTCCTTATCAATCTCTGGTCTGGTCTGCAACAAGATCCCATGTAATTAGGTTGAGTTGCCCTTACGTACGTATACCAGGATGACATTGTAGCAAAGTGCACTGTAGCAGACTATATCAGTGTCTCATTAAAATGTTGTTTTGTTTACAACAACATAATGCTATGGACTAAATACTGGAGTGGGCACTGATGTTTGGACTTGTTTGCCGACATCAAAGTCTGCTCAATCAATCTAATGAGAGAGCGAACGCACACATCTGCTCGCTCACCCGCCTCCTATACCTTTGTCCTGGTTCTGCCAATTAGATGTCCCATCTCAGAAACCTCCCACTCTAATCCCATGGATAATGAGGAAATATTATTCATTCATTATAATTGCCTCCAGATTCAAATTTGGTTTCATAACTGTCCTATGGTTAATCAGCGTCACATTGAGGGCACAAACTGCCATTCTCATCCCAAGGCGTCATATACGATACTTTTGCCAAAGCGTAGACATCCAAGGCACATGGCATCCTTTAGCGTCAAATAAGACGCTTCGGCTATGGTAGGTTTAGGTATGGGGTAGGGTTAGACCACTAGGAGGCGCCTTCTGCCCCATATATACACTCACCGGCCACTTTATTAGGTACACCTGTCCAACTGCTCGTTAACACTTAATTTCTAAGCAGCCAATCACATGGCGGCAACTCAGTGCATTTAGGCATGTAGACATGGTCAAGACAATCTCCTGCAGTTCAAACCGAGCATCAGTATGGGGAAGAAAGGTGATTTGAGTGACTTTGAACGTGGCATGATTGTTGGTGCCTGAAGGGCTGGTCTGAGTATTTCAGAAACTGCTAATCTACTGGGATTTTCACGCACAACCATCTCTAGGGTTTACAGAGAATGGTCCGAAAAAGAAAAAACATCCAGTGAGCGGCAGTTCTGTGGGCGGAAATGCCTTGTTGATGCCAGAGGTCAGAGGAGAATGGCCAGACTGGTTCGAGCTGATAGAAGGGCAACAGTGACTCAAATAACCACCCGTTACAACCAAGGTGGGCAGAAGAGCATCTCTGAACGCACAGTACGTCGAACTTTGAGGCAGATGGGCTACAGCAGCAGAAGACCACACCGGGTGCCACTCCTTTCAGCTAAGAACAGGAAACTGAGGCTACAATTTGCACAAGCTCATCGAAATTGGACAATAGAAGATTGGAAAAACGTTGCCTGGTCTGATGAGTCTCGATTTCTGCTGCGACATTCGGATGGTAGGGTCAGAATTTGGCGTCTACAACATGAAAGCATGGATCCATCCTGCCTTGTATCAACGGTTCAGGCTGGTGGTGGTGGTGTCGTGGTGTGGGGAATATTTTCTTGGCACTCTTTGGGCCCCTTGGTACCAATTGAGCATCGTTGCAACGCCACAGCCTACCTGAGTATTGTTGCTGACCATGTCCATCCCTTTATGACCACAATGTACCCAACTTCTGATGGCTACTTTCAGCAGGATAATGCGCCATGTCATAAAGCTGGAATCATCTCAGACTGGTTTCTTGAACATGACAATGAGTTCGCTGTACTCAAATGGCCTCCACAGTCACCAGATCTCAATCCAATAGAGCATCTTTGGGATGTAGTGGAACGGGAGATTCGCATCATGGATGTGCAGCCGACAAATCTGTGGCAACTGTGTGATGCCATCATGTCAATATGGACCAAACTCCCTGAGGAATGCTTCCAGCACCTTGTTGAACCTATGCCATGAAGAATTGAGGCAGTTCTGAAGGCAAAAGGGGGTCCAACCCGTTACTAGCATGGGGTACCTAATAAAGTGGCCGGTGAGTGTATCTGCGTCTCATTTGACGCTAAAGGGTGCCATGTGCGTTGGATGTCTACACTTTGGCAAAAGCGTCATATATGACGCCTTGGGATGATAACGGGCTCAAATGCCACCTATAGAAATTTGTATGCACGTCCAGTGGAGATTTCTTTAAGACTGCAAGGGAAGCTCAGCTTCCCCTATAATGTCAAACAAATAATGATCTAATGTTTACTATTGTGTTAACATTTTAATGAGTAAAAATGCGTTAGAACACGGTAATCTCGAAGACGAGTTCGTTCAGAATAAGCAACAAATAGCAGGTCGGCTGACTTGATCTCCTTCTCATGCATACCTGTAGCGCGTCACAGTGCATGCATTTTCCTATGGCATTTCCCCGTTGAAGCTCGGCGTCCATTGACTTCAATTGGGCTGCTTTGAACAGTTTTTTTCAGTGCTGTTAAACTAGACGGTCATTGGATAAATGCTGCGATTATGTCCCGCCCACGGACGCCGGGCGTCTCTGGGGTGAATAGGGAAGTGGGCTGGCCTGGCGTCCGGGCGTCCGCGTGATGATTGGAGGATTGCATCTCCTTTTGATTGACATGCAGCGATTTCACCCAATAAAAAAATCGCTGACGCGGAAGCTAGTTTAAAGACTTCGTGCTCAGTCTCGTCGCGAATTTTGTGTGTATTTTACTCGAAAGACGAACTACTGTAACATATTTCTTAGTATTTGCAATTTTCATCAGATATTTCACAGTTCAACCTAATTCCCACATTTCTTCCGTCGATGTCAGGTGTCTTGTTAAATGTGCGGGCATGGTGTTTGAATCACGGCACATCTGTCTAGTTTGGTTTCACTTTTGTGTTGGGATTCGGACATGCATTCTCCGCGTGTTTGTTTTCGGTTGTGAGTGCACAGGATGACCTTATGGTCGTACTCATGCGTAACGTTAGCGTTCTGTCTTGTCGTGTTCGCTCTGTTCAGTGTGTTGTGTATTGTGTAGCACATGGTTTGTGTTTACATCGGCCGCGTGCTTTCATGTCATGTTTTGTCTTGTGCTGTGTAGCACACAGCTTGTGTTTTACACTAACTGTGTGCTTTCATGTTGTCATGTTCTGTGTGAACACGTGTCTTATGAGTGTTCTCATCGTTCTTCAGGTCTCATTTTGTGTGAGCACAATTGCTTTTTAATTTGTTTTATTGGTCATGTGTTTTTGTCATGTTTGGTATGAGCACATGGCTTGTGCTTGTCATGTGTTTGTTGTGCCATATGTGCTTTCCTGTCATTGTGTCGACTCCCATCTTGTTTCCTGATTATTAGTTATTTTGCCCCACCTGTCCTCCCTCGTTAGTTACCTGCCTTTTTTGCTCCCAATTTATTCCCCTTGTTTGTTTTTTGTTTGTTTTTATCAATAAAATAAAGCCCATCAACTCTGCATCGAGTCCTCGCTCTTTTCACCATCCCCACACCTGACAGTCGAGTTTTAAAAAAAGAAGAAGAAAAAAGAGCTTCCCCTCTTTGAAAGACCAGCAGCCGCCACTGTGCACGTCATAATGAAAAAATACTTTATTTTGAATGAATGCTAATTCAAATTCCCATTTATGATTTTGAAAAAGGTGCCAGTTCTTCGATTCTGAATTTTTCACAACCCTGCAGGTCTGCATCCTGTATCATCCTCTTTCTCATGGCCCATTTGCTTGAGAATGAATGATGTATGTGGTGTGGTTTATGATGGTCCCTGGACTTCGAGATTTGAGTGTTGTTTACTGTGCCGGTGGCTTTAATCATCATCTTAACATGCAATAAATGATACGGTGTGTGTGTATAAAACAGTCACCAAAAGCAATGGGGTTTCCATAGTCACACCACACATTCCACATCATTACTGTTTATGGTCTACGGTCGCAGTCTGTCCAAATATACAGATTACACATATACACACCTGCTGATGGAGAGGTGTGAAGAGACAGATGGTCGACGAGAGGTGTGCAAACACTGTACTTTCGCTGGTTTGGTGATGAAAGTGAGTAAAAAAGACAAACATCCAAAATGACAGCCTGAGAGCTGGGCAAACAGAATTATGAGCAATAATAACATGCAGATGCTCTTGGACGTGACGACCGAATAAAAATAACTCACCAAGTATTTCCATTACCTGTTCTCAACAGGTCACTCGCCAGTTTAGAAATAAAGCAAAAATGTTTTTTAAATGCATTTCTTGGCTTTTATTTTAGGCTCCGGAAGTCATTCATGCTGACTGTTAACTGAAAGTGCGCATAAATCATTCAACTATTAAATAAAATGTTGGGTTGTCTGGGGAGAGAGATATTTATGATCTTATGAACTTATATTATTGTCTTGTTTTATATCAGATGCATGCACACTATTTTCATTTAATTAATTTGGTGTTCAGCCAAGAGTGTTGTTTTTCTTCATCAAGTAGACCTTTTGAATGATATCAGCCGTCACACTTCACTACGACTGTTGTCTTTCATTAAAAGACTTTATTAGATAACATTCCTTTTCATTGACTGTATTCAATGAATCTCACTGCATTTGACGGACAATTAAAAGTCAAAAATGAGGCAATGGCTGTCCTTCCTGATCTGTGGGAAAACATGAGGACAGGATCCATGTGTGCCAAGTCCACCATGGAAAACATTTGCACAGCCAGGCATCAATGTATTACCGCTTTCTGTCAGTTGTCAACATCAAATGCAAAGCTTCGGTCTCACGGGAGAGAGGAGTCTGCAATCACTGCTTTTATCTCATGGAAACATGTTAACCGCCTTTTTGCCGGGGCCCCTGTGTGGTTTCCAGGGTCCTGGAAAATGAGATTCTGGGATGAGGTAGCACACACTGAAAGTCATATTGACCATGAAAAAGGTCACCAATCTACAGCTACACAATTAGGGGTCAAACAGAAGGCATGTGGCATAATATCATGACGTGACGCACGTTCTTCTAGTTTTTTTACTCTCAACAAGGTTGCATTTATTTGATCAAAAAGTAACATGGTGAAATATTATCATCTGTTTTAATATTTTTTTTTATTACTGTGATGCAATGCTGAATTTTCTTCAGCCTCTGTTTCAGTCTTTAGTGTCATGTGATCCTTCAGAAATCATTTTAATATGATTTGGTGCACAAGAAACATTTCTTATTATCAGTGTTGAATGATATATAAATGATTTTGTCGAAACCTGCTTTTGTTTGATTGTTTGATCAATACAAATTTCAAAAGAACAGCATTTATTTGAGATAGACATCTTTTGTAACCTTATAAATGTCTATATATGTCGGACAAATATTCTTTCAAATAAACAAAAAAAAAAAATCTAACTAATCCCAAGTTTTGAACTGCTTTATGTGACAGGCATGACTTTATGTTGTTATGTTATTAATAATATAATAAAATATAAACATTATAATAAAATAAAATGTAATTAAGGTAATCAGCCCAAATTTGATCAGATGATAATGCAATACTATTCTCAACCACCAGAGGTCTTGAGGTAGCTTCTCAAACGGGAAGAACACGACTGCCATTGAAAATGACTTTGGAAACTTTCCAAACTACTGTTTTTCAAATTTTAAAACAGATAAAATCTTAGTATGTGAAAAATGAAAATATTTTAAAGATTAATTTAATGGTCCCGATGGTGTTATTTCAACAGATAATTATTTGAGAAGTATGTTATTCATTATAAATCATCCAGATGACCTCTTTAATGGAACAAATGACGGCATTCTCTTTTATAGTCAACAGACCCAAAGAGTATTTGAAATGGAATGGACTTTTGAGACTTTAGGTGTGTCTGCTCGCCAGGCCTTTGTCAAATTTATATGGTGGTTTTACTGCTTTACTGCAAGAGATGAAAGGAGTTATTTGGCAAGGATTCACACATTAGTGCCCTGCCTTATCACTGAGACAACCTGACCTTTGTCAAGTGTAACATATTCTTATGTAATTTCCTCGCAGTGCTATAAGAACAGAAAGAAAGCTCTGGGATTCCTGAGAATGACGTGTTACTGAGTATGTGGTTCATCGCAGGGATGTGAAAGCCGCACAATAGTTGCAGATTACCGGGGGTAAAACTAGGAGTGGAAAAGGGAGAGGCAGATCTCTATGTGTAAGCTCTGCTGTCGAAGCAATATTACACCATTTATACTGGAGAAACAGATTCAGCCTTGGGCTATATTCCTATGTGTCATATATATGCGAGAATGTCTACGTGACATCTCTCAGATTATGGAAGTGAGACTATGTGTCTTTAAGAAAGCATGAGGAAGTTCACCAATGTCTGTTTTTTTTGAAATCTTGATTACAAAGAATGCGGCTTTAGACGAGCTATTTTTATGCTAATATTTCAGATCTGCTTTATTTCAGAAAGGAATAGTTCCAGTATAAGACAAAACACACAGACTGAAAGAAGTATTTGAAAGAAGTCTCTTATGCTGCATTTATTTGATCAAAAATACTTTACATTAAATATTATTACAATTTTATTTTAAAATGTTATTTAATCTTCTGATAGCAAAACTGAATTGACAGCCGCCATGTCTCCAGTCTTCAGTATCTCATGATCCTTCATTTTAACACGCTGATGTTGTTGCTTAAATTGCTATCATCAGTGTTGAAACCAGTTGCTTAAAGGGGACCTATATGCCTTTATTTAAAGTCTCAGTTAAGCTCAGAATGTGTCTGTAAAGTTTCAACTCAAAATACCCCACAAATAATTTATCATACCATCTTGTGCCATTAAGTTGAAGCAAAAACATGCTGTATTCGTGCATATATCTTTAAATCCAAATGAGAAATCCTGCAATCCAGAGGGCAGAACATTTACAGCAGATACTCTTTCAAAAACTAACAACACATCTGTTTGGTTTTGATTATCATATTGCAGTCACGCTCACATATCATTGCAGTTCTTCATCATAATGAAAGTTATTATTTGCATGCGTTTTAAAGCCATATCATCTCAAACAGAAAGCCAAACTTCTATGGCACAAGCCAAACAAGCCAACTTCTAAAGCCAAGCACGCGCACAAAAAGCTGGCAGTCAGACGGCGCAGGCTGTTGTCAAGTGAACGGCGCATGAGCAGCGCGTATTTGATTGGTGTGTATGTTAACCAATAAGTCGATTAGCGACATATGCATTTGCGTTCACGTGCTATGGAAAATAGGATATTTTACACTCGTGAAATGGTATTTACCAGTGTGTTGCGTTCAAGTCCTTTTGTTGTCGTAATGTGGTAAAAAGATGGAGATCCAGACCTGTTATTTAGCCTAGCTAAAACTATTTTAGATTGCTTAAGTCATCTGCAACAGCATGAAAATGATTTATCAAAACTCAAAAGGTAAATAATATGCTGTAGCCTATATTTTCTAGATCATAGTATATATTTTTACCATTCACGACTCTCGCGGTGCTCTCCGCCATTTTGAAAAGATCAAAGGTTATCTCATCTCGGCAACTCGTCCATCAAAATATTCTACAAGTTGCCCAGTGGAAAATACCACATGATGTGCATTTTTCACGTCGGCTTTTGGTATTTACCATAATTACCATATAGCACATGAACGCAGTTACACTGGGAGAAGGAGCAACTCTGGAGTCAAGCATTACATTGGGTGAGTCTATTTTTGATGCTATTAATCTGCTCACGCTCAACTAAAGTGAAAACACACTTTTGATGGACAAACTAAGCATGATTTAACACAAAAAGTCAGTAGCTCCTCATTGCAGTACACAAGATCCAGGGGGCAGAGTCGGATCCAGATCTGAGGGGTGGAGTTGGGTAGGTTTAGGTATAGGTGGGAGGAGTTGGATCTGGATCCGACTAGGGTAGTGTTAGGGTTAGACCACTAGGAGGCGCCTTCTGCCCCATATATATCTGCGTCTCATATTGACGCTAAAGGGTGCCATGTGCGTTGGATGTATACGCATTGTCAGTATGACGCCTTGGGATGAGAACGGGCTGGGTATTCATAAGCTCAAGTTTGCGATGTGAAATGGCCGTTCTCTTTCACGTTTTATTGCGCTTAATCTGTCAAATACTCACAAGGTTATTTCAAAAACACTCAACGTCCACTTTAAGACAGTCAGTTATATCTGTGAACGTAAACAGCAGGGAAAGAAAGTGCATGTGTATATTAGATCTGTGTATAAAGTGAACACATAATACGTTGATAATATGAGTTAAACAACAAAAGAAAAACAAAATCTCTCACTGCTCTTGACTGAATAACTAGAATAACAAGAATACATTTTTACTTGAATGTTGCTGTTAAATGCTCTAGCAAGGAGATAAACATGGCGGACTGTGTACAACCAAGAAACGTTTGGTACTTTTGTCACTCATTTTGCATAATAGGTCCCTTTTAATGTTGTTGTGGAAACCATAATACATTTTCGAATTGATAGTTCAAAAAAAGAACAGCATTTATTTGAAATATAAATCTTTTGTAAGATAAAAAAATGCTATATACTGACCCCAAAATATATCTATGGTCTTTTTTTTTTTAACTTTTTTTTTTTTTTATTGCTCAACTAACATTGATCTACACTATTACACTGAAGCCTTAAACCTATACGTTGAAACCTGCTCTTCGTGCAAATCTGGAAAATGAATTAGACAAAGTAGCCTAATACGTCCGAATGACTTGAATATTTCAGAATGACTTACACACACACATTCACAAACAAAGATCTGTGGCACAACAGCGCATACATACAAGGCCCTCCCTTCATTCCCTTAATTGTAAACAAAAGCTACGACTTCTGTATTTGAGGATGCAGAGAAGGATAAATATATTCAGTCATAAGATATATGTATTGGAGTGGTGATCCCTTCTGGGAAACAAGAGTGCCTTGTGATTCATGACACATGCATACGCTTATAATAGCACGGAGCAGTGTTTTTATCCAGTCCAGCGATAATTAACTGAGAATGGCTCTGTGCTGCTGGGAACACCCTTGGTGTCCTAGAGCAAATGACTGAATGCACACCGAATACAGACACCTGTAGAGATGACTTGATAAATGTTGATGAAACATGCCCTTTGTGTCAAGCGCAGACATTTCCATTTACACTTTATTTCCTGTGGGAATGGGCCATTGGCTGTGATGTCTACGCTTGTCCGGCAACTCTGATTTCTGTCGGTGCGCTGTCAATTCTGCTTGAGTGACTCAGATGCCAGTGCTTCTTTGGGGATGCCCTTGCTGAGGATTACAGAGGAGATCCCATTTGCCATTGTGATGGGAACTCCGGGTCACAGCTAATGTGATCACTAGCTTCTTAAAGGAAACATAAGCCAAGCCACTCTAACCTAGCCAGTAATCCATTTAACAAAATACAGAACAGATGCACCGCTCCTGATAAGACAATACACATGTTTAATATCACAAACAGGAGTTTCCCTTTATTTCTAGTGACTTTATAAGGAGCTAATGCTATTTTCTATATCCTACCCCTAAATTCAAGCCTCAAACAAGTCTTCCTGCATTTTGGCTTCCCACAATGTAGATGACTTCAGATTTGTATGGTCCTTATGCTTACATTTGGTCACAATATATCCACAAGTTTCCGAGGGGCGCTCCTGTAAAAAATAAAGTGGGTGAAACTTCCGGCGAGGCGGCGGAAGTAGCATTCCAATGGTATTTTGTGTGTTAGTTAGCGAAGAGGCTAGCTGTTTTTCGGAGAATTATTTTACTATTTAAAGACGCAAATCTTTATGAGAGATGTCGTTACGGAGCTCAGGGACATCATGTGCTGTTCGCGGTTGTATGTATAACCGGACTAAACTAATTCAGTGGCTTAAACATGATTGTTTTGAACATAAGCTGAAAACGAAATCACAGTGATCCTACCAGAGCCCGTCTCTGATCCTGCCAACGACTGTAGTTTCCATCACCTCCCAAAAGACGACGAATCTTCCTGTGTACATTTGTTTAAATTCTTAATGTTCTATAAACTCAATCAGCATGTGTTTGGCTGTTCGCTACTGATGTTACACCTAAACTCAGGATCTAAGCCTGTGTTGACAGAATACCACATGTGCCAGTTAATGTATTCAAGCAGCACATTTATTTATAATTTTGAATAAACTCCAAAGCACAATGACTAAGTGTGTATTTTTTATTTTAATTGTTTGTCAGCTCGCACAACTGTCTGTCACCATGCCTTGATGAGTATTGATTATTAATAATGTTATTATAATACTCCCAATCAACTACTGCGGAGGGTAAAGGTACTGTTATTTCACCCTTTTGAGGTTGTGTTCCCACATCGTTAGCTAGTTTGGATCGCTATAACTTGAATGACTGTCAACTGTTGAATGAACAAGTGTCAAGCATGTCAAATCGCGCTTTGTTTACTTCCAACCGGAAGTCGCGCCCACTTTTGACGCAAGGCATCATGGGGCGTAGGAAACTTGTGGATAGGCAATATATAACATATAAGACAAGGTTCTGGGAACGTTAGTTTCTGGTTCCCAGAACGTTCCTAGAACTTTCCCTTAAGGTTAAGGGAACGTTCCCGGAACATCATCCTTATGGAACATTCTTATAATGTTCTTGTTTGGTTCCCAAAAAAATAACCTCATGGGACCGTTTGGGAACGTTAGGGGAACGTTCTGTGTTTGCTGGGTGACGTCACCCACAATCGCTGATAGAACCTTTAAGTAAAGTACAGACACATGAAAAATATGTCTACATTTTTATTATTATGAGAATATTCTGTATGTAGGCCTAAACAGCAGACCTGATAACTGAGTCTCAACATTTACCACTTAGCCTACAGTTTTTTTCCCCTAAACATGTTTCATGGAGGCAGGTTAAACAGGTCAGAGTGAAATTTGATGTTTAAATGAGGCAATTGTGCAATAATTCATGGATGATAGATATGTCTTTGTAGATAAATAAATATAAATCTATGATTTAACAGCAACTCCTCTTACATTGTGAAGGGCATTTCAAAATAAAATATTTTGCAATTCAAGTAGACCTAATGTACCCGCGCGTTCTCGCCGTGCCCTGATGCATCAAACTGCAGGAACACAAGACATCTGTCGCGGTTTGGAGTCAGAGGAGCTCGTTCTGGAGAAATTTCACCAAGGGAGTTCCCCTCTCCAATCAAGACAAGGAAGAGGCCGGGCGGGTAGTCTCGGTCAACCCCACTCCCCCCTCCCTCCCCCCCTGCAGCTCCACGGGGACGCGCGCTGGGGGATCCGATGACGTCACAATCACACTAACACAAGCGCGCGCAGATTCTCTCTCCACGACTATTCTGGGAAGCGACGCTAGGAATAACCCCGTATACCCCCCACCCTCCCCCCCCCAACCGAAGCGGACTAATTCACTTTCATCTCATCCTGAAGCAAAGACGCACCACATTGCACTCCAACACCTGCGTCTGCAGCATTGTAGTTGTGTCAAAATTCGAGTTTAACTGATATTTTGTGTCAGCCTGGGAAGCGACAGTGGCGTTTGACACTCTTCTGGAATGTTGTGGGCGGATTTGAAAACGTTTTACCGGTAAGTGCTAGTACACCTTGTTCTTATGTCAGGGAGTGACAATTCTTTTGAAAGCGTGATTAAGTAAAATGCCTTGCGGACGGGTCTCCTACGGTTATTGGGACATGTGGGGAATACCCAGTTTGCTTGGTTTGCAGATAGGGAATATTGCGTAATATTCTAAGGAATTTGCTCGGCTGGTGCGAAAAGCGAAATAAATCTCTAGCTTAAGAGCGACTGTCATTAATGTTGAAGGGTCTGTGCTGTTTGTGTTGTTGTAGAGCGTTGGTTTTTTTCAGCATGGGTAATGTTGTGATCTGTATTTTCATGTACACACCGCCAGTGCGCGTGTATGTGTATGAGCAGAAGAGAAGGTGGGTGGGACTTTGGCTCGTTCCGGGAATGTTCCATGACGCGCTCGCAGTCAGTGAAGGGCCCCTTTAGGGAGACTCTCGATGTGCGATTGTTGCTGAAGTCAGGTTGCACCTGCTATAAAGGACCATTTTGTGATAAGATAGAACAATTAGCCTATTATTGTTGTTGTTTTTGTTGATTAATATTATATATATTATATATATATATATATATTATATAATATTATATATGAGTATGTTTGTATGAGTATGTAGTATGTATGCATCTGAAGTCTTCATATATATGAAGACTTCAGATGCATACATACTACATACTCATACAAACATACGTACGTACATGTACAAACTCACACACATGTATATATCCTTATTCATGTGTGTTGGGCAACGATTAATCGTGATGAATCGCATCAGAAAAAAATAAAAGTTTGTGTTTACATAACGTGTGTGTATAGCTACTATAATTATTTTATATAAATACCACATGCATGTATATATTTAAGATTTTTTTATTTATATTTAAAATATTTATATGTAATATAAATTATATATAAATATGTATAGACATGCATGTGTGTGTATTTATATACAATTAAAAAATAGTTACAAAATAGTATAAAATAGTATACACACACATGTATTAAAGGCATAGGCAGTAAGGTTATGTAACAGAGAGAATCATCAGCATCAAGCGCAGAAGTAAAGCTGGGTCAAGGGTGTAGCTAAGTATTTACAGCCCATCAGGCAAATTAGTTTATTTGACTATGCCAAACAGATGAGCCAATGCCCTTTGCTCTGGCTTGATATATATATATATGTCCAGGTCTAATGCATAAACACACCCACAGTATCTCTTCCTGACACTGACATATGATACATAAACATCATTTTGTTTTCCATCACCTGGGTTCTATCCATCAAGAAGCAAGAGACAGAGTTGGAGGTTTGACAAATGTCCTTACGCATTTTTTCCACAACAGAATCAATCACATTGATTCCATGTTGAGCTTTGACACATCTAGGCTTTCTGGCAATTTGTTTGTAATTGTTTCTGTTGGAAAGTCACTTTTAAAGGTAAAGTGACCCACCTTTATGTTCTCACTTTAAACACACGCATACGTACACACATGATTCACCTAGACATGGCTTTCATTCCGTAATCCCAACATAAACAAATGGGTTCCTGGAATCAGAGAAGCATATTCGTTGGATTCAAATTCTCAAGTGCCAAATTTTAATAAGCGTTCTTTGAGACTGCGTGTTCCTCTGTGCCATTAAATGCAGAGAACCCTCAGCACAATTTTAGGAAGGTAAAGGTCACTCTTCTACACTTACTCAAATCACAGCAGTGTCAATTGTTACAGAGGGCACTGGTTTCATGTCTTTTAGAGCTCATACCATTTTGAAGGAACAATCTGCACACTTTAATTGTAATTACAATTTAGCAGACTAATTTATCTAAAGCAAACACACATTTGAACTTCCATGTTAAAATATATGAATAAATGAAAAATAAAATACATTATTTAGTAAAATACAATATTTGGGACAGAGTGTAAGCGTATTTGTCTAACATAATTCTGTATTGTCAGCTAAGCAAAATCCAATGAAAAAAAAGGCCAAAACTACACTCTAAAAATTGCTGGATTGTTTTATCCCAACTTTGGGTCAAATATGGACAAACCCAGCCATTGGGTTAAATTTTTTAAGTACATTTTTAACCCAACATTTGGGTTTATCCATATTTGACCCAAAGTTGGGTTAAAACAACCCAGCATTTTTAGAGTGTAGTATATTTCTGATAAAATACCAAATTTACCATTTTAATCACCAGTACTTTTTTGATAGTAATCATAACATTCTTACACTATTTTGGCTTAGTTTGAGATCAGTATCATGTATCGAACCAAATCGTGACATAACTGTATTGTTACACCCCTAATTTAAGGTAGGCCCACATTTAATCGCTTGAAGTGAACCCATGACCTTGGGGTTGTTTGAGCTACAAGAAAACTGGCTTGCACCAGTTGTGGTTAAATGCTGAATTGTGCAGTGAGCCAGTGTTGTTTTCTGTTTGCATGATGAGGGGAAGGATTTGTTCTCATGGTGCTGGTATGGAAGGAAACAGTTGAGGTGTGTCACCGCTTATACAGTGTGACAGAATGGATGCCTGCATCTGGGCTGTGCTTTTCCACCTGTTGCCTTAGGTTACATAACTGCATTTCTTGTTAGAAAATGCAAGGTTAAAAAGTAAGATAGCGTTCTGGGGCGGCCACGTACTTGGGGCCGATTCCTCATGTGTGGATGCACTTCTTTTTAACAGTTAGTACAGCATATGCAGCCTCACTATTGAAACACTAGATCAAGCCCTCTAACTCGCATTGCAGTGTTAAATTGAATCTGGCAAGGATGCTGGGAAGAATCTGCATATGTGCGTTGTAATCCCGAGGTCGTCTTGAGAGTGTCAAGATGAGCCGGCGTCTGTGTTGACACCCCGCCAGAGTGAGAATGCTTCACGTGACGTCCTCGCTCGCTTCAGCTGCACACAACAGGAAATACTCACGGCCTCCCCTCCTTCCTGCTCTGAAAGAGGTAGTCTCTTGCTCGCGCTCACTCTCCTGCCCTTCTTTTCTTTCGTTTTGTGCAGCACCACCAGGGCAAGGCGAGACCTATTTTAATGCCTGCAGCCATTGCCCGTGTGCCTTCGTCGTGGTTCACGCCTCCTCCGGACCGTCCGGCCAATCAGAGTGTAGCTGCTTACGCCGAAGAAACATGATCGTTTTTTTCTCTCTTTTGCTCCTTTCTCTGAGCATGTGAAGGTAGCAAGAGTGGGAGCAACCAAAGAGTGTGCGAAAGAGGAGGAGGGAGGGAGAGAGAGAGAGAGAGAGGGAGAGCGAGAAGGCTGCAGACAGCGGTAGGGAAATAGCTTCTCGCACAGAAAGTGAGCGAATGGTGATTGTACGGGCTTGCACGATTGCCACAGCAGAGAGGAAGGAGGTTTGGAGCCCCTGAGGATCTGAAGGATGTCATGTCAGGTGAGCAACTGACCTGGGCATGGGGAGATACTAGATAGGTAGATAGGGAAAAAAATGAGAATAAAAGTAAAGAAAAGCTGGTTGTGTTGTGGCTCGTGGTTTTGTGCTGCTTTGCTGCTTGTTTTAACACTTATATGGAGTCTGGATGAAGTGACAGCTGGCTAGCCGGCATTGGCAGGGGATCTGACCCGTGATGGACACATTTGCACAAGTTTAGTGGCTTACGGGAACAAGTTGTTAACCCACTGTCATGCCTTTGCTGATAATGTGTAGTGTCAAAATACAAAATATCTTTGATTATTGATAACTTATGCACTAGATGAGATGGCATAATGAATATTGCTGTACCTATTTTTTGTCAGTATGTGTGTGTGTGCTTTAATAAAAAAACAGTTTCGGATGCACTAATGACATTATCTATTTCTGAACAGGGTGTGTGAGGAGGGTGTGTACCTGGATTAGATTCCCGAGACCGTCAGGAGAAGAAAACCAAACATTGGAAACACAGGGTACAGTACGTTTGAGATATGTTATGTTTAAGATACACTGTGCCAACAAACATGTCGCTTTGCATAAATTAGCTCAGGTGTTTATGCTATGTGTCGACGTCATCGGTTTCTGTGTATTTGGTAAAGCATCCCCTGAAACGCTTGTGTAAGGGTCTATGAGTTGAAACCTATCACACTTTTTTTAAACTGCAGTTTCCGAGCTTTGTTAATAGGACTGAATAATTAATGTGCAGGTAATTGAGTTGGGCTAATTATTCATTATAAGAAATGATGAATATCATCAGAACAGACTGATTTAGGAAGTATTTCTCGGCTCTCATTATTTTCGGTCACTTTTGATGAACTTGCATTCAACTTTTTCAAGGATGAGTTTAAGATAACAGAGAATGAATTAGCGGGACCAGAATCAGAAAGAGGAACTGAAAATAGTAAAAGTAAAATGCATTTTCTAATCTATTCTTGAATTTAGTCATCTTCAGTGCATGCATTGTTTTAGCGGAGGTTTTTGAGGTAGGCCTGATAGACTGTATTTGTCCTGTTGTGTGCCACTCTTTGTGTAGGCCAGACCTCTTCTGTTTTTCTTTCTTTCAGTCTCCCTCGACCATATGCTCTGTATACAAAGAGCTGTTTGTGACTGTACATAATTTGCACCATAAAAATAGATGTATAAAATGTTGATAACCATCAGGCAACACATGAGCCTGCCAGTGGATCAACAAAACTGAGGCACCAGCTACACTGAGCAAATTGTACAAGAGTGTGTATAAAGGTAAATTGAACGTGTGTTGGTTGATTCAGGGTGTGGTGAAGTCATGTCTATTATAGTGTGTGTTTGTCGGTGTGGTTAGCACCAGGCCGTAGGTGGTGTGTGAACTGTTGTGTCTATCCGAACCTGGAGTATTGTGGGTGGCGAATGTTGATCCACGCCTGAAGCAATCCAGTGATATAACCACAGTTTGCTCGAGGCTTGCTGGACTTTTCTGTTTGTGTTTAGTCTGCAAAGATTAGGTTGTGTTTGAGCAACAATTTTAAATAGTTTGATCGATCGGCTGAGAGGTTTTGTCATGCTGATGTGTATCACTGTGGGTTAAATGCCATTTGATTGTTCTTGACTCCAATTCACTAGAAGTGTTGTGATGCTTTTCGCTGATTTGAGTTGACGGCAAAGGGCCCTCTGGTTATCATTCGCTGTGCTAATTGGAAAAACATGCGGCCTCTGGAAGAGAGACAGCTGTGTGACAGTAAGGCATTCAAATGCCCTCTTCTGAGTGGCAAATGCTCTTACCCTTGTTTACCTCAGGGAGTGTGAGTGTGGTGGGCATTGAGAGGTCAAAAGGTCATTCTGCCAATCCTCTTTGAGTGAGGGGTTGGGTTATATTTGGGTCAAAGTGATAAAGGCGATGAGTGGAACTTTGGTATTGGTGCTTTTGGGTATGGAAAATAATTTTATGCTGTATAATGCAACCAGTTGAAGTGAATCATCATGCCAGATAATGTTAACTTGAACATTGGTATGCTGAGTATGACTACCCGTAGATATTGATACAGATCTCCTGAGCTCTTTGATTCTATGTCTGTCATGACAACTCTTGGAGTGATTGGCATGTTAATGGGTATGACAATGTTGTTGGTCTTGGTGGAATAGTGTGTACTGCTGCTGCTGCTTTTATTGCTGCTGTAGGTTATTGCTGCTGCTATGGCAGAGCAAGTTCAGGACTTGCTACTGCCAATACATGCAGGACACGCTGCTGTGAGCAAGGCCTGTTCACACCGGGACGAATTTCACGCGCAATAATCGCCAACGTTTTACGCCTCGTGACTAAACAAAGGGCGCCGATGTGAGTGTGCACATGACGCGTAAAACACCACGCTTAAAATTGTCATTTAAAAAAAAAAACACCTCGGGTTCGTGTCAAAAACTATCCGACCAATGAGATTGGCGCTTTTGCTCATGTGTTTGGAGCTTCTGAAGTTACAGTAAAACACAACTTGGGGGCGCTCAAACACAAAACGGTATTGCCAGGCGCACACAGAACAAAGAAGATATCCGCCAAGTAGCGCCGCCGTCTACACAGCTAGGAAGAAAAAAGATGAGGAAGATGCGAGGCAAGATGAATGTTGAGCTGCTGATCTTGTTGGTGTTAGAACATAAAGAACTATATAACTAACTATATAAAGAACTATATACTAACTATATGTAGTTGCGACAGCGACTACAAACATCTTGATAAAAGAGAACTGTAGAGAGTGGTAGAGTGGTATTGCAGAGCAAATGGGCACCATCTAATGTTAGGGAATGAATTTGCATGTTCACTCGGCTCATCGTCAAGAAAATCGCTTGGGTGTGAACACAAAAAACGCTGGCGAATAACGCGCGCTGATATTCGTCTCAGTGTGTGCAGGCCTTAAGATATGCTGCTGTACAATAGCAGATCTATACAGGTGGAGCTGGGGAAGGGGAGGGTTTCTGAAAGTACGCTGCACTGCTAAGGCAAATGCTACCCAAGTATTTGAAGGTTGAGCATGCAGCTCATTGGCTACTGATATGACAGGAACCAATCAGCTACGCCCTATAGATAACCATGTGACAAGTCAGTAACTTGTTTTTTTTTTCAACTCAAGTGATTAATTTGTTTCGGGATTCAGGCCACATTGGTCATGCTGGTTGTGAATCAGAATACTCTGGTCACACTGTATTTTTGTTTTGTGTGAAGCCCTTGGACATCTCAATAGAAAAATATTTTTATTGACAATATTTCTATGTAGTCTTTTCATTTCAAACTTACAGCACACTGTACATTTAATGATATAACTAATATTGTCTCTGGTGTTTTATGATGTAATTCTGACCCATTATTCAGCCCATTGTTGTCATCAGGACGTTGTCTTTGGCATTTTAGTGTGTTACTTAACTGACCTTTGGTGTAGTAAATAATGCATTTTGAAAATACCTCAAATGTTTTTCAAATCACATTTTTTTGTGACATTATTACCACCCATGAATAGCGGTTGAACTTTTAACCAGCACAAGCATGATGTCAATCACTAAGCTCAGTAACATACCAGTAATAGCCGCAATAAGTCAGCACTGAGTAATGCTTCTCACCTGCTCAGCTTTTCAGCTCAATTTGGCGATGGAGGATTTTTGTTATGGATTGTCGTTCATAAAATGGTCATGGTCAGGGCATTGCCTGACCTGTGTGTGTATAAGTAGATGTTTGTCCCTATAGTGCATGACACTTTTCACCCTATTAAGGGGCTGTCAGGTCATACATCCCAGGCAAAAAGGTCAAAGCTGCCAATGCAATGACCACAGTCCTCTGGAGAGAGACATGCTTCCTGTCTTACAGCTCTTTAATATTAAGCCTCTGATTGCTGCCAACTCAGAGCGCAAGCTGTTTAAAATCTCTCTGAATAGTCGTCAAGTGTACATTCTCTCCCAAATAGCGAGAAAGCAATAAACAACTGAATGAAATTGTGCATGGAGAGTGACTCTCAGAGTGACTGACTGTTCAAATCTGTGCAAAAACATTTGCAAGCCAAGTATTTTCTGTATTTTACTTCCATGTTGGGCTGCACAATTTAGGGTGGAGACATTTTAGGGCTGCTAGAAACATATTTAAAGAAAGCGATATTTATGTTTTCTGTGATATAATCTGAAAATGAACAAATTACATGCATAAGATAAATCCAATAGAACAAAAATACAGTTCTTTATGTTTTTTCAGGTAAAGTCTAACAGTACCCAGTTACAAAATTTGAATAATCAAATGCAAATAACATTGCACACTCTGCACTGTATAAATAAAATATAATTAATCTTCGTTAAAGCTACAAAAATGACAGTCAGCAGCGGGTATATTAGGCTGCTGTCACTTTAAAAGCTAATGGACAAATCCAATACAATTTTCTTTTTCAATTGTTTTCTGTTCACATAAGCCATATGTGACTGAGTTTACGATATGCTTGCCAAGGCTGGTATTTTAACATTTTAACATGGTATTGTGCTTGGTATTGTGCAAACAGAGGTGGGTGAGAACGGAATTCTGTGTTGGTGTGCTGTTTGCGGGGCTAAGTGTGTGTGTACACAGAAAATGGCGTGAAAGCTCAAAATGAGTTCTCTTTCGCATCTTTTTGTGCTCGAATGGCTTAAAATCGCTTGAATGTTTAAACTGACAGATCCTATAACACGTGCAAATGATAAACTTTCACTCTATGATGGTTTAACTCCGAGAATCACGTGCCTAGTCCGTGATCAACTACGATTCACTTGACATTGCACATCGATGCTAAAATGATTTATTGTGCAGCCCAAACAAAACAATTTATTTGATTAAATTGGAGATTATTGCGATTTTGGTTTTACTTATGCCTCACAAGAACTCGTATTCTTGCTTTTTTAAGATAATACATTTTATCATGGACATTCACAAAACATGATGGCACAAATGCTGAGGCCAGCTAGTATGAAACCTTGAATTTCTTTTAAAAAATATGCCGGAAGACCTATGCACTATGAAATAAACTCCATAAATCAGACGTAGTGTGATGGTAGTACAGCATCATTTACCCAGATACACTGCCTGTTTACAGTTCCTTTATGCTATCTGATATTACTTAAATCCGTCCTTGATACATTTAGTCGTCCATTAGCCCTTAAGTGGAGGAGGTGGTCTATGAGCGATTGACTTAGTAAAACACACAGCATGGCAAATACACTATGCATGATGATTATACGAACATATCCCTGTCAGCAGTTGCATGTAATATGCTAATGGCGGATCTTGCTCGTCAGAAGAACACAAACCTCCTTGATATACAACACTGAGATGACTGTTTATGATATGAACAACAGCAGGGGTTCCAGGTCACGCCGACGGCTCGAGGTTGAGGAAAACGAGAGCTATTGGTCAGCCCGCCGCTTTTGTGTGAATCCCGATGAAGACAATGCACAAAAAGCCCCCTAAAGCAGAAACACGTACTTTGTTACTATGGGAACCTACCAGAACTGTGCTTTGTCCTTGATGGAATCAGATGGATAGAGAAGCTGTATTAGTGGAGCTTAGAAGAGAGTGGAACCGACAGAGAAAGAAGAATAAAAAGCAGGAAGCAGCGTGTGTGAGGATGAATGATACAGTACATCTTCCTTCGAGTGGATTTCAGCACGGTGGGGAGACGTTTGACCCTCAACCCTTGCTCTGATTGATCTGTCTGTATTGATTCAGTACATTAAGAATTTATTATGCTGCTAGACGTGTCACTAGATTACACGAGCTCTTTGCTGACTAATTAGGTTATAGTAAAAAATGACAACAGTGTATTGGCGAAACACACACATACGCATGAATGAAGAATGAAGCACATGCCGCACAGGGACCAAAACCAGTCTCATCTTTCCCAAGCAGAACAATAGTATGTGCAGGTGTTTCATCTGATCAGAAATAGAGCACCCACCCACCCACACACACATACAGTTATTCAAAGACACACGGAAACTTGTACGTACGCATCAACAATCGCACACACACAGTCTCATTCACCTAAACCGTTTACGAGTAACCACGCATGGAGCGCTCCTTTCTCTAACAGACAATGTTACATTAGATACATTGTCTGTGGGTCGGAAAATAGGTTAACGGAGTTGTTACTCAAAAATGATAATTCTGTCGTCATTTATTCACCCTCATGTCGTTCCATTTCCATGGACTGCAAAATAATGTCTTGGCATTTGAGAAAGTCTGATTCATGAACGAATCCGGTTTTGTGATCTGTATAAACCAATCAATTGACAAATATTTGATTCAAACGAATCGTTTGTTAATGAATCGTTTGTTCAGTGACTTTTCTTGCATATTCTTGGGCAGATTTGAAGGTTTTTCAGTTAATAACAATTCGTCTTTACACAAATCGTATTGCTTTGCTTGTTATGTAGCGCATTTGTCGTATAGACCACTTTTATGAGTGTTCTAATTTTGGACCCCATTCACTTTTACTGTAATGATAAAATATTTATAAGTCATGAAAATGCCTTTTGTGTTGCAGCGAAGAACGAAAATACAGGATGACATGCGTGTGCGTGAATGATGAATTGAATTTTGAATGAATTTTCTATCCCTAGGACTATCCCTTTAAATAACTGTATATTTTGGGCCCTGTTTTACTGCCAGGCTGTACAGTAGACATTGAGCACCGCACAGCCCCTCAGTTGTTCTATTCTTCCTCATGCCACTTCCAGATAACAGAGCATTTGAATTTGAATAGCCCAGGATTGGACAACAAGCGTGCGCGCTGCTGTTTCCTGTAGCCGGGCAGAGACAAGGCGAGCGGCGTGTGTCCGTAGGCAAAGCACATGGAAAGCAGCGAGAGAGTGAGCAGGAACTGTCCTGCCTAGCTCTCCCACACATCGCGCCGCACACTATATTCGGCTTGCTGGCAGAGAGCTGAAATACGCCCTCCTTTCGTTTCCTTCTCTTTGTCAATGCAAATCGCACACCGTCCAAAAGCTGCACAGCTGCAACGGAGCACGCTTCCTGTTTGACAAGGTGCGTGCGTGAGCTTCTGCAGAGGTGGAGGGATGCGCGCTGGAGACGAAGCCGGGCCTGTGGTTTTCATGCCCACTCGGTCGCCACATGCAAGTGCGTGTGCGGGCGCTCAGCTGTCTCGATAAGGTCAGATGGCGATGCTGTTTCTGCCGTGGTATTGCATCACAGTAAGAGACCCATTACATTTGCGGCAGTTTCACGAGTTGAACCCCGGGTTCTAGTGATGCATATCTCCCTATCTCGCAGACTCCCCTGTGCACTGCTATCTCTCCACGGATGTGTGTGGAGTAAATTTAGGCGGACAAAGAAGCACTTTTATGACACTTCTATTTTTATCATGCTTTATCTATTAACCCAGCATCTGCAGATGACCAGCATGCGTCGCTAATTTGCATTAAAATCCGTCATTGGATTGCTAACATCGTTACATTACTAATACCCAGTATGCAGATTAATAGATGGATGGTAGCACCAGATGGCAATAAAATCAGAGATTGTAAAATAATTGTTTTTTTTCTTCACATATTCAGATTTTTTTTATTTTATTTGAATATTTCCATTGAGGTTCACTTATAATGTTAATAAAGTTTGTTGTTGCGCATCTTAACATATCTGGATTTTTTTTCAACCCTCATTTTGACGCTCTGTCTGGAATAAACCCTTTTTAAGGCTATCACTGTTATGATTGGCTAACATAATTGAATTGAAAAATTATCAATGCCCACTCGCTTTTGTATGGAAGCTTGTTTACGCCATAGAATGAAAAATATAAAAGGTAATTGCGACTTTTTATCTCACAACTTATTTTTTTTTTCAAACTCGGACTTATTTTTCTCACAATTGCGAGTTTACTTCTTGCAATTCTGACTTTTCAGAATTGCGAGATGGAAAGTCAGAATTGCGAGATATGGAGTCAGAATTGTGTTATATAAAGTCACAATTGCGAGATATAAAGTAAGAATTGCGAGATATAAAGTCGCAATTGCGTGTTATAAAGTCAGAATTGCGAGATATGAAGTAAGAATTGCTTGATATAAAGTCGCAATTGCGTGTTATAATGTCAAAAATGCATGATATAAAGTCAGAATTGTGAGATTTAAACTATTCTGAGGGGGAAAAAAAGTCTTTTTAGAATTGAAAAAGAAAAAGTTTAGAAAAGTCTTTTAGAATTGGCCTGATAACTCGCAATTGCGAGTTTCTTCTTTTTTTCTCAGAATTGCAACTTTATATCACACAATTCTGACTTTATATCTCGCAATTCTGACTTTATATCTCGAAATTCTGACTTTATATCACGCAATTCTGACTTTATATCTCGCAATTCTGACTTTATATCTCGCAATTCTGACTTTATATCACGCAATTCTGACTTTATATCTCGCAATTCTGACTTTATATCCTGCAATTCTGACTCCATTTCACGCAATTCTGACTTTATATCACGCAACTGTGAGATAAAAAGTCGCAATTATTGTTTTCTTTATTTTATTCAGTGGCGGAAACAAGCTTCCATACTATTGCACATGAGAAGATGTTTTGAAAACATTATCCATATACTATAATGAGGATGTTGTTGTAAATATGCAAGATATTGTAATGGTAAAAATACCTCTTATATGTCAAAAGGTCAAGGACAATTGTATTTCTCATCTTATGAACCTTTATGTACTTTAAGATCCCAGGCTTTTTCAGTTTTACCCTTTTCTCAATTTTTGTAGTTGTTGTTGATCACATATTCATGGATGTAGGAATGAGTTTATATTATCATATTACTGGCTAATACATGAATCCACTGTTATTATTATTGCTCATTATAATGACTTTTTGGCAGTGGTTTGTCAGAAAGCATGGAGAAAATAGGAAACCCTGATTGGGGGTTATTCAAGGAGAGCTCTGTTTTCACTCTCTTTTTTCCTGTGGTGCTTGTTGAGCAGGTGGTGAGCTGAGCTCGGTAGGATTGGTTGGCAGAGGCTGTTTGTTGAGTTGGTGAGGTGGCAGCTGCGTTGAGCACCGAGCAAAAAGTAGCGCTTTCCTCCCTCCCCGCCTCACTTTCAGCACACCCACGTGCCACCCGCATGCCGAAAAGAGCTGCTCTCGCCCCACTCTCGCTGCGACGGGATGAGGGTGTAGCGAGGGGGTGGTGGTGTTGCAATCAGTGCAACGGAGTAATGAAGAAAGATTTCAGTATAGATCAATGTTGTTCATTTAAAAAAAATGTTTACATAAAAACTGCACATTTTAAATACACAATTTAATTAAAACCTTTTGTTTTCAAAATATATTAAAAATACTATTAACTGCACCAATGTTTCATTTGTTAAAATATATATATTTTAATATTTGTTTATTTTTTGTAAACTATGCTTTAGTTTAAAAAAAAACAAATGAAACAAAAATATATATATTTTTTTCATTTTTTTTCAATTTGAAGCAATATTTTAATATTATTTATAAACCATTATAGTATTTGTTAATCATTTGAATTTAACTTTTATTTGTATATTTCCATTTCCATTTTTAAGTTTTTTTTGTAATTTTGTTATGTGCTTTTGTTGTTTTTATTAGTTTATTTATTTTTTACAATTCTATAACTTCTAGCCTTTATTTCTTTTATTTAGATTTAAGTTTCAGTTTTAGTATTTTTTTTTTTTTTCAGTTAGTTGCCAAAGCTACATTTCTCAGTTTTTTTATTTATTTCATCTTTATTTCATGAAGTAAAATAATTTTTGATAGTTTTAGTTTTGGTTAAAAATAACAACAACACTTTTAACACTTTTAGTGTAAAATAAATGATTATAATATAATAAAAATATGGACTAGATTTAGTCTTTAAATCATTTATTTTGACTAGATAAAAGATAAAAAAAAACTAGATAAAAAACTAAAAAGGACCAATGCTATGGACAGGGATTTAATCCTGTATTCAGATATAATTGTTTGCCTTTTGACTGTTTTTAGTATCTGCACATTATCTAGTCATTGTTTTGCTCATTTTGTCAGTCTTCATATATAAGATTTACTTCCTATTGCTATCATATATTCTTGATATCTGCTCACTGGTGCAACAGCAATATCATCTATCTCCTCCTTTTGAAGATGACCTACTTATAAGTAGACGTGGAGTATTTCCCCCATTGTGTGGTATAAGGCAGACAATCCCATAATGTATGTCATCTGTCATCAAACACTCTTGCATATGGAGGATTTGGCTGGCGATGAGGGGGTAGGCCACCCCCCTGCCCGCACGATAAGTGCCCTGCTGGGAATGGAGCACCTCCGACACTGGCCTGTTGGCTCAACTTCCCAGGTCAATAATCCAACATTCTGTCATTAGCAGTCCCACGCTGCTCCTCAGCAGCTGTCCTTCACACTTGATAGCAGTACACTGAAGTGCTTATTAAACAGAGCAAAAGCTGGACAGTGTGCTTCTATTGACTTAAATGAGTGGCGGATGACACTCAGCCTCTCTGCAATCAGGAATGGTGCTCGCGATTAATTAACAGTTGTCTCTTCAGCGGAAGATGCAGTCAAGAGGGCACCTAAGATGTTTGTCAGGAGAATAACAACAGCACACATGGGAATCAAGAAGCTGTTACTTAATTCTGCGTCAAACAAAATTCCTAGGTTTGTGTGAGTTAAAACATAATCTGATAACCAACAACAGCATTAAAATGAAAATGATTTCATTTTCTATAAAGCTGCTTTTAAACAATATGTATTGTTAAAAGCGCTATACAAATAAATGTGAATTGAATTGAATATATTGCGTATATGCCACCTCTAAAGAAAAGTCATTTTAAGCAATAATGTTCTTTTTGAATCATCTCAATATTTGGCAATGGAAATGTGTTTCTTTTTTCCAGTTATTTATTGCTTAAAAGTACTAAAATAATTGTTAATGGTATTAAGGAGACAGAATCGTTAAGAGGAATCGGAACTGTAATCACTAAATCACCCCTTTTTATTGTAATTGTACAGTATTAGAAATGAGACACCCTATTTTTTCAAAAGCCATTGAAAGAAAAACACACATACATTGGTTGGCCACAAGTGGACATCTTTACGTTTCATCCATCAATGGATTTAATTGCGTTAATGAAGTTTTACGAGGTGAGAGACATTTCTGGATGTACAGTACACATGTGGTTCTGATCTTTAGGCATTTGTGATGGAGGACAGCTATGAATCTAGATCTGTGTTAAATTAATAATCCCTATCTTGCAGGATTGCCAACATTTTATATACTCAGGAGTGTTCATTTTCTTTCCTAATGAGACATTTTGTCATGACATGGCCTTAGAATATGTTGTTCTTCCTGGCTAAATAAGAAAACTCTGGACTCTCTGGACTACCCAATAGACTGCTTGGAATGTTTTTATTAAAACTGCCATCTTCACGTAGTCTGGTGATGAATAGCCTGCTAAATCTTTCCCTTGCTCCAATTTACTGCTGGGATTAATAGAAGCCAAAGTTTAATTACGGTATGTGAGCGGAGACACATATTAAAGCTCTTTGTTCTCCCTGTACATGAAAGGTGATTACAGGTAGTACAGATCTATGTATCACTGCCTTGGAAATACACCTCAGTAAGATACCTTTACTAATACTCAAAATGCCGGTTATTTTGGGTACGTCAGTTGATTTGGTTGTGATTAGGTTATGTGTTAACATTTCTCTGATATTATTGATACATAGAGGGCTACTTTTAGTCTTGCTGTTATTTCTTAGCCATTGGATTGGCATACAGCCTTGTTTTATACCTGTTGAGGTTGGATTTTGGTTCTGGCTAAGGACAATCTTACTATATCTCACACCGTTATGGCAGGGAGTTGCAGACGTTATGAATCAAAGCTAGCAAGTGCTAACAGAACCCATGACTTATTACTCACCTGACGCCTCTGTCACAGAATTTCTTTTCCCACCAAAACAGTCCCTTCAGACAAGTTGGAAAGAGATGTTGGAAACAACAACAGCATCATGGGACTGAGTTTTTCTGATGTGCCTCACAAATTTACTTGATATTTGTCTCTAGCTACTAGACAAAAACGTTATCACATTTCATATATTTGTATCAGGGCTGTTACAATCATAGACACCATAGACACAAGGCCAAATTGTCCCCTTCAAATCCATCATGCATCGCTCTGCATGTTTGACGAAAAGATTCAAAAGTTACATTTTTAGGCTGGTCTGCCTCAGTGGTCTAACACTCGTCAATATCAAAATGACTGAGATGGTCAATCAGTTTAAAGAAGGCGGGTTTTACTGTTTATAGAAGCCGGTGCTTCAGTTTTAACTGCAAGAATGCGAGGTAAGATGTAAGTAGCTAAATATTTAATATTTACTGTTTTATAGAAATGTTAAATGAAATACAGTGATGGAACACTACTCTGCATTTTTGTAAAATTTCTCTGTTTTGAAATGAAAATATATAATTTATGTGTTTCATTAATTCATAACAAAATGTGAAGAGACAAAAAGCATTAACAGGGCTGTTTTTGGCACATTAAGCATGCGATTAAAACCGTTCTTGTCTGTCAAACCGTTCTTGTCTGTCAGTCATATAATGGAGGTTCATGGGGTCCACCTCAAAGAGTATGCACAGAGAAGTCCAAATTAAACATGACTGTGATTACAAGAGGTAAAAACGATATAAATACTGTCCGTTTTCTCAGACAAAGCGCTCGTTTCGTGTCTTAGGCCATCAACGTGTACTTACATTTACGAGTCATTAAATCATGTTTAATTTGGACTTCTCTTTGAGGTGGACCCAGGGTGCACCCCATAAACCTCCATTATATGACTGACAGACAAGAACGGTTTGACCTAAAAATATCACAATTGAAAATACTGTGGAAACAAAGACACCTACATCTTGGATGCCCTTGAGGTAAGCTAAAGTATATCAAAATTAATTTCAAAGTGAACTATCCCTTTTAAAGGGATAGCTCACCCTAAAATGAGAATTCTGAACACAAATAAAGATCATCATTTATGTTCCGGAGATGAACGAAAGTCTTATGGGTTTGGAACGAAATGAGGGTTAGTTACTAATGACAGATTTTTCATTTTTGGGTGAACTAACCCTTTAAACTAAATCCATTTTTAAATCCTTAAAATAAAAAGGCCCAAATCCCTCCAATGTTTAAGACATGTTTACGACCTTGCTCTGAATTTAACAAAACTGAAGTAGCAAAACTTTTGGTGTGCTGCCCAGCATGTTTCTGAGGCATTTAGATGCATGCGGGCTACTGATGTACATGCCTTTGAGTCTTTGCATTTGATTTGTGTTAAGCTCCTCTTCATCACAGGAGGACGGAGGAAGGGACGGAAGGGACGCCACTCCTCCTCCTTTGAGCCCGGTTCCCTTGATCAGCACATTCAGAGGCTTTACAGCCGCATGCTCCGCCAAACACGCAACCGCTCGACGTACAGTATGTGTGGCGCACGCCGCTTCAAAGACCCGAGCTGTCTGCCTAGGAGCATTGATCCCAGTCTCTCTGAAAAAAAAAGAAATAAAAACACTGACAATATTAGCAAAAGAGATGAGCCCTCAACTTGACGTGTGTCGAAACATGCCCTGCTTTGAGAGCCCACTGAGCATATAAGGGAGTCTTGAATAAGACGAGGTAGGGGGGTAACTACGCTTCATGTCATGCTTTTTTAAACGCTTTTGGCTGTGAATGACTGTTTCTTCATGCGGTGGAAGAAACGCTGGCTTTTTTTTTTGCTTGAGCGACATGTTCAACCAGCTTGCCTGGTGACAGGAAGCATTGCAAACAGAGATATTATTACGCTGACAGCCAAAACAACAACAAAAAAACATTATTAGATGTGTTACCAGATGTGTGAAGTTTGTGATGAGATAAAATAGACCTGCGCTATCATTATTTGAGTGTTTTTTTTTTTCGGGCCATTTTAAACCACCGTTTTTTTAGGTGCTGCAAAATTTTGAGGGTCAGTAGGACCCATTCCTCTTTTTTTAATGACTAAATTAATACTTTTATTCAGCAATGATACATTCAATTGATCAAAGTTGTGAGTAAAGGCTTTTTCTCTTCATCAAAAAAAAAATGTATCAGTTCCCACAAGAAACATAAAACAGCAAAACTGTTTTCAACATTGATAATAATAATACATTTCTTGAGCACCAAATCAGCATGTTTGAAGGAGGAGCACATGACACTATAGACGCTGAAAATTCAATTCAAAATTCAAATTTTGTCATCAAAATTATACATTTAACATATATTCAAACAGAAATAATTTATTTTAAATTGCAGTAATGTCTGTTTAAATAAATGCAGTCTTGGTTAGCATAAGAGACAAAAGAGTCAAAAACATTCAAATAATCTAAACCACAAGCCATTTGTGTATATGATGAATCTTTACTTATGAAATAATTTATGATTATTATTTATTTTTTCTCTCTCTCGTACTATTTTCATTGTGCAATATGCATCAGATGGTCATTAAACTGTTCATGGGCAGGCGGTGGTCATGCCTCTGAGTTTGGGACTATAGCCCAGATTTCAAATGCTATTTTATTTTAATTGTATGGTTTAAATGAGACAATAATAGTCACTCAAAACACAAAACCTGATGATAAAAATCAGCATTTGATGACTTTCCAAACCTCAATTTTTTTTTATGAATTTTTTTTTTTTGTGGTCATGAGATGGATGGCAGATTACACAGTCGTTTAGCTGGATGACTTTGTGATCTTTGTTTCCTCTTCTATCAGGGATAGCCACCTGCTCAGTGTGATGTCAGTGATGTCTGCTTTTCCTTGCTCAACATGTGGTGTGATGTAGGGAGTTTGAGTGAGAGGAGGTGTTGCTGGTGCACACGCGCACCCTCACACATGCACGCACCGTACTGGGAAGGCTTAGGAAGTGTGAGCTGCCACAGTGTCAGGTCTCTGGTGCTCCCAGCAACCCACTCTGAATACACTCAGCTTCCTGCCTGAGCTGACAATCTGCTCTCTTCTGACTGCTTGTGCGAGCATGTGTGCGCATTTGTGCGTGCAAGTGCAAACACTGTGAAATTCTGTTCCTTTGAAATGTCAGGTGTGCAGACCTAATGCAAAACTGTGTTAGTCACAAGGCATCTAACTGTTCCCCTAGCCTTCGGAGGAAAAACATTAGAAAGTGACTTTACTTTCTCTGGAAATTGTAACCTGCTAGTACGACGTCCATTTAAATGGAACCGAAATATCTCAACCCTTGCTCACTTTCTCCCTCCAGTCACCCTCTGGCCAAAACAAATTGTGTGGCAAAGCAGGAACATTTTAAGTGAGACTTGAGGCGCTGTTCCTGGAGGACTGGATCTTGGCAGGGCTGTACCGGTAGCGTGGCAGGAGGGGGGTTTCGCTTTATCTCAATTCTGTCTGTTTCCTCATCCCATCTGTGAGTTTGGCAGCCTTGTTAAACTGACATTGCTAGTCTTCTATCTCACCTTCTAATTTTTGCCCTGCAGCCCATCCAAGAATCGCAAGTGCATCCGTTCTCCCGTGCTGCTGGTTTCCATGGCGTTGAGGAAACGTTGTCTTTGGTGGCTTGCCATGTTTTGTGTGTACTGTGCACCAGTGGTCCTCCTTCCTGACTCTTCTCATGCTAAGAATTTTCTGGTCATGATTTAAAGGGATAAGTCAACACAAAATACAAATTATGTTATTGATTACTCAACCTCATTTCGTTACACACTGTAAAAATAAATATGCTTTATCTAATCAAAAAAATGGTGGCAACAGATTACAAGCATTATTATGAATTAAATTTAACAAATTAGAATTGAGTAATAATTAATCAAATTAATTCCTTAAAAGTTAACCATTTAAAATGAGTAAAACTTACAACAACAACCAAAAAAACATAAATTTAAGTCACCATTATGGTGATCAGTGTGTTTTAGGTTAGTTTTACGGTTTTCTCCTTCAGTGATTCTTGTTAACATCATGTGTCTTCAATGTTGGCAATATATAATAAATATAATAACTTAATTAATCTTTGACGTCTGTCTGTTATTGAGATATTTTTGTTACATTTTTTTTGGTGTAAACTTTACTCATTTTAAATGGTTAACTTTTAAGGAATAATTCGATTAATTATTACTCAATTCTAATTTGTTAAATTTAATTAATGATATTGCTTGTGATCTGTTACCACAATTTTATTGATTTAGATAAAGCATATTCATTTTTACAGAGCAAACCTGCGTGTTAAAAAATGAAGATACATTTCTTGGCTTTTGTTTAAAAAAATCATACAGGTTTGGAAGAGTGTGTATGGCAAGGGATTTAGTAATAGAAACCTGCGGAATTATGAATAATGTATTATATATTTTGCTTTATTTAAATTAGATATCTAATATTCACATTAAATTATTAAATTATAAAAATATATACAACTTTAATAACTTTTTTAATATAGTTATATTTGAGTACATAATAGAAACCTCACACCATTATGGAATAATTTTACAGCAAAGTGTATTTTATTATTTCAACACTTTAATTCTGTCAGAGATTGTTTTTGCTTCCTTTTCACAAATATATGCAGGGGCCGTCTGAGGGTTTCATAGCCAACATTTAACACTGTCACAGGCTGGCAGTTAGCAGCACGGTGGTGAGTAATGTTTTGGAGATCCAGGGAGGGATGCAGGAAAAGTTTTGGACACAGAGAGCTTTGCTGTGTTTACCACAACTGTATGTGGCTCCCAATGAGACCGGGGCTTGGCACACGAAGCTGAACTTTGTTATCCAAATTTAATTAGCACTAAATGGGTATGACAGCGTTCTGGCCAAGCCGTTTTGGGATTGTAGGGACCCAGTTCATTCCCATTTGAGAGGGGAAATCCCAATTAGCCAACTATAGAGCTTTGAATTTTGATGTGTGAAATATTTTGGTCTTTCTTTACGGATATTCAGTCTTGGATTGGAGTAGATGGAAGAGAATCGTTCTCTGGATTTTACAAATATCGTGCTGAGGGAAGCACTTTATTGGCTTAGACTATCTGCTTTGTGTAAATACACAGCACTGGAAGCCCTGGCAGTGGCGAGGTGAATTGATTTCCTCTGGTGGGACAGACCCTGGATTTGTGTGCAGAGGAGGGACACAGCTGCACTTTTCTCTCTTTCTCTCTCTCTCTGTCACTCCTCTGCTGCATCAAGGCCACTTTCAACCCCAGTCCTTCCCCCTTATACTGTTTACTACTCCCTCTTTCTCTCTCCCTCACACTCTCTGCCACTCCTACACTTTATCATGTTTTTTTTTTTCCTTCTGACACTCAGTTTTTTTCCCTTTTATCTCTGAATATATTGTCGCGTCTGGCTGTGAGTGTGCTTTAAGCACATGCTGCAACCTTGATAGATGTTCTCTTCCTCTTTCTCTCTATCTCTCTCTCTCCCTCCCTACTTGTCCTCCTCTATTTCTGCATCCTGGCTGTTGTAGGTCTGTATTTCTCTCCCCCAGCGAGCTCAGGATCTTTCCCCCTGTGTGATGTCAGATGCGGATCTGGGTGAGCGAATGGGCATCCGTTCATGTATCTCTCGTTCTGCGGATGGGCTCTGGGAGAAACCTAAATTTAGCAGCTCCTCGCTCTCTCTGTTGTGTTTGCTGTGCATGGCTTAATTAGCACACAGCATGGCACAGTACGTTTTGGATGCATTATATAATACGTTATATAATTGAATGCATATTTCATGTTGAATGTTGAAGAGGGAGGCTCTTTTCAGTCCCATGCTATAGTTGAGTGCTAGAGTCAAGAAGAAAGTACAAGCTTATGTTCCTTTTGGAGATATGAGGGGAAACTGCTGAAATCCGATGCCAGTTCTGTCAAATGTGTGCTGCTAATCAAAAGGTTGCAAAAGGTAATAATTATCAAATTATATTGGCTTTGGATTTAGTTCAGTGACAATATATTCAAATAGATTAATTGATAAATTAAGTATCAGGAGTTCCTTCAAAAACTGTACTGAAATCTCTTTGGATTTTTTATGGTTTTGTAATTGACTGATAAACTACTAATGTAAAAAAAATAATGATTTTCAGTCAACATAAACCTTTTTTCAGCAAACGTGTTTTTGAAGTTATTGTGTAGTTGGCATCTTGTCTTTGTTGTGTGTGATTAGCCTGTCAGAATCTCTCTATGAGAGATCAATTCAAGATGTTTTCTAGTACAACGTTCTTTGTAAACGAACAGGTCTTGTTGATTGTTGGAGTAATTGCTGAAAGCCTCAATGAGTCATTTCTTTTCCCAAAAGCAGAGAAGTTTACAATAGATGTTAACAAGCTCATGGCATTGCACCAGCTTACAAATATCTGACTGGAAACGGGCTGCAACATAATAACCCCTCAGGAGAGGAACATTTGTGTAGTTTACAACTGGAACGTTAAGTGTCGTGACCTGGCCGTGATATGGTAATGTAACGCGAGTAACACAGATACACCCAACTGAGTCATTCCTTCACAAAGTCTTACAAGGCAGATTTGATGGTTGCGTTTGTTTCCCACTGCAGGAAACAATGTCACAGCATGTTGAGGCTTTCCTGCTAACTGATTGCGATGCAATGGCCGTGGATGATGGGGGCATCTGACATCATTGACAGAAATTCATTTATTCGTCCTCTCCAGCAAACTATTCATGTTCACTAACCTCTCTGCTTAGCCTTGGAATAAATCGTCCCTCTGGAGAAAATTGACTTTATTAACCAGCTGTCCGGTCCTGCCTGCTTAGTTTTTTTTACCACTATTTTTAAACTACACTGGTATGTTTGTGATATTTTTTAAGAGAAGACTATGTCTACATTAATCCAGATACATTTAAAAATGGCGTTTTCATTTCAAAATGCTCTCCGCTCAAAGGTTTCACATTCACGTTGACACGTCGGAAAACCAAAAATTCAACTACATGTGTAATACCTCATAAAGTCTCACTGAGAGGATACAGACTGAACACATTTCACCATTCTCTAATACGTCCAGGTCACACTCGGTCACTATTATATGTTTGGTCTAAAATGCTCAGATTTGAAATGAAAACGTATTAATGTGGACAAGGTCTAAAAGAACAAATAGTCCTCACAATAGAGAAGTCGCAATAGTGACATGTTTCTGTTACCGCTGATTTACATTTAGAGAATGAGTGGCTCATGCACTTACTCTTAGAATGTTCCAGAGTCTTTCTGGGACATACCTCCGGACAGCCTAGCATATTTTGAGAGTCCAACAATATGTCCAATGTGCCCTACTGTTCATCCAGGATCAAGGGCCAAGTTTAGATCTGCCACACAGCAGGGTTGTGCACTGTAACAAGGTTCAGGGAAGAAGGAGGCAGGAACCGGATAATAATGACAAATAAAACTTTATTTAAACAAAATAAACAAACAAAATACCTGCCAGCAGCCCCTCACGGACGACTGCTGGCTACCGAAAATAAAATATAAAATACCGGCCAGCAGCCCCTCGCGGACGACTGCTGGCTTACCAAATAAAATATAAAACACAAACAAAAGCAGGCCTGTTCCTCTCTCGATCATCCACTCCGTCGCTCCCCCTTTATGGCTCCGCTCCTTCGTGAGAGATGCGAGACCGGTGTGCTTCGCAGGTGCTGCTCATTAGCAATCGCAACACCGGCCTCGCGACTTTCTCTCACGTCCCTCGGCCGTCCTGCTCACCACATGCACCATTCAGTATTGAGAATGCCTTTTAAATTCGATTTAAATTCATGGATTTGAATTGATGTTGACTTACGGTAACCAACACAATGCACAATGGCAATTTGAATTTGAGTAGAATAAGTAAAGTAAAATAAATGAAAATTTAAATTGAATAAGAAAAGGATAGATAGATAGAAGCAAACCAGAAAACAGAGAAACCGCTATAAAATCTAGAGTTTTCACCCAGACATGAAAATTCACGTTGTTCCAAACCAGACTTCAACTTCGGAAGTTCTTTTTGATCAAATCTGAGAGCTTTCTGTCCCTCCATAGACTGCTTACACAACTACCACTTCATAAAGAGATTGGTAAAACCAATACATATGAATTGAGAGATTTAGTCTAAAATGTTCTGAAGAGACACGGCCGCTTTATATGATGAACAGATTGAATGTAGGCTTTCATTCACATACACACTCATCAACTCACACATCAGTTGTAGTAAACGGAAGCTCAAGAATTTTGACAGAATTGGATAATTCAGTGCCTTTAGCTTTTGTGCTTGAAATTTCTTTTTAATGTTGTAGAAACGTGTTGTCTGAGCAATTGAGTGTATTTCATCTTCTAATGTTCTATTCACTGTAATTGTTCAGGTGGAAAAAATATAATTTCTCAAATTACCCTCATCTGAGGTCCTTTTTCCATTCCCTGCGGACTGCATCCGGTCCTAGGCGTTGAATAAGAGGTGGGCGGCATATACAAAGCCCGAATCTGTTTGCTGTGTGTGCACTTTAATAGAACTCTTGTTCTTGCATGGCAGGCGGCAGCGGGTGAATCACCTGCGCCGCAATGTGTTATGGTTCGGGCAAGCGGAGGGGAATTGGACGCAACAGGGGGTCTTCTGTTTGGGAAGCCCCCGGTGTTCATTCCCAACACCAGCCAGCTGATCCGACTCTTGGGCTAAAATTGGCCGTGCTTGTCTGGGCGATTTTTGTAAACTGACACTGCGGACAAGGGGTCTCTTTTGGGGTGGCCTTGCCCCCTCCGTGCCTCGCCTGTGAACGCAACAGGTGCAGCGGGGCAACTTGAGCTTTGTGGAATGACAGACTGCTGAGAGAGCAGCACTGGGGAGTATGCTCAGAGGGGTATTCGCTCCAGAAGGTTTCTTTCCCCCGTTTTTTTCCTTCGGGCAAAATTGGAGACAGCTGCCGGGGAGTGGCGCAGATAGGAAAACACGCTCCTGGGTTGCATAACAGGAGAAAGCAGGTCCCCGATGGTGCACGGAGTGTGAGCCACTGCCTTGCACTCCAGTGAGCAATTGTGCAGCCCTCGCTTGAGAGCCTGTTTGTTTTGGAATGGCTGCTGAGTGACTGTTTTCATCAGACTACACACGCACGCCCCTGAACTCCCACCGGGTCTCCTAGATCGGAGAATTACTCCTGCCGCGAGTCACGCCGGGGTTAAGAGGTCAAATGATGGTATACTGACACGAATTTGTGCGCAGTTTAACAAGGCCAGAAGTGAGATGTCAGGAATCTGTGACTGCGACCTTGCAGTGTGTTGAATGAAAAGCTAATTTAATCTTGCTTTTAATGAGCCCTTGAGCTTGGAATGTGGGGGTTTAAGGACACTTAGCCTAAAAAGGTTGCACGATGCAAATCACAAAGTGGTTTTCCCTCATGTCATAAGCTGTTTTTTTGAATGCACAATTGTGATGGAGTAAATGGTCTGGATGGTTAGATAGTTTTCTCCTCGTGGTAAATTTGTTGTATTTACAGTTGAATTACCACTTTCCTGTATGGAGGAACGTTTTGTAGGCATTGATAGCTGTGATGTTTTGTGTTTATCAGATACTGTAGTGCTTTTGGTGCTCTGTGCCTCGGTTCCAGCCTATCTTCAGGTTAATCACTTACTGAATCTGTACTGTTAAACATGTTAACATGCTCTAATTGTGTGATTCATTTGTGCGTAAGCTCTTGTTTTTGAGCAGTTGGCTGTGCCCTGTTCTCTTGCGCTTGAGGGATCTGATGGAAAGTACTGTGCAGCGTTACAAATGAGACCCAGCACAGGTTGCCTCCCAATTGTCTCTGCTCTATCCACTATTGCAGGATTTTTCCTCTTTTTAGCATATTTTCACAACCGTAGTACTTCCGGAAAATATGAATGAATGACTTTTAAAGTATCGCAGGCTCAGGAGAAGTGATTTTAGGATGTACCCTGCTGGTTTGGCTGCTAGTTATATACAATTGTACGCTCCCTTGACAAACACCACTCTGGAGGATTGATGGTTCCTAAAGGCACAAACGTCTGTTGTCAGCAATGCATGGAAACAAAACATCCCTCATTTCCATTCTAAACAGATGCTTTTTCATTACAGCTCCACAAATAGATTATGATGCAAACACATTGTTACAGAGAAATGTTCAATTATTCAGTATTAAATGAAACCACTTTGATACAGATATGAGAAGTTGTCTTGTACACCTACTTGGGAAAACAATACTTTTAGCAAAACGTAATATTAATAATTGATTCGGGAAAGGAGTACCGGGAGAATTCATGTTCCAAATGGACATTGGGTCTGCCTAGCAAAAACAATAACTAATGTAATTTTTTAAACATTTTGTGTCTTGAGCTATAGGGGTGTAACAATATATCATGCCACACTATATATCACAATACAAAAATGCAACAATATGTATCGTGGATAGTCACAATATGTATCGTGGATAGTCCCATCAAAATAAAAATAACTGTGTGAGGAAAAAATTCAGGTTTTCATTAAACTATATTGGTTATGATGTATAATAATGCAATGTGTAAATATTTGTGGGTCCTGATAATGCCAAATGTCTCATGTTACCAGTAAAAAGTGGCAATAAGCCATTATTTTAAATATATCTAGTCAGTGAAAGAGTGCAAACATATTCGTCTAAAATAATCCTTGGGTTACAAGCACCAAGTCCAAGCCTATACATTTATTCATTTAAATGTAATATAAAATTTAGCATTTTAATCAACAGTACATTTTTTTGTTAACCTTTTACCATATGTCTTGGAGTATCGCAATAATATCGTATCGTGATACTGTATGTAT
Organism: Pimephales promelas; assembly: GCF_016745375.1. Next base: position 8,323,277 of record NW_024121432.1, read on the forward strand.
CGAATCGTGACATGAGGGTATCGTTACACCCCTATCTTGAGCTGAAATGTAAAATTATGAAATAATGCATGAAATCCTCTGAGAGAAGATGGCGATTGATTTGGCTCAATCCTCAACAATCCTCCGCTTATGACATAGTTTTGAACAGATCCATCTAATCTTAGCATTGTTACATGCTAAATATACAAGAAAAAGAGGTGGGCATGTCTTGCATCTTGTTTCGCAAGATGTCTAACTTCACTGAGTTCTGCTGATGAAGTGATAATCCTATGAATAATACCATGACTAATCAGTTGCAATATATCAATGTCAAAAAGTTCAAGGGTTTGGTGCGGTAACAGTAATCTCACCACAGTGGCAGTTGGATGGTGAGGTCACTTTTCAAGGAGGTAGTTTGTACAGTAGATTTGTCATTAACGTCAAAGAGGGAAAACTTCCACGGTAAGGGGAAAAATAAAGGCCAATCCCAGCTAGGGGTTTGTGAGGTAAGCAGAGTGTACTGTGGTGATGGGAGGATCCTTCAGTTCCCTTGAGTCCCTCCCCACATCGCAGCCTGCTGATTAGAGGAGTGCTCACAGCTTGGCAAAGGCCCAGAGCCTCACCTCAGCCATTAAACTTGTTCATTCAGCACTAATGCCAGCTGAGATCTTGTTCCTGTCCTCTTGTCCCTTAGTCACAGACATGTCAGGCTGCTTACTTACTGAGGGTGATGCAAAGAAACAGCCAGACGTCCATCCTGCCCTAGATCCTTGTCCTAAACCGTTATCTCTTCTCTGACCATTACCGTGAACATGACAGGCCAGTACCTGTCTGCACGAATGGCATTGCGGCCTTTTTATTTGCTCTCACACTCAGCACATTGTCTCATCAGCAATGACTCGGGCTGAGAGACACCTACATGTAGGGAGAATGTGAACTGACGCTGTTTTCACAAGGGCAATCACATTGTGAGCAGTTAAATATTAATGAAACTTCACCTGCCTAGTTTAGCAAGAAATGCACTATTATGTGTTGCTGTATGTGGTAGGAGTTTGTGTATATTTGTATGCATGTGGGCATAGGTGGATAAATAATTAATTTGTGCAACAAAACAGTGGAACATATGAAGCCTGCTCTATATTTCTCCACAGTAAGCAGATGGCATTCATTACTCTGATCGTTGAGTAAAACAGGAAAAGATTGATTTAGATTCATATGGATTGACAGCAATATCCTTTTCCAGACTACAGCATAAGTTTGCAATGTGGATTTTTCTTTGTTTGCCCTCAACTTTGCAGTTTAAATCAACCTTAAATGACAATTGAAATTCATATTTCATGAAAGAAATTTGTTTATTTTGATTATAAAAAGTACACTACCGTTCAAAAGTTTGGCTTTAGTAAGATTTTTTACTTAAAATAAATAAACAAATGCTTTTATTCAGCAAAGGTGCATCAAATTGTAAAGTAAAGACTTTCTATTTATCAAAGAATCCTGAAAAAATATAATGTATCGCAAAAATAGCTGTTTTTAACATTTATAAGAAGAAATGTCTCTTGAGCACCAATTCAGCATAGAAAATCTGCTTTGCCATCACAAGAATAAATTACATCTTGAAATATATTAAAATAGTTCTTTTAAATGGTAATATTTCACAATATTACTGTATTTTGATCAAATAAAATACAGCCTTGCTGAGCATTATAATTCTTCTTTTAATAACATTGTAAAAATCTCACCAGCTCCAAAATTTTGAATGGGATTGTACATTTTAATAAATGTATTAATATTTCTGAAATATCCTGTGTCCTTGAAACTATCACAATGGTAGATTTGTGAGAATCAGACCTTGAAATACAGTGACAACCTATACAAAGTGCTTATCACTAGTATTTTATTCAAAATTCAAATTAAAAGATAAATGCTGTGCAAGCCTCCATTTTACTGGAAATACCATAATAAACTGTTTTTAAATGCATAGCCATAAAAGTATTTTGACAAATTTCTGCCTCTCGTTTGCTACTCGAGTTAAAGAATGACCTATCCAAAATAGTGCAAATCAGACTCTATCAAAAACAATCCAACACATTTTAATGCGATGCCCTATTGGAGATCTATCGGTAGCTAAACCAACAGAGTGGCTTACAGAGAGACTTGTTCAGACAGTGAGTGAGAACCTCCAGGGAACTGGTTTGGGTCCTTTTAGTTTTTTATTTTCTAACAGTGGGTGATGTCATGGGGGATACTGGCTCCCAGTTGGCCAGATTCTTGGTTAGTCACTGAGTCGCTCTCCAGAGGTCAGACCTGGGCAAATATATTTAGCGGTGTAAATTGAATTCTGTGGTAAGGGCAAAAGTCTGCTGAATAGCTGTGTAGGTTTAGCTCGCAGATGTGATTAACTGATTCATCTTTGGGATAACCGGTATGGTCGTTATCATGGTGACTCCTGACAGCTTGATGCCATCCCGTAGGTTGATTAAATGCTCCCTGGAACAGCGCCACAGCTGTGGGCCGATGTGGCCATAACTCTTGAGCCGACAGCTCATTCAGGTGACCCTCAGAAGGGCTGTATTGCTGTCACTCAAGACACAGAGTGGTGGAGGTAAATATATTAGCATAAGTTTGAATTAATCTTCCCTGTGGTGAAGGGGGTGGCCGGAAGTCTCCGCTCAGCAGCCTGGTTCCCCCATAAAAAACCACTCTCTTCGGGATTGTCGCAGTGCAACACCTGTCCAATGTCACCGTTTGTTCTATTCTATTACGATGAAATAACCCTTACTAAATGCACACACGCTCGCACAGGCTTGCAATTACATGCCGTGATCTAAACGCTAATCAGATCAGTGCCTAGGCCTGGCCGAGAGTGATCAGTGAAAGCACATCTATAAAGGGATTTTGTAAGAATTAGCCTGGTGAGCTATTTATAGCCCTGCGGGAGGGGTGAGCGGTGATACCGTGTTGTCTGTGGACAATCCCAGGGTCAAAGGCACTGAGACCAGACTGCAATTAATTCGCTGTCCGATAAGACCAGAGCGACGTTGCGCACAAATGCAAGCAAACGTTCAAAAGGTCGTCTGTGATTTTTTTTTTCTTTCTTTTTTTTTTTTCATGAAGAACTTTCTTTGCCCCATCTATTTGTGTTCATGTCAAGCTTTTTTAGAGATTTAAAAGGCACCTAAACAGCCCAGAAGAGCAGGCACTGCGAAAGTACCTCTTAGCGCAGCCGGTTGTATAATCCCTCTAGGGGCCCCAATGCTATTTTTGTTCCTGGATATGCGTCATGACTGGGTATTTTCTCTGGTGACTAGCTTACATCAGTAGGTCTCCTAGTATACGCTCTATCAGCGAGAGCCTTCTGATTGATGGGAGTTTCGGCTGGGGCTGGCTGGTGTTTTATCCTGACCTCCTAGAATGGACAAGGAGAATTTGAAATCGGCGGAATGTTGTGGATAACCAAGGACCTTGAGAAGCCAGGTTGGTTCACAAATCCATTTCTTTACCTTCTCGTGTTCTCTCTACTAATGCATCTAGCGTCGATCAGAGAGGTGATATCCCCACCTGGGCTTGTAAACTGACGGGGCTGATGCGACCCACGATGACGGGTATGGGAGCGGAGGAGCGTGTGTTAGCTGTTTATCTGTGGGTTGCAGCAAGCTGTCAGTGACAGCGTCTCTGCTTGCTCGATTTCCCCGTACAGCTTGCATGCTGCCGTAACATTAACACAGAGACATAACCTTGGGTTTTTGTTTGGAGTCTTTTTCCTGTGCATGTTTCTTCCTTTTAACGTTCTCTCGTGCGTTTTTGTTGTTATGCCATGGATTGTACGTATAGCTAGCTGTTATACTTCCATTGATACTGATGCATCCTTAGTGTCTGTGTGCAGAAGAATGTCAGTTCCCGTCTTGGTCGAGGGATACCCCTCTCATACCCCCACCGAATTCCCCCTGGGTTCACATGCCTCATGTAATCCATCAATTGCACCAGGAATTATTTTTTAAAAATGCTTGTTTGCGTCTCATCTGTAGCCCCCCCTCATACAGCTGACTTATCAGCATGGCATAATTCATTATGTGAGGGAAGGCTCCGGCAATAACGCAGGGGAACACCACGCAGACACCAGGCGAATGTCACAGGCACATCTATCCCAGTCTTAGTTAAACGTCACACATTTAAAGACGCAGCGATTTCTTTCGCATAATATGCATACAGCATTCAGGAATGCTGAACGTTTTCAACAGTGACCTTCAAATGCAGGTCAGGAGAGCATATCCTCCTCGTTTTCTTCCATTCTCCTCCTCTTGTTGTATATCTCCTTGCATAGAGAAAGAATTGATAGCAGTGGAATGATCCTCCCTGCCAAGTGTGCTAAAGCATTTTCCATTCAAAAATACTCTTCGCTCTGGATTCGTCTGCCGTACTGTTGCTCAGAGAGGTGTCTCTGTGACAGGGTTCGGGAAATGCCCCTTTCAAGGAGTTCCGTCAAGGAATATCAAGTATTTTTTGTGTACAGATGTGTTTGGAGTGTCCACTTTTCCCTTGGTTTCTTAACATCTAAAGTGTGTCAGTGGAGGGAAGCCTTTTTGACCTGCCGGCATGAAAGCAATTAATGAGCGGTGCGAAAGCTCTGCCCGCTTGTGAGCATGAGAGTAATGCAATGTTAGCCTGCCACCGCTGCACTCACGGGATTACAGTAGACCCTTGTGCGAAACAACCCGATACAGACCCCGCTTCATCAATTGCTCTGTCTTGGCAGTGGGACAGGAAGTAATTGTGTCCAGGTTTGGGCACTGCATTCTTTACCGCTTGTTTTCTGCTTGTCATTATTTGATTAGCCCAAAGTCTTGTTTTTCTGGATTTGTGTGTGTGTGTGTGAGTGTCACACATACTGTAATAGATCTATGAACCGAGAAAAGCCCTTGTGATGGCTCTACTAGTTATAGTTTACTTATCAATTTTAAAGGAATTATTGAAACTAAAGGAATAGTTCACCAAAAAAAAGACCACATTTACTCACTCACATGTCATTCTAAACCTGTAGGACTTTCTTGATCTTGTGGAGACATTTTTTTAATGTGCTCTTTTCCATATAATTGAATTAAATTGGATTGAAGATTTCAAGCTTTATCAAGAATGCAAAAGAATCATAAAAGGATCATAAAAGTCCATATAATTCAGTGGACAAGCCTATTGAAAGACTGGATACATTTGTTTTAGAAACGGACCATAATTTCAGCTGATAATCTTCAGGTTTTGTGAATCAGAACAGTTTGCCGTGTTGGTTTAGTATTATCTATATACTTTTATAGTTTATTTATATATTTTATTTTTAGTTTTCATTCTAATTTTATTCTTTGCACTTTGACATTTTGTCTAATATTTCTGTTTAATAGCTGTAATTAAGTCATTTTTATTTCAGTTTTACTATAGTTTTAGTAATTGCAGTACTTCAACTTTAACTTATTTTAGTTCAGTTAGTTGCTAAAGGCAACATTTCTATGTGTACGTTTTTTTTGCCTAATATTTATATTTCATATTCAATTTTCAGTAGTTTTAGTTTTAGTTAATGATAACAACACTGATCGTTCACGAATCGTACATCAGTACATCTCTCAAGAAAAGGCAAAGGTGAGCTAGGGCAGATAATGACTTAATCTGTTCATTACACAAATGCTTCAGCTTCATATGGCTTCAGAAAACTCAGAAATATGGTGCATGAGTCATATAGACCACTTTATCATAATGATAAATGGTACTTAGTGTTTTTTTTTTTCTGAAGCTTGAAAGCTCCGGTCTCTGTTCATTGTAACTGCAAAGAAAAGTGCGACCAGTATATTATTAAAAAAAATTGTATCCTTTGAATTTCAAAGTCATTCAGATTTGCAATGACAAGAGGGTGAGTGTGATGAGTGAAAGTGAACTAGTTCTTTAAAACCATAAAAATGCTTGATAAAATATTTGACCATCCATCAAGAATATTTCAGCCTTCGAAGAGCACAATGAGATGGCATTTGATTCAGCAGCTGACCTTGTCTTCCTTTGTGTGTCCTAAACAGTGTTCCTGCATGTTCTGTCTTTGTACACTTCCTCTTTTCACAGTTTACTTGAACGAAACTATTTCTCCGCCACTAATTTTCACACATTAGTATGCATTTTCCTCACAATCATGACACATTTTCATTCCCTTTCCAGGCAGAAGTGGATGTTTTGCATCTTCGCATGCTGATTAGAACCAGCCGTTCACGGTTAAGGACCTGATTTCTTAAGAAAATAGTGTTTTAATGATGAATTCCTGCATTCAGTGGCTAAGCTGAAAGCAGCTTCATTTGGAGACTAGAAGTCTGAAATGAAGAGAACCATAGAGTACAGATGGCAGGAGGAGGCCACCTGTACACCTGAGGCGAATGATTCGCTATGACCTTGTGCCATGTTGCTCCTCCCTCTGATGAAGAGGAGTGAAATAGACAATCAGTACATCCACACTCACTCACTCCCACATGATTTCCTTTTTCCACAAGAATTTCTGTGCTGACACAGAGGTCCCTTTTTGTCATGTGTTAACAGATACCGATGAAATAGCTTCGTATTTTGTTGTGCCTTGACAACGGATTTGGCATCTGCAGTCTTGAATGATTGTGCAATGACCATCAGTGTGGGTTAAAAGTCAAGACTGCAACCTGAGCAGCATTAGAGAGATGCACAAGAGAGAGGCAGTGTGCCCATGGTGACACGACTGGCATTTTACCCCTATTAACTTCTGCAACCTTTGTGTGTGTAAATGTGGCTATTCTATCAATTAATTATGCTGACGTGTAGATGGTTTGCATATTTTGTGGCTGCTTCCTGTTCACTATTCATTCATTTCTTATATATTATATTATATTATATTATATTATATTATATTATATTATATTATATTATATTATATTATATTATATTATATTATATTATATTATATTATATTATATTATATCTGAAAGGCAGATTATTCATTTTATTTAATTATTAATAATTAAATTTTAAATTTACCGCTTCTTTATTTGGTAAATCATTTACTTGATTATTTATGTTTTAGTGCATTCATTTTATTTTCAATATTTAGCATTATATTATATTATATTATATTATATTATATTATATTATATTATATTATATTATATTATATTATATTATATTATATTATACATTTTATTTTATTATTATGACTTAGTCTTAGTTTAGTCTAATAAAGTCTTTTTTTAATACCAAAGCTTAAATGTACTACTTCTGTAATTTGGTTGATCATTTTCTTGATTATTTCTGTTGTATTAATATTTTTGATATTTATCTTCCATATATATTCTATTAGTTAAAAATAGTTAGAACATACCATATCAAATTAAAAACTGTATTATATACTTAGTACAATTTGTACAGTAGCTGTATTCATATATAATATTATCATATTTTATAAGTACACAATTTTATTTAATTATATTTTTATAAAGAAGCTAAAAGACAGATGGCCTATATAAATCATCTTTTTATTTTAAAGGTACAGTATGTAAGATTTTTGTAATAAAATATCCAATAATCACTTGCACAGTGTGATATATTTCCTGCAGTTGTGTACTTACAATATCCTAAAATTTCTTTTAATTTCAGAAAAAAAAACCCATTTTAAATAATGTCTCGTCCCTGATTTTGTTAGAGGACATATTGTAGCTTTGACCAAAACTGTCCGTAATCAAAGCTAGAAGAAAGAAACATATCTGAAATGTCCAGCTGCCGTCATTAGAAACCACAGATGAGCAACTAGAGGGCGAATGCAGCAGGGTCCGATCGAAACAGCATGGCCAGGTTTTCATAATGAATGCTTAGGCTTTCATTCAAACCTACTCTAGCTGTGGCTTGTGACGCAAATGTCACTGATCCGAGTGCCAGAAGAGTGTGGAGGTGTGTGTGTGGAGGTTGGACAGACCCTGACTACGTCCCTTCTCTGTGTCTGTGGCCTAGGCTCCGACTGAGCTAAGCTCTCCATACCTTCTGTTCGGTCCTGGCCAATGCCAGATCTGTAGCAAACAGTGAGACCTGGATACTCAACCCGAGCCAAATGGGCAAGCACACATTGACTCACACTTCAATGAGAGAGAGAAGGTGGAAAAGATGCAATGTTGACATTTCAAAATCGGACAAAAAATGATTTGTTTTTAACATTATTTGTGATCTCCGGACTTGACGGCAAGATGGTTGTATAGTTCTTTATGCTGTCTGTGTATGGCTTGAAATGCATAAAGTGAGCACAAGTGAAGCAGTTGAGAGTGGGCAGGAAGTTCAGTCATGCTGACCCCTTGGCTTATAGCATGTTAATGTAGATTTCAGTATTTGACTGTGTGCTGTGTATTGCCGGCAGCATTTTTTTTTGTGTCTGTGTATGTTTGTATGCATCATACTGTATGTGTGTGTGCAGGCATTGCTATGGCCAGGCCCAGTGTGTGGGCTGAACTCAGGAAGTGGGCAGGCAGGCATGTGGCCCTTCGCCACTTGGGCCCCAGGGCTCCTATCACAGATGGCCCACTGACATTAGCCCAGGCCTGGGGTCAGCTAAGACATCATATGGAGAGAAAGAGAGCGCGAGACTCATGACATTCTCAGCCCGAAAGATGAAAAGACAACAGCGTAAGACTCTCGCACGAAAACACTTTACCTTTGCTCAGGTGAGGCGGCTTCCAGGGTTGACAAATTTGAGCGGAGATATAGAGTTGAGAGAGATGCTTGAGGACAGCCAGGAAAATGGTGGGTTTATTCCATGGAATCACAGGTGAGACCTCCTGTCTCCACTGGCCCGAATCAACCACATTCCTGGCAGCTTTCACGCCGGAAAATCAGTTATCTACAATAGAGATTCACATAAAAGCAATTTACTGTCCAGATCTTTCCCAGGTACAGGTTTGATAGAATATATTCAACGACTTTTATTGCACAGGCATAAATTTATCAGACAACCTTGCCTGAACCCACCTGTACGGCATGGTTTAATGGTAAAAGTTTGAGGTTGAACGTCAGACGATTTTTTTAAATTAATTTCTTTTTTTTATCTTTTCTTATTTCAAACAGCCTTGTCAGACAGATCATAGTTTTTATTCCCCCTTTTTTTTCTCTCATCCAGACTCCCTTTGCTCTCTGAGAGTCTGTGGCCTCCATTATTAATGTTGAAAAAAACTGCTTTTACACACCAGGCTGGTGGACCTATAAAACATATCATCCAGCATATGAGTCACTCCAGGCTGGACGCAAGATTTAATAGGCAATCGTTTCAACAAATCCTTTTTTTGGAGGGCAAGCATACGTTGTATTTTAGTAGCTGGTATTTCAACCAGTGTTGTTTTATTATCATTACTATAATATCTTAGTGTTTACTCATATGTTAAAGGTACTCTTTCTATTTTTTTTGTTGTTGTTGTTGTTTAAAATTTAAATTATGAATGAATGAGTACATCATGAATTCATCTTCCAAACTGTGTTTTTGTCTTATCCTAAATCACTACGTTACTCTTATATTCAGACTATATTCAAAAATGAGCCCAGTATCCACAGGACTGTCATAGACATAAAAGGAGAGAAGTAGCTCTCTAGTGTACCTTTAAAGTAAATGTGAATGTTCCTTTAAAAAAAAGTAAAAGTAAATGTACCTTTAATTTTTTTTTCAAAAACTCAATCAAAAATTAATAAACACTAAATAGACATATTTCATATATATATATATATATATATATATATATATATATATATATATATATACTAACACTAAATAGACATATTTAATATATATATATATATATATATATGAAGAGTTCAGATGCAAAAGCCTCTAAGTGCCATTTGAAATTTTCTTCTAAAATGATCATTTTTATCAAGCTTATATATTTAAGTTCAGTAATTTCACTTAAATGGCAATGAAGATTACCTATGAATTGTCATTTAAGTGAAATTACTGAACTTAAATATACAAGCTTGATAAAAATGATCATTTTAGAAGAAAATTTCAAATGGCATTTAGAGGCTTTTGCATCTGAACTCTTCATATATATATAATATGTCTATTTAGTGTTTATTAATTTTTGGTTGAGTTTTTGAACATTTTTTAGTACTTAGGCTACACAAATATTAGAAATGTTACCTTTGCAAAAAACTGAAAAATGATAATAAAACATTTAGTTAATGTTTGTCAACCATCATAAATGTAAATATACAACTACACTGTTCTTCTTGACTAGATTAACCAGCTAGACCAGCATGAACCAGCCTGGATAAACATGAAAATTATTGGTATACACTTTTCTTTTCAGCAAGGAGCTGACAGGAGACTCGGCATAGGCGAGATTGGAACTTTCAAGACTTGATCGCACCACATCTAAATATGTGTGTTTGCATGAAAACCACTTCACCAGATTTTTAGAGCTGCACAGATTTTAAATATTAAAAATGGTAAAAGAATGATGTAAGAGGAGGATGTTGGTAATGCATCATCTGTCTTTATCTGTCAGACTTAGATATGCAAAATCCCTGTGCCCTAGGGAGACAGTGTGTTACGCATCCTATGGGAATCAAGCAGAGTTTTCAGACCCAGAATAATGGAGAAAGAGAGAGGTTTTCTAATGGAACCCACCTGAATTCTCAACCACTAAAGAGAAGAGAGCAGCTGATGTTTATTCAGCCCACTGACGCTCTGACGGGCTGACACCGAGGCAAGGTGAGGGCCTCACTTATATTTTTAGTCTGTGAATGGAAGGAGCCATGAATCGAGTCAGAGGGTAGAATAGACAGAAAAGAAATGGAAGGAAGCAGGAAAAAAATCCGCAGGCAGATGGAGAGGCAGCAGCCGTGGGTTGCTGTGACTGAGATTGTGCTGCTCTATTTAAAAACCACAGGAGTTTGTTAATGCTGCCGTGGGGTACATGTTATGTGTGTGGAGAGACAGGAGTGTGTAAGTAAGTGGGAGGACACAGGGTAGGAAATAGAAAAACTGCCGCAAGCATTGCAGCCCTCATTACAGTGCGACACAGATCTGGCCACATACTGCTGTGGGCATGAGACTTATCTATAAACGTTATAGAATGACCGTTTACAGTTTAACATCCGTCTTTTGACCCCTGTTCTTGGTGAGGACTGATTGATTGTGATTGATTTCATCAACACTTCAATTTGTTTTCATAGCAGAATTTACAGCCATTGCGTCACATGATCCTTCAGAAATCATTCTAATATGCTGATTTTTTTCTTATTATTATTATAAATGTTGAAAACTGTTCAATATTTTGGTGGAAATCGTGGTGGAGATTTCAAAAGAAGAGCCTATTATTTAAAATAATGTCTTTACTGTCACTTTTGATCAGTGTAAATACAATTATTCATTTCATTTAAAAAAACCTTACTAACCTCAAACTTTTGAATGGAGGTTTTGTTGAAGTAAACAGTAATATACTCAAAAAATTTACTTATTTAAACTCACTTAAATTATCTCAGAAAAAAATAACTTTGCTGAAACATAGGAGAGGAGACTTTCACTTGTCCATCTGCGTACATTCACACCAAACAAAAGCTGAGCAGGAAGCCATTCACCAATGGGGAAAAAAAAAACTAGATCTATATTTGGTTGGTGTCTGCATGAAAAATGAGCATTCTTTGAGAAAATAAGTGTCAGTTTTTGGCTTTACTATTGGACTGTATTAATATAGCAGTTTGGTGGAGTCAGTCATTGGTTGCATCAGTCAGGATGTGGCCTTAAAGAATGAAACCTCAGATGCCATTAACACCATTGTTGGGTGAGTGTGATATACACTGCCCTTCAAAGGCTTGAGGTCAGTAGGACATATATATATATATATATATATATATATTTTTTTTAAAGAAATTAATACTTTCAGGAAAGATGCATTAAATAGATGGAGAGTGACAATTAAGACATTTATGTTACAAAAGGTTTCAAATAAATACTTTTTTTTTAGAACTTTCTATTCGTCAAAGAATCCTGAAAAAAACCCACAAATATATTAAGTAGCATAACTGTTTTTAACATTTATAATAATAATAATAATACATTTTTCTTGGGCACTAATGCAGCATGTTGGAAATGATTTCTGTAGAAAATTCTGCATTGACATCACTGGAATAAATTACATTTTAAAATATATTAAAATATAAAACAAAAGGTTTAAATAAATTTGTTTCTGTTATCACAGTTATCACAACAAAAAATATCATGGCTTCCACAAATATATTTTCAAAAAATTATTTTGCATCTAATAAGCACCAGGATCAAGACAATTCCATCACAGAAATAAATAAAATTTATTTAAAAATAAATAAATAAATGTAGCCTTGTTGAGCATAAAGAGGCTGCTTTTTAAAATGCTTTTCTGTTTGAAAATCTTACCATCCCCAAACTTTGAATGGTAGTGTGTATATCTTTAAATGGTCTAGACTTGATTCGGTCTGCATGTTCACAAATAAAAATGGCCTATAGCATTCCATGTCCATTATAGGTTTTCCAGTGTATATGCAGAAACTCTGCCTGTGTTAAACAACACCAGCGGATGCCTGTGGGGATATCCCATCAGCAGGTAGACATAAACACACCGAGAGATCCTCAAACACTCAGACTCCAGCATATGCAGGGCGCACATGTCTGGCCGATGGAGAGGGAGGAATGTGTAAAACCTTGTAACGCACCTCTGATTTTCCACTCCTGCTGCGTACACATCCCATTATCAGTTTTATAAGGACGCTGGAAATTCCTCCGTTGAGGTGGTACAGATGCGCTGGGCGGCACGACCGCTACATTCCTGACTGGGGGGCCTCTTTCCAGGACAACTTAGGGTGGCCCCTTCATGGCTCGTTTAATAGTGGTATAAAAATCTGGTATGCTCCTTTTCCCCACTTCTCCAGTCATCAGCATGCAACGCAACACCACATATTTTTGTGTAGATAGTTGCATACATGCATGTTTTTGTGCGTGCAATATACTGTGACCTCATGAGCTTGGCAGGTCAGGCAGTCATTCGCTCAGCGTTTGTTGATCCAAAAGTAATTAAATACCAGTTAAGTGTTTTTAGCGACGGAAAATTGAAAAGGAAATGTTGATAGATTTCAAATGTGTCATGGAATAGGACTGGTTGTATAATATGCAGGGTGGACAAAGGAGTTCTAAGCCAGACTTCAGTTTGAATGTTATTTCATTCTTGTTAGTGCTTGAAATGGGTGGATTTATTGTTGTCAGAACATATTTTGACAAAAATGAGACCAGAAAATCACGTCCTGTAGATGCAGTACAGACAGCACAATGCACGATGTTATGTAGGAATACCCGCTCTTACCTTCTAGAAGCTTGTATCAGCTCAGCTGTGCTAGATATATTAATAAAGTTTACATACAGGCCGAGTGCATATTGAATCATGGTTATTCAGCAAATAAATGATCATGCCTGGAATTCTATTTTACACAGTAACAATGGTATCTGGGATTTATTTTTCTTTGCAATCCACATTAAACACTTGTTGTGTTGGAATGTGTGACGTCTACAACTACGTGTGAGATTCTTGAACAGATTTGACATAGTCGCATTTCACTACAACTCCACAATAGAGGGTTCATGAATGGCTAATCGGGTTTAAAATGGGATCAGCCTTGTTTTGCTTGAAGTGTTGCAATCCATTTTTGGTGTTATTTGGGTGTTCTGTTCTAAATTTACCCTGAGAACTACTTTTAGATTATAGCAAAAAGTTAATCAGGTGCAGCCGTGACGTGGCAGGTTTAGTCCATTTTCGTAAAACATCATAGATTACGTCGTATTTGGGTGTCCTTTCTATATTAATCTAAACCTGCATCTCAATAATCAGGTTCAGCACTGACGTAGAAGTTTTAGCTGTTTACAGTTTTCGTAAATGTGACCAATTACATTATTTTTAAGTTCCATTCTATATTTACAGCAGAACTATTTTTAGACGGCTTAAGCAGTTTTTGATTCCTGGATCGCAAAAATTACCGACTAATTGCTGACAACAGTTTAGTGAAACTGTGAACCCAAAAGAGATGCTTTTTTTTAGAAACCAGTGGCATTACGTTCCGTGATACATATCCCATGGAATCCTGTTTATTGGCTGATATAATATTAGATGTTTATTTAATTTATTAGTATAAATTGTACAACTATTTTTACATTTAGATTACGTTTACCATCATCTACCTCTCACTTAATGTTTTTCTCACTTAATGTAATCATTAAATACTGTATCACTGTAATCTTTAGCAAATCTCAAAATTAATATACTCTTTGTATTGTACTTTAAATTTGAATATTGTACTGTTTCATTTTGAATTTTTTTTGACTAAATAGAATAGAATCTTATTTACATGAACTTCAAAAGTTCGATTTAAGACTCATTATTTGTCGAACTGACTGTATCTCGGCTTCATCCAGCATGTATACATCGTAATTGGATGAAATTTGGTCTCAACGTTGATAAAGACTAACTCGATTATAACTGCACATGTAAATGTATTTTGTGGAGCAGGAAGACCTCAGGTGTGAGACAGCGTATCGGTTTTTGTTTCATAAAAAACAACAACCACCGTGATTTGCATATGCGGTTTGTTTATGTGTTTATTTACTTCTATTACCCCTGGTCAGATGTGTCTCCAGGGATAAATGTAAATACACGTGTGCAAACAAGCTCTCCTAGGCTGCGTACACACCCTTAAGAGACGTACACAAGCAGCATACGTACACGCTTAAACATTCAAGAGGCCTCATGTGTGTGTTCCTGCTCTAGGCCAGATGATGAGGACTTGTTTGCGATGGAGGCCAGCAGTGACCTCAGACGCTTAACAGAGAAGCTAGTGTACCCCTCCACCCCTCTGACACACACACAGACTCGCACAGCACAGTTTGTATACCCCTCCGCCCCAGCGAAACAGCACAGCATCTGTTATGTAAGTCACATACACGCATTGCCAGAGTTCATAGCGAGGTTCTCAACAGAGTTAGGCAGTGGACCTCAGTGACACCTCGTCCCCTCCATCTGGGAGGATCTCTGCATTGTCAGACACAAAAGAGGGCATCCTGGGTTTTACGTAACAGACTCACGTCTCAGGATTTTGGAGGCTCATTCCTCTTTTCGTCTTTTTTTGCACTGAATTGTATTTGCTCCACACTTACCTCAGATCTCTGAGGACGAAAGTGCTTCATTGTCTGGATCTGATCCTTTAAGACAAGGCTTTCCCTTGAGAGCCAACTTATGACATCAACTGAGCTTTCCTCTCATCCACAGTTACACTTTCCTGCACGCAGAGAACTGAAAAAAGGGTCTGTCAGGTGTAAATGTTCAGGTTGTTTGAGAGTGTCAGACGTGTTTTTAAAGGGATACTCCACTTTTTTTTGTAAATAGGCTCAACTCCCCCAGAGTTAAACAGTTGCGTTACCATTTTCGAATGCATCCAGCTGATTTTTTGAGAATTAGAAGAAAATCAGTAACCAGATAGTTTCTGGTCTCATTGACTTCCATAGTAGGAAAAAACATACTATGGAAGTCAATGAGAACAGAAACTGTCTGGTTACTGATATTCTTCTAAATAGCAGAAAATCGTCTGATTGCATTAGAAAACGGTAAAACTCAACAGTTTAACTCTGGGGGAGTTGTAAAATGAGCCTATTTAAGACCAAAATCAGAGGGGGAATTACCTGTTGAAATAGCAATGGCCAGTCAGACTGGAGCAATTGATTTGAGTCTGGACATGGATGTTGTTTTCACTTTGACAGAGGTGCTGATAGACAATACTTTGCTTTTAGAATGACTCACACACTCAATGTTGTTTTGAAGGTTATTAAAACATTTTTTTTTTAAAGTAAATTAAACTTTAAACAGGCGTGTTGTGATATTTAGGGGATGAAAATTGTTGGAAAAGGAATTACATTTTACCCGAGTTGTGAATTAGAGTTTGTAGTCTGAATTATTCATCTATCTATCTATCTATCTATCTATCTATCTATCTATCTATCTATCTATCTATCTATCTATCTATCTATCTATCTATCTATCTATCTATCTATCTATCTATCTATCTATCTATCTATCTATCTATCTATCTATCTATCTATCTATCTATCTATCTATCTATCTATCTATCTATCTATCTATCTATCTATCTATCTATCTATCTGTGACTCAGCTGAATGCGGCCATGGTACAGACATGATACGGAAAAAGCTGAGTGGGAAACATGGGCACATGGAAAGGCTCAGCTGCAAGTCATTGGAACTGGAAAAACAATTATCTTAATTTCGTATTGAGGGGATTCGTCCCAGTGCTAGGAGAGGCTGAGAAATTGTGAATGAGCGGTTCCATCCCCACTCTGCTGTCTTTGTAATGTAGTTGTGTCTTTTAGAAATGGAAATTCATGATCAGATTACACTACGGACCTGTCTCTGGAAATGAACATGCCCAGGGAGAGGACTCGTCACGTTATGACAGATGTGGAAAACGGAAGAGCGCTGCTTGATTTTCCACTTTCCAAAAAGCTTGGAAAAATTATTTTGAAGAGTCTCACAACAAGGGAAAGAAACAAAACAAAAAAAAAACAATAATGCCATCAAAAAGCGATTTACGCTTGTTTGCACAAATATGTGTGTTAGCGTGCTAGTGCTTAGTTTTTCCATGGGTAATATTTGGTATGGGGAAATCTGGCCTGTTTCTTTTTCCTTCAGTGATACCCAGAGTTTCCATGCCTGGAACTGTTAATAAGTGTTTGTTCTCAGCCCAAGTGTGTGTGGCAGACCCCAATTCCATGGCTGGAAAACCTAGTCAGAGCAAACTTAAAAAACAACAATTCGTTATCATTATTTACACTTCCTTTGTCTCCTCACTCAAAGAGAGCTAGAGATTTGCATGTGGGCGGATGTGTACGTGTGTGTGAGCGAGTCAGTCAGTCGCCTGCACTGTTGTGGTGTTGTAGCTACAGTCTTGTGGGAGTTGAGTTCACACCTTTGCATGACCACTTCCTCCAACGTCACTGACATAGTTCCGGCCTCAACAGTAGTAGTCACTGTCTGGATCTGAGCGTTGGAACCTGGGATGCTACCCAGGATTTTAAATTCAATGACTTTCTGTGATTGTAATTTTAGTGCTAAAATCTTCTCCGTTACCACAGTATCATCTTGAACATCAATGCATAACTGGACAGAAAGTATTATTAAATGCGTCAAAATCACAGGCTCTTGTTCATTCTACTTATATAATATCTCCTGTTTCTCTCTGATTTTAGCAGCTCCTCAGAGGTCCAAAACCACTTGAGAAATGTCGGAAAAATCCGTCCCCACTGAGCACACACTTGAGGCCCTTTCAGGGATCGAGACAGGCAGATTTAGATAAGAAGACAGAATTGATATACTGTTGTCTGACTCTTCTTATATCTCACGATCTGAATTTTTTTCGTGTTTAAATTTTTGTCTCAAAAATTTTAGTTTTGAGGTGAAAACAGGCTTCCATAGATACCCATTTTTGAGAAATTGAAAACATTGTCGCAGCCGCTCTGTCAAAAGATGTTGAATAATAATTCTTTTAGCCACCTCTTGCATGCTGAAAAGGACTGGATGGAATGGTTGCACTTTATAGCTGTACAATTCAAATAATTTTCCGGCGACAGTCTGTATAAATTTATTCCATTTACAGGAATAAACAGAAGAAAAGAAAAAAAAACATGTGAAAAGAGCGAAAATTCATCTTGCATTGGCCAGTCTATGTGTTAAAGGCACAAAGCCAGGGGTAAAGAGCAGCCGTGTACAGGAAATGGAGATGCTGTTATTTGACTGAAGATGCCATAATTATGATGCCACAGTGGCTTCCTCTCCTTCCTCGCACAGCTGTGAAAGTTCCACCCTCAGCACTTCAGCCAGACACCAAAGACGCTTTGTCTCTCTGTCAGATTCCTGGAAGTAAAGGCTTTAATCGCATTACACAGATAGGCCCAATTTGTGAAAAAGGCTTTACTCTGATAAAGATCTTAGCATCAAGGATTGTTTGCGGTTGGTGTCGTTAGAGCAAGACTCTGACGGTGTTTCTTTGGTGGGAAATGGCAATATGGCAATTCCTGGGAAAGTTGGCACCTGGACGACGTGACGAGGTGTGACTCTGGCTCTGTTATTGTGTGTGTGGGACACAAGCTACTTTACAAGCTCTTCCCACAAGCACAGCATAAAGACAGGGTCCTGTTTTTGGAAACACAGCCATGTCCTTAGGACTCAAGTTGCTTAAAAAGCTCTCCCTCCCTCTCTGTTTCCGCTGGATTATGTGGCCTTGACTGTAGTGGGCCACTTCAGTCCTGCACTTCAATATTAATGCACCAGGAGGCTTGCGGAGGGGGCTGTTATTATCTCCCGTGCATGTCTGTCTCCAGCAGAGTGACAGTTAAAGGGACAGGCGCCACAGAGCAAACAGGCTCGCTTTCTCTATGATGTGGGCCAGCCAGCAGAGCCCAGAGAAACACTGTGGAGTGACTGATTGATTTTCTTGGCCCCCAGGATTGTCCCCCGTGGCCTGTATTCACTCTTAATTATAGGAGTGGTTGGAGGGCAGGGCACTCTCTTTCCAGTTATAATATTATTCTATCGGGTCTTAGGGGAGAGCCGCAAAATGTCAAACTTTCTCAGCTCCGTTAATGGCTTTGTGATGCACTCTGATCATGGGTAAAATCCTCCTGTGTAGTTGGAAATGGAGCACGGTCGAGGTTGAATCAGCATATTGCGCTGTCTGCTTCACTTTTGCTGTGTGCGAGTGACTCGTTTGTGTTAACCACCGTAGGCCCTTCTCAGGAAACTCTTTGTCTTGACGAAGGGCTTTCAGTAGCGGCACAGTCTCCTTGACGCTGGTGTTGGTTTAAAAACAGCTCAGTGCAGACACAGCAGAGTGGATATCAAAGGCCAGAGAATGGTATGACCACGGCACTGTTATCCCTGTAGTGGTGAATCAGCACTTCACCCCGTCGAAACAGCGTTGCTCTGTGTTTGTGGTATAGCAATGCTAGATCCACTTTTCAGAAAAACAACAGGAAGTTTAATATACTCTTTGAGTTCCCTTAAGTGCTGTTAAGTAGGCCCACAACTCTTTCTTACTTTTAACAGCTGTGATACTCCTTTTCCTGGAAGTGTCTCTTGCTAAAAGTGTGATCATGAGTGATGAGTGCCAGAAGGACTCTTGCATTAGTTCCTGGACTAGGAACTGGTGTCACCATTGACCTATTTGTGTCACTGAAGTTTGTTCATTGTAAATGTCATTGGGGTTATGGAAAAGTCTTATGAGCAACTCCCCGAAACTCCTTGACTTCCTGTTAGACTGTCTGTCTGTCTGTCTGTCCATCCATCCATCCATCCATCCATCCATCCATCTGTTTTTAATCATTTTAATTCTACTTTCTTACATTCAAAGTTGACTTGCAATCCTGCTTGCTACTTAATTCAAAGTAAATTTAAATTTACAAATTGAATTTGAATTTAAAATCCATCCATTGTGCATAAACCTTTTTTTGCATATACTGAGAACACTGATTTCACTTTTTTTTTAGATATATTCTGGATATAGTTAGGTTAAAATAGAAGTTCAGAACCTGTTCTGGCAGTGACAGATTCTTTCTAGAAATACAGAAAGTTGTGCTTTGGAGATACAAAACTCATTTCTCATGGAAACTTGTCTATAAAGCTGTATTAAAATGTTTCTGGACAGCCTCGTTGACTGTGAGTTCATCCTGATGTATAGTAGGAAATATTATATACTCATTCTTCACGGAGTTGTGTATTGCAGGTTTCATGAAATTTCATCATAAATCAAGACAGAGAGGTTTGAAAGTCGGAGTTAGGTTTGCGGGTATGGAAGGAGTGGCGCCGTGTTATGAGACTGCTGCACAGGAAGTGCTGTTTACCCCCCTAGGAGAAAGCAATGGGTTATTGGTTAGAGGATACTGGTGAAAGCAGCTTGTTTCCCACTACAGGTCTATCAAAGACCATTACAGGAAGACCCTCTTCCTTCTGCAATACCTAATATCCAAAAAGAAAAAAATGCCCTGCATAACCTCAGATAAGTTAGCAAGGGATTGTACAGTATTTATTCTCCCATTACTTTCTAGCCAGTCATATTGAATGATGTATTTTCAGTGAAAACCAAAACCATGAAAGTTTCATTTTGACTGGTGCCAATGCTGATTGGGTGTTAATGGGCATTGCTGCCTCAAGTCTCCTGACACCTCAACCATGAGTTGGTATGTTTATATATGGTGGGCTTCTAAAAAAAAGATGCGTATGACTCTCGCAGGGTAATAGCACTGTGCGGTTGTGCTGCCCGAGCCCATCAATTACATAGCCGTAAAGCTCTCATTTCAGCCCCATAAGCTGCCATTGCTGTGTCAAAGTCCCCACCAAACTGCTAAAGTAAATTGGTGAAAAGGCATGTTAGAGAGAAAATGAGTGGAAACTGGACAGACGGGGCCTGGATGTACATGTATTTTACAGACTGACTCAGACACCAGCTCAGCGCCAGCTTTTTGACTTGTATAACAGCGTGGAGATTGGAACAGATAGAGCGAGCTTGACTCACGGTGTTATCATGGAGAATCTGCTCTTGTTTTTCTTTAGGAGAGAAAGGAGAGAGAAGAACAGAAGGACAAGTGGGCGGACTTGCCTTACATGGCAAAAGGCAGTTGAACCCAGTGACCTTGGTGTGGTCCTCAAGGAGAGGTTCTTCTTTGGCCCTCGGCCAGCGTGGATGCCGGGATGGGGTGTTCTACTAGCGGGTTCCTCTTGCTGTTCTCTCGTGTGCTAGTTACGGTTCAGTGTTACTATCACATCCAATGTAATGTGCTCAGCTTGTGTGATATGTCACACTTTCCCCGTTTCAATCTCAGGGGAGGATTCTCTTGGCAGCGGATGGACTCGAGCTGACGCTGGCACGGCTCCTCCGACACGGCCCCCCTCTTATCCAAAAAGAGTGTGCTGCTTGTGAAAGGGGTGACGGGGATGGTAACCGGTCCACTCATCCCCCAATGACGTAAATGTCACCTTCCCCTTTCAGTCTGGCCCTTAGAGTCAGATGAACTGCAAAGGGAAGGGTTGGAGAAGATGACACTGATTAGCTCACTCTGGGGGCGACTGTTGTGGCATGTGCAGGATGGCCGTGGCACTCTGTGATTTAATGCCCATTAAACACCATGTGGCACCAATTTGTTGCGGCCCAAATCCTGTCTCCCAATGCGCTGATTACAGAGCGAAAGTCTACACCTGCTTGATTGAGGAGATGCTCATTGTGTATTCTTGGTCGTGTGGCTCCACTGACTCTTTAGATAAACGAGCAATGAAGAGACAGCACTCCCTCTGTAACTTTTCCTAATCAACTTTGTCGCGTTCAGGGCTTTATAGCTCGTCTAAATTACAACAATCCATGACACTTAAATATTTTTGTTTCAGCAGTTTTGTTTGACTAGGAAAACTCTCGAGGTATTTGCCTCACGATGTTTCAAATTAGTCGTGAGCAATGAATCAATTTCTCGCCTTTTAAGACTGGACAACTTGTAAATCATTGAATACCTAACATAATTTTCCACAGGGGCATGTGTGTCTTTTATTATCTTGAAATTCTTGGAAGGCCTTTAAATTGTTCTTGACGTTGGAGCTGTCTGTGATAGAATGTTTGCTGTACACACAACCAGAAGTGAACCCTTCCTTAGTCTGCTGTAAAGATCAGACATATTAGTTAAAAAGCACAGAGAGCCATTCTTGCCACTTTTCTTTCAGATCTTGATTTTAGCCCATCATTGGGGCTAATTCGAGTACAAGTCAGCCTGTGTCGTCAGGAAATCCACTTAGCCCGATTTCCCGGCTCTTGTGAGGGGTAACATGACACTGGACCCCGGCTGTCAGGGGAACACTCACCGCCCAACAATAAAACAAGTGACTCTGATGTCATGACCACAACTATGCGCCGAATTCCTCACTGATGTACTCATCTATCAGAGGTGCTCTTTCCATTAGAACGCCCTGTCATGAAGAGACATGGGAATCAAAGGGTGGAAGGAACCAGAGGGGAGGGGGGGTTTCGGTGGGGGATTGTGTGCAGCTGGGGCTGGAGGAGAACAACAGAGCCTACTGATTTGTTTGTTTGCGCTGGGAGACATGTGAGGGTTTAACAGGATCCTTTCCTTTTTTTCTGCCTTCTTTTTTAAGACTAAGCTAAAGGAGGGAGCTGTCACCTTTGTTGCCTGTATCATTTGTCATATGTGCTTTCCAGTTTCCTTCCATAAATTTTTAAGTCGGCCCATTAAATATAAGGTAATTGCATTGTCTCTATATGGTGCCTGGAGCTACAAGTCCTATTAAAGAGAGACAAAGGCAGTGAGTGTTAAGAGTATTTAATAAAAAGTATGGAATTAATTATGGAGGAGGAGGAGGAGAACTTGCGATGCTGTGAGGGTCACGGGTGACATTTTAATGTTAGCGCCATTTGCTCATGGAACTGTTAATGCTGTGCATATCGATGATTTGACTGCTGTCGGGGCGATCTATTCTTGGTAGCAACCGTTCCTCCTCACCCTATTATTTGTCCCCAGCTGGGCTTCATTAAACCGACTTCCTCAAGTAAAAAGAGTCTCGGTTTTAGAAAGGATGGCGTCATGGTTTGTCAGACATCCTAGAGAATGCAATATGATACACAAGCAGAGGGAAAGAGATTTATAAAAGAGAATGAATACAAGAGGAAACGAAAGAGAGTGGTGAGTGCAGTGGAGGTGTCAGGCTGAGGCAGGTGCACCTGACAGAGTGCTCATTGGTTCCCATGGTTGCAGGGCTGGTACGATGAGTGGCGAGTCAGAATGATGACAGCTCCACTAGCCCCAGGGCCCCTTCTCCTCCGTGATACATTTAGCTTCTTAATGCCAACTCAAATGATCTTGCTAACTTTCCTGTATTACTCTGCATTAATTTTTTAGCATCCTGAATAATGTTGTGGAAGTGAGGCAACAGGAAGGCTCGTCGCCCTGACAAATTTTATTTAAAGGATGTGGTCGCTGACCACGTGCAACATTAGAGCCGGGTCAATGTAAATAAAGCTAAATGCACTAAGCTACACTCAGCTGCTTGGTTTTTTGAGCAGGATATGCTCGATAAACTGCCTGTATCTGAAAATTCTGTGACTCATGTACTGCAGACCTCTTGAAAGAAGTACATAAATAAAAGACAAGTCTGGCATTGTGCCTGTACAGCTTACGCATGCAACACACATTAAAAATAAAACTCGAATATTTAAATGAAGAACTGTTTAAATGTTTTGATATTTCATAAGATGCAACTGAACAAGTAGGACTTCCTCCTGGTTTACCAGGAGTTTGTGTTCTCTCACTCAAGTAAATGAAATGGATTAGGGTTGAAAAAGCTTCATAATAATATATATTTCCTGTGTCAGTTCTGTAATTCAATTCACTTTAAGACAAAGAGGCAGAAAATGGTATGAGGATGTTGTGAAGGGGGTTGGAAACTCATTTATGGCATGACATTATATGGCGCTTTTCCTCTGAAATCGTTTTGCAGAAATTACTCAGACCATTGAAATAGAAAATATGCATTCACTTGTCACTCTTTACATTTTAATTCACACGCTGTGGAGTAGCACAGGGCATAGTGTATGAGAGCTTTGACAAAATGTGCCACATGTCCTCAAGTACTTTCAAATGATAATTTCCAGGGAAAAAAGTGGAGGCATATAATTACAGGCAGTTATTTATACCCTGTACATCTCCAATTCATCGCCTGTTCATTTAGCTAACAGCCCTATGTTGGATCTCTATTTTGGATGCTTTTTTTTAAGAAATCATAATTGCCCCATCACAGCACATCTCCGTGGCAAGAATAATTTCTTTTTGCGAGTTCACCCACAACAGGTCGTCATGGGTGAGCTCCTTGGTAAAGTGTTTTGAGCAAGTGATCAAAAGCATCATAAGCCTACAGAGATCGTAGAAACCATTGGCATCAGTGGTGTTTAAGATCTATAGATAACAATGCTTTTGGGAAGAGCAGCCCCGACATTCAAGCTACTTGCTCAAAACCCTTTACCAAGGAGCTCCTTCACTGAGGCCCCGTCCACACTACTGCGTTTTTGTTTAAAAACGGAGACCTTTTGCTACGTTTGCACCTCCCGTCCACACTAAAACGGGAAAAACGAAGACGTAAAACGGAGAAGTTTAGAAACGCTGCAGCTGCGTTTTGCGTTTTGAAACTCCGGAGGGCGTTTTAGTGTGGACGAGACAAAACGGAAGAGTTTACAAACGATGACGCAGAGGCTCACGCTCGGCTCTATGATTGGGTGTCATCATCATGATGTGTCCTTCCCTGATTCGCCAACCACTGTTTACACCGGCGCGCGCATGCCCAGTGTTGGTGAATGGTCACGTGATCTGCGTTTTCAGTCGTTTTAATGTGGACGGAGATCAATTCTAATACGCAGACAAAACGCTGGTGTGGACGGAGATCGTATTCGTTTTAATTCTCTGTTTTTAAACGAAAACGCAGTAGTGTGGACGGGGCCTTAATGTGCATATCTCTCTGTTTTTAAAGAATTTTGAAGGAATTGTCATTTCTAAAATTTGGATAATTTATAGAGTTTAGTTATTAGCGTTTAATGAGTGGTAGACAATGTGAGTTATAAAAGAATAAAAACATAATTTAAATTGTGTTCAAGCAGCACAGTTCGGTAAATACATCAGTTCCTGCTCTAATTAATATACTTTGGGGCCTGTAGTGGGTTTATGGGCAAAAATTCTTGAAAGTCCAATTTCATTAACCAACATATACTTAATTTTATGCATACTCTTTAAGGTTGATTATTTGTACCTTTTCAGAAACACATTTTGTTATAAAGATATACTAAACCTGCCTTATACTGGCATCAAAAGAAGTCTGAGGTCTTGATTTGGTGTGCAGTGCGACATGTGAGTCCTAGAGAAAAGGGTTTTTTTCTGTTTTTGCGGGTGAGAGGAAGTGTTGCCTGTGTTTACCCTGGGTGAGCTCCACTGCAGATTGTGATGCAACCTCACGGAAATGTCTTGTTTTTCTGGGTTAGCTGAGCTTGTCTTAGTGCAGCAGAGCAGCATAATGGTGTTTGTAATATCTCCAGCCCTGGGGCACATTTTAGATTGTGGGGCTGAAGAGCACAGCTTGGCTGCATTCACTCCAAGACAGGGAGCATAAAAACACGGTGAAGCATGCTTCTCTAGATGGGCTTTTGAAGAGCAGGCCTTAAAAGCACTACAAAGGCCAAGCTAATTGTTTAACTAAAAACTAAAACTATAAGGCCTTTGTCGGGGAGGCTTTTTCTGTTATCTTTTTTTTTTTGTCATTGAAAAAAGGATGTGCAATGCATTCTAATTTCACTGTTGTTTATAGTATTTATGCTATATATATATACACTCACCGGCCACTTTATTAGGTACCCCATGCTAGTAACGGGTTGGACCCCCTTTTGCCTTCAGAACTGCCTCAATTCTTCGTGGCATAGATTCAACAAGGTGCTGGAAGCATTCCTCAGGGAGTTTGGTCCATATTGACATGATGGCATCACACAGTTGCCGCAGATTTGTCGGCTGCACATCCATGATACGAATCTCCCGTTCCACCACATCCCAAAGATGCTCTATTGGATTGAGATCTGGTGACTGTGGAGGCCATTTGAGTACAGCGAACTCATTGTCATGTTCAAGAAACCAGTCTGAGATGATTCCAGCTTTATGACATGGCGCATTATCCTGCTGAAAGTAGCCATCAGAAGTTGGGTACATTGTGGTCATAAAGGGATGGACATGGTCAGCAACAATACTCAGGTAGGCTGTGGCGTTGCAACGATGCTCAATTGGTACCAAGGGGCCCAAAGAGTGCCAAGAAATATTCCCCACACCATGACACCACACCACCAGCCTGAACCGTTGATACAAGGCAGGATGGATCCATGCTTTCATGTTGTAGACGCCAAATTCTGACCCTACCATCCGAATGTCGCAGCAGAAATCGAGACTCATCAGACCAGGCAACGTTTTTCCAATCTTCTATTGTCAATTTCGATGAGCTTGTGCAAATTGTAGCCTCAGTTTCCTGTTCTTAGCTGAAAGAGTGGCACCCGGTGTGGTCTTCTGCTGCTGTAGCCCATCTGCCTCAAAAGTTCGACGTACTGTGCGTTCAGAGATGCTCTTCTGCCCACCTTGGTTGTAACGGGTGGTTATTTGAGTCACTGTTGCCCTTCTATCAGCTCGAACCAGTCTGGCCATTCTCCTCTGACCTCTGGCATCAACAAGGCATTTCCGCCCACAGAACTGCCGCTCACTGGATGTTTTTTCTTTTTCGGACCATTCTCTGTAAACCCTAGAGATGGTTGTGCGTGAAAATCCCAGTAGATTAGCAGTTTCTGAAATACTCAGACCAGCCCTTCTGGCACCAACAATCATGCCACGTTCAAAGTCACTCAAATCACCTTTCTTCCCCATACTGATGCTCGGTTTGAACTGCAGGAGATTGTCTTGACCATGTCTACATGCCTAAATGCACTGAGTTGCCGCCATGTGATTGGCTGCTTAGAAATTAAGTGTTAACGAGCAGTTGGACAGGTGTACCTAATAAAGTGGCCGGTGAGTGTATATATATATATAAATTACAGAAAATGTATTTCTCAGCCATAGACTGCTGGCCAAGATTCAGTCTTGTCCAGGCACGATGGAGTCCAGTGGTTGTCGTTTGGGTTCTTTGCTATATTATTATCTTTAAGGCCCTTTTTGCTATTTGAATGTCTGTGTAGTTAAAAAGGCAACAATTTTTTTCTATTTATGTCATGGATTTTTTTATTCTGTCAGATTGCCAATCAATATAATTATACCTAGTGTTTGACTATGGTTTGTAAAACTGTTGTTGGACTTTTGCCATTTCATAAATCTTCAAAAAGTGTTCAGAGTAATGTGCAAGATACACTGCACAACCATTCGGATGTCAAAGGAAATGCTAAACATTTTGAATTTGTATCGCCATGTGTCATAATACTTTGCATATATTATCCCACAGATAGGCTCTTTGTTCCAATATTGTTTTGTGCATAAACACATCAGAGGATTCATATTAATAGAGCAGGATTGCTCCAAGGGGAGTGGAAATATTGTTCTAGCAGATGCTCAGTTCCAGAATATTTATTCAATATGAAGAGCCTTCAGCTACTCTGATAGTGTCTATATGGTCCCATATCACACATTATCATTAAACTTGTTTCGTTTTATTGTCTCTACAGTGGTCTGCATAATCTCAGCACCCTGGCCAGGGGATCTTACTTGCCACCCCACTGCCCAGCCTTCACCTGCCTAACCCAACTACCATAGAGGAAGCAGCGTGAGGCCTTTACCCTGAGAAACAAGCAGATCCCAAAATTACAGAGAACCTTTGGGTGAGTTTACAATGTCACGCCACACAAGAGCAAAGACTGCAGGATGCAGAATATCTGGGAGTCCATGAAGGTCCCAGGTGTTTAATATGGAAAAAGTTGAAAAGCGAGGTTAGGGAGACACATGTTCTGCGGGCTGTACATCTGGCGGGACCGTGTGCTGAGGTTGCATGCCTCACAGATGCAGTAGGAAGATAAAAGTGCATCGCTGATGATATCTGATTTACTGTGGCTAATAAAACTCTTGATTAGCATCTAAGTGCAATCATATAGATGCATCAATATTTAAGAGTGCCTTTATTAAGTTTAAAGATCAAAGTTTATTTTGGTATCAATTCCAGTTTTTAGTCTAAATGTATCCATTTTTGATGGATAGTATAGGCTAGAATACACTACATGACTTTTAAATCCACTTGCGTATTTGGTAAATGGTTACAGAGAAAAACTAAACATTATACACTTAGCGACTGAGGATTTCCATACTACAAGACTTTCAAACCATTTTAAGCACACCAAACTCAGAATCATAGACCTCATTGCTAGTGTTGTAAAATCGCTCAAAATAAAAACGTTGATATCCTCTGACTGAATAGAACCAGTCTAAAGCTAAAAGAAATCATACATAACGTCCTTTTCTGTTAAGTCTGACAACTCTGGCCAAAACCTACAGATTGGCTCTATCTAGTTTAGGCAACTATCATCAACGAGTCCAGACTGTAAAATTCTGGGTATAAGTTGTGCAGTGTATTCCAGCTAAGTTCAGTCCCCTATAACAGAACAAAGATCTGACCATTGAATCTTTTCCACAGTTCTATGATGTTTTTGTGGACACAAGAGATGCCGGTGCTTCAAAGCCTGAGCCGCAAACAGTGACGATTTATTTTCAGTGGTGCTTAGAGTAGGGACAGCCAGACGTCCCAATCATGCATGCTCGCCCACCAGTTATTAAGCTTTTAACCTCGGACAGTGAATAGAGTCATTTATTTGTTTTACTCCAAGAGGCCAGGGCACACTTGTGGCAGATGTTTCAACTCTTCCACTTGAGATCACAACCTCCAGATGCTCTCTCTCTTGTTTTGCACCTTCTCTTTATAGAATTTTGGCAGTGGATATACTTATGAGGTATACTGTTCCACTTGCTTTGGCCTAGTCCTGTGCAGCACCTTCTTTTTTGATGTACTTGTGTCCAGTAAGCTGTGGGGAGATCTTCATGTGGCTGAAGGGTCGACGTGTGTTAGTTTACCCGATCCAAGCCCCTTTAAAGGTAGAGCCAAGCTAAGACCTCCTTTGGAGGCAGTCAAAACCTTTAGGTTTTGTGATTTTAAATGTCACTAACTGGCCACAGCTTTTACATTTATGCATGCTTCAGTCTACTTTCTAATGTAGGTAAGAGGAAGTGAAAAAACAAGGACGCATTTCAATGTAGCACAATGTTGTAAGTGGGGAACCAGTAAGAAAGAGAATTAATCAGTGCCTACACAGCTGTTTCCTGACATTTCTGCAAAATGTTGTGGAAAATTTAATGAAGGCTAGCTTGTAATGGTTTCAAGCTTACCCGGTGGAAAATATGACAGTCTTTCCATAGACAATTAAGACCAACATGAAGCCCTGTTTTTCACTTTTTTTGTCCGTCTTTCCTTCCATCGGGCAGTGTTCTGTGTTGAAGCCAAGGCTAAATGGAAACATGTACATTAAAACAGATACAGCTGTGGAGTCTGAAAAACCCCTAGGATTGTTGGCGCTTTGCTAAGCAATCTAAGCAATGGCACCTACAGGAAGATTTAGTTTCAAATCACCCCCCACCGCTCCTCGACAGTCTGCAAGGCGGCCATGTTTTTAAACACCACCTCCAGGAATGTGTCATAAATCCATCTAATGACCAATACATGGTGCTGATGATCTTTTCTCCATTTACTTCCATGACGTTTTCCTGCATTGCACCAGTCCACAAATATGCAGCTCTTGTTTTGGGACCTGGTTATTCATAGAGAATGTTTTCATCTGTGCCGTTTTCAATTATCGAGCTATTCTGTAATTATGTTGCTTTGCATTAGACTGCTGCTGTGCCTTAGAGTCCTCGATTAGACCTCTATGCCAGACCAGGGTGCATTTTTTTTTTTTTCCTTCCAGGTCCCCACTTTCTCCACTGGCCAGTCTGGTCACTAATATGATTGGTAACAGTATCTCGTGCTGGGGGATAGTGGTTGGGCTTTCAGAGTGGCACTTAAATTAGACATGACCTCATGTTGAAAGGGATTTATTCTTTCCTTAATAGCTGTTGTGTTTTCTATCAGCAGGCACTGCCTTCTGACCCGACACCCACAGCAGCACTTTGATTGTGGTATTGTCCCAATGTAGACCTCTTTGGTGACAGAGAAAGAAGATAGAAAGAACCGCTGCTTCATCAAATAGATATCAGTAGCTTTTTTCAATATCAGGATGTAAATGGTGGAAATAATCACTGGGCACTTTCTTAACTGCTGTTACATGTTCATCAAGATAAATCGCAACATTTCCTAAACTGAGACAGTGCTAATGTCTTATTTAATGACTGATGTCAAGGCCCAGTCAAATTTTAGCGCATAGCAATTTGTTGAGAGAGCAGCCGTCTGGACAGATGATGTTATTTAAATAATCACCATTGATATGATTATAATGACAAGCTAATGGATAATGTGTCCTTTCCGCTGTCGTATCTCAAAACTAATCAGAGCCAGCGAGTGTTTTCTCCCTCTTCTTTATGCCGTGATATTGTCCTTATGAAAGAATTGCCCATCATTTCCATGAATGTGAGACTGTTGATGCTTGATTTTTCCGGTACATTCACTCTCTCACTCTCGCTGAGTCGCTGGCATCACAGCTGCTAGATAATTACACATTCGACCAAATGTCTTGAAGGGTTGTATGCACCTCGTTTCCGGCTGCGCACGGATCACAGCAGCTCTGCCATCCCTCTCGGCCCACACAGGCAAAGAATTGGATGGGCTGGGTTGTGTAACTGAAGCCCCTTTCATAACGCAATTCATCAACACCATAACTCTGCATGGTATTCATGCCTTCTCCACCCACACAGGAACAGTCACCCACTCTCCTCACCCCGTCTAGAGATGGCTGGAGATCCTTCCCACGCATGCTTTCTCTCTCCAGTGCACACATAAATGTTCAGGCTCTCCTGTAAATAGTTTTAAAAATACTTCCTCTGTGCTTTAATGGCTTTTTCCTCTGCTCCGTATAGCTTTCAAAGACTCGTTTATCTGTCTGAATTTAATATTGTTATTCTGTTCATTTGGGACGTCGCAATATACCGGAATTGGCATTGACCGTAGTATTTAAAACGAATAGTACACATATTATTATATGATAAACAATCCAGCAGCAGTATCAACATCCCAACGTACATTAGGTGGCGGTATTGCAACTGAACACTGGTTGCCATCTGTCGTAATACACAAGCAGACACAGCGCGTAGCTGCTACTACTACTGTGTAAAGGCACGGACTGATCTCATGAAATGGCGTGTGTATGACGCCAAATCGTATTTCAATTTTTGGCGTGCTATCAACACGCATAATCGCTTTTCAGCGTGTTTATCAACGCCGTTGACTTAACGTTACATTACTGTATATATAAATATATGACCTACCCCAACCCCGTCCCTAAACCTACCCGTCACTGGGCTTAATACCATTTATGAGTCTTCCCCTACCATCCTAGGAAAACAAATATCGCTCCCCAGATATAACATTTTTCTTCGTTTCGCTCGGACATTTAACAGCGTGTACATACACGCGGAATCACTCAGACATTTAACGGCGTAGACATACACGCGGATAGCTCAAAATGCATATAGATAACACGCCACTTGACTTGAAAGGGCGTGTATGTTTACGCAAAAGTCATGATGTCATGTTGAAAGGCAGGTAGTCAGATATGACAGGAATTGTGACGCTATACAGGCAATAAATCTCTGGTATTTGAGCTCTGGTCTGAACTGCAAGTACGGCTGTATTTTTTCAAACTCCTATCGATCCTCCTATTTCCTACTTTCAGAAGGCTTTGAAGGCATTGTAGCTATTGTTGCGTAGCGAGTTATGGAAGTCCTGTGCCCTTGGAATGTGATTGTGATATTGCCGATGTGTAGAACTCCCCTATGCTGACCATCTGGACATGATTTTAACAGGCCTGTGTCTCTGCACTGGCCTCTCACCCGGCTGCATGTGGAGTTGGATGAGTCGCCTGCCCAAGATTCAACTTTGGAGTCTTAATGAGGAGTCAGTATGACACTCCAGGGGGCTGACTCACACACATTTTGGGTGATACATCCTCTGCTCCTGCTAACACAGACCAAAATCACACAGTAAAAGTTGCTGGATTAGCAAAAAGTGAATCTTGCGGGGAGCTGAGATAAACTGCAAAGACGAAAGTTCTGTGCGAGTGAAGGAAAAGGTAATGTGAGGATAGCATTAGTGGGCCATAATTCAGGATTGTCAAAGAAATTTCCTTTATTTGAGCAAACGGACGGTGGATTTATTCAGTTATAGGAAGTTAAATAAAAGAACAGCTATTGAGATCCTTCCAGCATGCAGTCGAGGTTGCTTGAATAATTGCTTTGAATAGACATGTGCCAGTTCCTTTAAAACCTTTATTGTGGTGTCCATACTTCAATCTATTTTCAGACTCATTTTCAACTGCTCTGTGCCAGATGATAAAGCTCGGTTGGAGTAGTAAAAGTTGCCTCCATCACTAATGAGTTGGGATAGCTGGAACAAGAGCCATGGAAAATCAACTCAGCAACCTCTCCTCCTCTGCAAGAGTAGTGGTATTCGTGCACACTTGAAATTCCCTCATGGCAGTAAAGTTCCTCTTGAGACAACCAAGCAAGGTGTAAGCAAAATTTAGATGCATGACAACAAGACAAATACAAATAAGGTGCAAAATAAAGTTTAAGGGAGTGACCACCATTTCTTTAGCAGTAGGAATTTGTCACTATAACCTCTATAACCACTGAATTGAGACAATTAGCAACTTGTTGAATTATTCAGTGTCTGTCCTACAAGGAACAACAATTGTCCCACTTTGGACTCGAAATGAGATCTGGCTTGTGTACCTCCCAGCATCGTGGCTGTGATGTCATGGGGGAGTAGACAAAAGGTGGAACCCAATCTCTGGAACATACCGCTCAGTGTCCAGGTGCACCTCAATGAACTACATGATCTAGTAACACTGTCTGCCTCCAAAGAGTCCATTAGCTTAAGTATGTAAACTACAGTCACATACATATTTCCTAATTCTTTGAATCATTTGAACTACTGAATTTTCAGATCTTTGTACTTCTTTTGTATCTTTATACCAACATATCACACCATAAGGGCTTTGGACTGCAAAACCTCCCTTTAAAAGTTGGGAGCAGTAAATGGACAAGCTTGACTGAATTACTCTAGTTGTTTACTGCTATAACCCTGTAACTTTGGCTGGAGCTAAACAGCCAGGCAGCTGATAATCACAATGCCTATTATAGAGTATGACTCAGAATATTTTAAGAACATACTTTGGCAAAATACCCTTTTTTTTTTTTTTTTTTTAGGTCTGCTCCTATTTTATTATTTATTTAGTTATTAATTTATATATTTATTTGTTTCCTGATGGTGTCCTGTGGTGAACTTCTGGGAGATTAGGCAATTCCACTGCATAATGGCTTTAAATTCGATGGCACTAAAAAGACAGGGAGTCTCCCTTCAGCTGAAAAGGATATCCAAATGGCTTAGAATGTGACATAATGCTGCTCCAAATCCTTTTAGGACTGCTGCACCATGCAGCACTCCTTGACAAACAGACTTTGAGAAAAGACTGATGTTAATCCTTTCACTGGAATCTGACAGCAGAACTGTAAAATGC
The DNA here is from genome assembly GCF_016745375.1 of Pimephales promelas. The sequence goes on from NW_024121432.1 coordinate 8,356,627, forward strand.
ATAATCCTTGCATTAGATTAGGTGGTGTATTTTTTATTTATGAGCAAGTGTCCTCATAAAAGTTTTGATGTTCTTTATTATACTGGTATTGTGTATCCAGTGTGGAGGCCTTGCTGTGGCCCGAGGCTACAAACCTCCTACACTTTGTATGTTTCAATGGGGCAGGAAGATGAGTGGCATGGCAGACGGCAGTGTACTGATCTCAGCCATGCAAGGATCACAATAATCTTTGGGTTTAAACAAGTTTCATAATCATCTAACAACATGGGGTGGTTGAAAAATATGTTTTGAGCAATGTGTGTGAAACAGGACATACAGTACTGTAGATTCATAGGGTCAACAGTAGCAGATAACTTCATGCCATGTCATGTTAGATTTTTGTAACCTCTTTTGGTTTATATAATATGACTTAGTCATGCAATTCCAAATTCGGATTTCCTGTGAATAGAGGCAGTGCTCTTATCCTCTTCACAGTGTGTCCCACACGTGTGCTCTCAAATTGAAAGCACATCCTTTTGCCTCTTAAAAATATGATTAAAGGGGTAGTTGATTGCGATTTCACTTTTTTCATTTTAAATAGTGTGTAATGTTGCTGTTGGTGAATGAACAGTGTCTGCAAAGTTGCTGTGCTGAAAGTTAAGCAGAGATATCGTCTTTTAAAAAAGTTTAATGCTTACAAAAACGACTCCAATGGGACTCCAGCATGTATAATTTCAGACATAGTCTAATGCTTTAGTTTTATCAAGGACGTTATCAAATCCCAGTGCTGGCTTTAATAGCCACTTAGTTATGTTATTTCGTGTGTCTATGACAAATGCGTACAAACATTTTGGACCTGAATTTGTAATTATGTACTAATTTTGTAAATGTATTTTCCATGTCTACTTTATGACGTAATTTTGCGATTTGATTGAGGACGTAAACCAATGTCAACGCTGTTTGTTTTTAGTAGCCAGTTAGTTTGATGCCTATTTTGTGTGTATAAAGTTTAAAAATATATATATATATATGTAATCGCAACAGCAAACTTCAGCTGAATAGATGAACGGTTGTTCATTATATGGATAAAACAATAACTTAAAAAACAGTATTACTCTGTCATTTATTCAGTTATATTAAATGTTTAATCAGGAGAAAACCATATCTCAAAAGCTAACAAGCAGCAGTAGCATTTTCAAGTAACAGCGTATCAAAATTATTATATAATAATAGAATAGAATAGAACATAATAATAATAATAATTACCATTCATAAACGTTTTGTAAGAGCCATGTTTGGGGAGGTTCTGCTTGACTCTCTTCATCGCCGCTTTCTGGGTCTGATTCTGGCTCAAACTGATGCGGCAGTATGACACCATTATTTACATTTGACCTGAGCACATGCAACTTTGTCCCGTAAAGGTAATGGCTGTGAAGTTTCTGTACAACGTGCACTTCACAGTTTAGCCAATTACAACACCCCAGCCCAACTAACCAATCTTAGCCCATTGCCTGTTTCTGAGGGAGTGGTTTCATGGAATCAGAAAGTCAACCGGTCGTTCAAATGACAGGGGAGAAAGCGGTTTATAATAAAGGTGAAATTTATGAAAAATAAGGCTTTAAAAAAATAAATAATAATAAATAACACATATCTGTGCAGCACAGTACTACTTAAATCATGTATTGACACTATAGAGCTACGAAACAAGCATGAATGATAAAGTGCATGATGATAAAAATAAGTTAAGTGCAATAAGCAGCAAAATAGAACACATTATTGAATGCAGTACAGTTGACTTTACAGTTGACACACCCATAGATCAAGCAAAAGATAAAAGCACCTGTTGAAAAATCATGAAAACTTTTTTGGGTCGGTTTTGATTAAGTGAACGGAAACATTTGGGAGAAGACCGGATTTCAATATATTGGATCCTTTTATAGGTCTTGGAGTGACATCAGCTAGTATCTGTAGCAGTATCTGTAGTTCCATCCTGTGTCAATGTTCTGAAAGCCTCACTAATATACATAATCGGGCAGAAATTTTGTTGTGCATGTTGTTGTAGAAAACAATGCCTGACAAAGCTGCTATACATTTAAAATCACTGCTTTTAACAACAACTGAGGAGTTCAACAACTCATGGTTTGTCTTGGTTTGTGAACACATATTTTCCTGTGTCAGGCATAGAAGAAATATGAAAACAAAATTAACCAAAAGTTAATGTTTCAAGTGCTATAAATACCAGTGGTTTTTCTGGCCTGCTATTTTTAGTGCTCACATCGCCTTCCAGACACCAGCGTCACACAGTTTCCTCACTTATACTCAGGCAGCGCTGTCTGTTGCAATCAGAATGAGGCTAAAGATGTGTATGAGATTAAAATACACATCATACAGCGGCTTCCCTTTAAAAACACATCCATGTTCTATTTATTGCTTTTATTGCTGTAAAGTTGTACAAAAAGTTGTCTAAAGTTGTACTGTATATTGGTGTTGTATTTCGGTCTGTAATGCTCCCACCTTTGTCCTTAAGTGTTCACAGTGTTCATGTTTTTAAAAGCTTAGAGAACTCTTAAGGAACAAAATGCTTAGAGTTTGCCCTTTAAACACCCACCCACACTACTTCGAATGTCATTTGCATTCCTTGGGCTATTTTTAAATGTTTGTGTCACTTTAGGAAATGAGTGGGCAATGTTGTTAATGATGACTCACGAGCAGAGGGAGGTGGCAGCTCCTCTGCATCAGTTCATTGAAAACTCTCGACACACTTGCTAGGCAAGAAGTGCACATCTGTGCAGCTGCCTAGATATCAAAATAAATAAAACAAAAAGCAAGATGTAATTGTAGTATGATGAGGAAGAGTCACATGATCAACCACCATACTGTTTTGTTTAGACATAGAGTAATATGACTTTTTTAGATATAAACTTTCAAAATCTTAAGGTAGTAGTGTTAAATGTAGTACTTACTTTAATACATTTAGAATCTTTGTCTAAAAAGCAATATTTAAACTTTGGTTTTATTTTCTCTCTCTTATAGATACTGAAACATTGGAGGTCTTTAAACAGAAGAGGAACACGTTTGGATGTAACAAGTGAACGGACTGCTGAAATGAGTGATGGAAAGAACCTGGCCTGATTGTCACAGAGGGACATAATTTATATTTTAAAGTGGAGCGACACTTGAACTATGGAAGTGGAAGGACCTTTTATTTAGGAGTCACTTAAGTAACTCATCTGGCATGACAGCGTACATGAATGAAATATAGCAAACAGCCATCTTAAGAAACCCCATTGAAGTAATAATAAAAATGGAGCCACATGAACCTGCCATTGGCCAAAAATGCACCAAGGAGCAACGGGACAAGAACCTCTTACAAAGAAAATGGGTCTCTGAGCCTTCTGCTGTAACAAAAAGAAGTACCTTTGCAGATCCAGATGTTAAAAGACACTCGCATCGTGAGCAAAGTCTTACTAGTGGGACAAGCCTTGCAAGCTCAACTCAAAAGTTTAGCTCTGGAAAGCTGATGTCATCTGCAGTGACACACTCATCACAAGAAAGTCAATTTCAACAGGTTTTTCCTCGGCCTTACTCCTACCAATTGCCACATTCATACCCGCAAGAGCCTTTCCTTGGAGGTGCAAAGCCACAACCTGGGTTAGAGGCCTGGCCTTTCTCTGGTCAACTGCAACCAGATGATATGTTTCCTATTCACTCCCGCTCTCATGGAGTATTTCCCCGTCAGAAGTCTCCAGCTGGTTTTGGCCAGTTTCCCCAATCTGGACCCGAGCAGCCAGATGAAAGTCATAAGAAGGAACAAAAACCCAAGAAGCCAGGAAAGTACATATGTCACTACTGTGGCAGGGCATGTGCTAAACCCAGTGTGCTCAAAAAACACATCCGGTCCCACACAGGGGAGCGTCCTTATCCCTGTGTTCCATGTGGTTTCTCATTCAAAACCAAGAGCAATTTGTATAAACATAGAAAGTCTCATGCTCATGCTATCAAAGCAGGACTTGTTCCGTTCTCTGAGCTAGCAACTCGAACAGACACTGATCAGGCATCTTCAGTTGGGGAAGCAGAAGCACACTCTGATGGTGAACAAAGCACAGACACTGATGAAGAAACTGCAGAAGGGGCAATGTTCCCTGAAAAACGTAGCCCCCAGATATCATTCGAGTCTGACAAGAGCCAAATGGAAAGGGGACCAGCATATGCAGACCCTGCAGAGGAACTGTCCGTGGCATCTATGAAAGTGCCTATCTTAATTGTTCCAAAACAAGGGGTTCCATCACCTGCCACAGAGTGTCCCCAGTTTACAGACATTAAAGGTTCAGTTATTGGTGGACAGATGGGCAGAGGAGATGAGTCTCATACAGTGAAACAGAAACTTGCCTTAAGACTCACTGAGAAAAAGGACCAGGATTCAGAGCAGTCACAAAATCTCTTAAGCCCCCACAGCAAAGGTAGCACTGATTCTGGCTATTTTTCCCGCTCAGAGAGCGCTGAACAGCAGATCAGTCCACCCAACACCAATGTAAAGACATATGAAGAGATAATGTTTGGAAGAACTTGGTACCACAGAACCAACTCCAGATCTAGACAATCAGTCACAGTTGGGATGGTAGCTATTGCTAGTCAAGACACTAATATCAACAAGTCTAGTGCCATGCAGGAGTTGGCCATGGGAAAGATATCAGAGGGTCATGTATTTTATCAAAGTGACTTTGCAGAATTAGTTGCTGGATGTGACCCAAAGCATTATCATGTTGGCTCTTGCCAAACTAACACAGGTCTTCTTGAAGCACCCTCCGATTCAGGGCCACTTATTAGAAGCAACTCAATGCCAACACCTTCTCCTACCAACCTCAATGTCCCACCAAGTCTAAGAGGGAGTCACTCATTTGATGAGATGATGACCCAAGATGACGTCTTTTACACAGCAGCTGTGGGTTAAAGAGGTTAAGGAGACAGGGTGCATTTGAACACTCTGCCCAAGAAGGGCATGGAGAGTCTGAGAACTATGGGAAGATCACAGGTCTGATCTCAAGTTTGAAAATGGGAGAGAGGGGGTCTTTGATGCCAGAATTTAAAGGCTCTGGCTCAGAAATGGCATGCCCAGAAGTACGTACAGCATACCCTTCATATGGTACAACCACAAGAAAACGGCGCATGAAAAAGAGTGTTGGTGAAGAAGAAGATTGCCTTGGACAAGATGATGGCAGTCAGACTGGCTCTACTGAAATGACAGGGGACTATGACCTAAGACAAGGAAGTCAAGATTCTGCCAAGACTGCTCCTGCTAGTAAGGGATCCATGTTTAGAGCACACAGTCCATCAGACAGTTTTGAAAGAGGCTCGTGTATAACTCCAGAGGATGTGGTACTTGTTCAAGACTCAGACACAAAGACTGCTGGAAATGTAATATCTGTCATTCAACATACTAATTCGCTGAGCAGGCCAAACTCATTTGAGAAGACTGAATCCATTGATCATCCATTTTATCAGCCAGAAAAGCATGCAGGACATCTTTCTGAGCAATCAGACACAGACATCATTGATGATGTGCAGAGCCCTGAATCTCATCATAGATCAGAAAGCATGGAACATCAGCAGCAGGGTGACAATGAGCATGGATCTTTCTCTAACCCATTGTATCATATGCCCCACAAACTTGTACGACAACCCAACATTCAAGTGCCTGAAATAAGAGTTACAGAAGAGCCTGACAAACCAGAAAAAGAACCTGAAGTACCAGTGAAAGAACCAGAGAAACATGTTGAGGAATTTCAGTGGCCACAAAGGAGTGAAACATTGTCCCAGCTTCCTGCAGAGAAGCTACCCCCAAAGAAGAAACGTCTGCGTCTCGCAGATATGGAGCACTCTTCTGGGGAGTCAAGCTTTGAGTCCACTTGTACTAGCCTTTCAAGAAGCCCTAGTCAAGATAGTAACTTATCTCATAGCTCAAGTTTTTCAATGTCTTTTGACAGAGAAGAAAGCATCAAATCTGTGTCCCCAACTAAACAAGATGACTTTGCTAAGCAGTCTGAGTACTTAACTGTTCCTGGCAGTGGCCATTCTCTGTCTATACCAGGCCATCATCAAAGAGAGATGCGACGCTCCTCATCAGAGCAGGCACCCTGTGCTTTGCCCACTGAAGTACCAGAAATACGTAGTAAGTCATTTGATTATGGAAGTCTTTCAACCGGTTCAAGACAAGGAGAAGTCTATGCAAGTGCTTCAGCTATGAAGGAGCGTAGACGAGGTTACTTGGTTAGACAGGCATCTCTCAGTGTTTATCCTGAAGTAGTGGTTCAAGAGCCAATCTCAGAGTTGAATATCAAACAAGAGCATTCTGACCATGTTTCTCAAGCTGCTCCAATTGGTACATCCTATTGTGTAACTAGTGACATGGCAAGACCCAGAAGAGCTACACAGTCAGTTCTAGGATCGCATCACTTGCTGCAACAAAGCATCAGTGAGGACAGCCAATCTGAGGATCTTTTCCAGAACGCTCCTCGTTTGCCTGCGCAGCTTTCATCAGATAGTGAGCATTCAGTGCATGAGCACATGACCCAGGATGTAATTCAACACTCTTCACTTCAGAGCAACCTGGCAACCTCACCCTTTTTGCCATTTCAGCCAATGCTCTGGCATTCTGAATCAAAACAAAGGAATAAGCAGCACCTGGCGTTCCAGACACATCAGTTACAGAAACTGCATATCAAACAGCCAAATCTACAGCCCATTATACAGAAACCATACCAACCTCCTCATCAAATTCAAGTGCAAACAGACTCAAAAACCGATGGGGCAAGTCACAACTATCCATATCCCTCAAGAGCCTCCCCACAGCAGCTTGGGGTCTTGTCATCTAAAGTGCTGACAACAAGCTTCTTACAACAAGTTCAGCCTATCTTTGCTACTCAAAGTGCAGGTTCACAATCATCACTCCCTGGAATGCTGGTCCCAGTCAGGATCCAGACAAATGTGCCATCGTATAGTAGTGTTATGTATACAAGTGTTTCACAAATTCTTGTCACTCATGCTCAGAGCACAAATTCTATCAGAGTTCTATGCACAGACAATATGTCGACAGCTTCACTTCCAGGCACTGCATCAAAGCACCAAGTTGGCATCAATTTATCCAAAATATTAGGACATTCAGAAGGGTCCTTAAATTTCCCAATATGGAAAGTTCCTGAATATTTACCAGGGAGCCTTAATACTGGAATTCCTTTGTCTCTGACGTCAGGAACTATCTCTACTACAGATGCTTCTTCTAGTATCGGGGGGAGCAAGAGAATGTTGTCGCCAGCTAGCAGTCTTGAGCTTTTTATTGAAACCAAACAACAGAAACGGGTTAAGGAAGAGAAGATGTATGGACAGATAGTGAAAGAGCTTAGTGCAGTTGAGCTGAGCAATTCTTGTGCACCGAAAGATAAGTCCCCCAATCCTGAATTTTCAAAGAGAGATGACTCCATAGATGAACAAGAGAGGATGTCCTCTTCCCCTCCCACTGATTTCTTGTCATCGAAATTCCTTGGGTACCCCTCTACACCTCATTTACCTGACGTGCCTCCAAAAGACAACTTCATTCCACCCTTGCAAATTATTACAAATGTGGCTAGCAGAGCAGATTCCCCAGAAGAGCTTGATGTAGATGAGTCTACCCCAGAGGCAAGCTCAAGCCCACAATCAGTAATTTCCTCGAGTGATTCTCCAGAAGAATCCAAGCAGAACATGGGTAACAAGTTTCCAGTAAACATGCTGGTGCAGCTAGCTGCCAATCAGGGTGGTGGAGCTGTTGGTAGCACTCTCCTACTCACTGACCTGGCAGATGTCCATCAGTTTTTTCAATTCCCAAGTCTTCGTACACCAACTAGTGTCAGCTGGTGCTTCTTAAATTATACCAAGCCAAATTATGCACACACAACTCCCCTAACCTCTGTGTATGGTTCTTGGTGTGTCAGCTCTTACAACCCCAACCCACTCAACCTCAGCACCAAGGCCACCCTGGCACTTCTTCGGTCCAAACAGAGGAATAACACAGAGATGTATACAATGGCTGCTATGCATCAACCTGGCACTGGAAAACTTGTTTCATCTCTCCGGTGGAAACAGAAGTTTGAGCAGGTAGTCCTGACTTTCCTAAAATATACGTGAACAGTTGTTGTTTTAAGTAATTAAATTTAATTGAATAAGTATATATTTAAACATAACCATATACATTTAATTATATGTTGTTACTGTTTGTGAGTAAATACCTATTCTAGAGCATTTAAACAGTAATTTATATTGACAGATAATACAGTGATATATTGTGCAAAAATGTTGTTTACGACTTTAAAACTGTAAAATTTGGAAATGCTATATATTTTGCAAAAAGATGGGATAGTTCACTATGACTCAGTTTGGTTTGGGTCAGCCAAAGTACAGTAAAGCAACTATATAAAGTTAAAGAAACAATACAAATTTCAGCAAATTTTCTCTATTCTTCAGTTATCACAAAAAATTTTAGGGAAAGCAGACTTTTGTATTTATTAATATATTTTGTTATTGTCAAAAAAATAAAGTTGCCAGTTGCTCATTTTTAAATTTCTCAGATAATAAGATACGTAACAAGAAAATGCTTATGGTTTTAGGGATCATTATTCAAACTGTTTTCTGTTTACAATTCCAGTTAACGCCTGAGCTTATACAGTTTGATGTTGGAAAGTTTGGGAAGAAAATGAAGGGAATTAGCTCAAGAGACAGGGGAAAAGAGGACCATGGAGAAAAAGAAGCTTCTTCAAAGCAGGCTGAACCCACTCGCATCAAAATCTTTGAAGGAGGGTATGTGAAGATGTATGGTTATTTTTGAACATCTATCTGAGTGTTCTTTATAGAAGATGAGACTCCCCCTTTTCTAAAATCCAATTAAATTTTAATACTGCTGGGAAATAAATATTAGAAGCTGAGGAATCAAAACATCAATCTCAAATCAACATACACATTAATTTAATGGTGCCTAAATCGGTTAAAACTAAAGCAGCTGAAAAGTGTATGACTACAACATGACTAGTTTTATTTAAAGGGGTCATGAACTGGCTTTTTAAATTTTATTATATTGTTGTCTGAGGTCAACTTATGACATTCGCTTGGTTTTTGCATTCAAAAACATCAAAATTAATAAGTAATAGGTTATTTTGTACCCAAGTTGTGAGCCTACCTGAAAAACGGACAGTTTTAATAAATAAATAAATGAAATGAACATGGTATCTATTAGATAGCATTATTTGATTCTTAGTAATATTATTGTTTTGTGTTTTTGTATCATAATATAGATTACACACGTATTCTGGACATGCATGTGCCTTTGATGTACATTTAAAATGAAACTCATACTTTTAAAATATTTGGTGCTCTATATAATATTATCCTGCGCTGGAGCAAAAACTTAAATCGATACAGCTATGAAAATAAAAGAATTATGCCTTCCAAATATTACATATATTGCATTACATTCATTTCTCATCAGCAACATTCTCCAATATATTTGATACCTTCCAATAATGTTAATATTAACCCTTGCCTTGTTTTTATTTCAGGTACAAATCCAATGAAGACTATGTTTATGTGCGTGGCCGAGGCCGGGGAAAGTACATCTGTGAGGAGTGCGGGATACGCTGCAAAAAGCCAAGCATGCTGAAGAAACATATTCGCACACACACAGATGTCAGGCCATATGTCTGCAAGTTTTGCAACTTTGCTTTTAAAACAAAAGGTGGGTTTTCTTATCCTTATTCATTTCCAATAACAACACATACAAATACAAATACACATAGTGTCTTATAGTTTGAATAAAACCATGGTTCATATAAATTGTAAGAAATGTAACATAAGATATTTGTACTTTTTTATTAGAATAAATTGAGGGTTAGACATAATTTTGGGTATGCCAATGCAAGTTGGCAGACCCAAAATTACTTGGTATGCCAATGCAAGTATTTCAAACACTTTAAAATCTGTTTTCAGGAAACCTTACGAAACATATGAAGTCAAAAGCTCACATGAAAAAGTGCTTAGAGCTTGGTGTGTCAGTGACATCTGTGGATGAGGCGGAGACAGAAGAACCAGGTATGATTTTATTGAGAGGAGGACCCATTATTTCAATATATTTCCTTATTTCGAGCACAAGAGGCAAGGAACCCAGTAACCTTTTTAGGTTTAGGCATTTTTGTTCAAAAGAATAAATGAAACACTATTTGATTTCACCATACCTCAAACAATGTTGACCTGTTGAAGTCATTTGAGAATCTGTGCTACTGTTCATGTTTTCCCAGACACCACTGAAGAGGCCCAAAGAGCATCAGGGAAGATGGGCATGTCAGAGATAATGACAGAGCACCAATTCTCTGACGCTGATGACTCCGAGGGTGCTGAAGAGGATGGTGATGAAGTTGATGAAGATGAGGATGAGGATGACGAGTATGATGGGGATTCAACACCGAAAACACGGTCTCGAAGCACCAGCCCACAGCCATGTGCCATCCCCTCACACTCCATTACTGTCGCTGCATCACAAGAATCCACCCCAGAGGCACTGGCCTCCGTCTCCAAACAGCCTCTTTTCACTTATTTCACTAGTCTGCCCAGTATTCAGATCACCCAACTCATGGCTCCCAGTGAGAAAGCTGGAGAGGCCCAGATGGCTGAATACCAGAAGCTCCTTCAAGGGGCTCTGGGCGAAGATCACAAAAACAGACTGGATGTGCCTAGCTCTATGGATGAAGACCTGGAACACAGCTCATCCTCCTTCGACTTCTCCTACTCCCACCTGTCTTCACCAGGCTGTGATTCCTCCCCTCTCCGAGAAAGCTCACCTTCCTCTAGGCGGTATCTGTCCCCTCGAAGGGACCTCTCCCCACGTGGCCGTTTGTCACCAAGGCGAGAAGCATCTCCCCTTAGGCATATCTCCCCCAGGCGGGATGTTTATAGAAGGGATCTGTCACCAAGGAGGGACCTTTCTCCTAGAGGACATCTCTCTCCCATCTCCCAGACAGGACGGCCGACATCCCCAGGAAGGGATCTCTTGGGTAGACTTTCTCCCAGAAGCCGCAGGGGCATGATCAGGCCTGTGTCCCCCAGGAGGGCTCTCCATTACCAAAGTGGCCAATGGGCGCCCAGCCCCAGTCCACATGCAGAGATGATATCATTAAGCCAAAAGACCAAGGGCCATGCAGAATTAGAGATGGTAAGTTATTGTACATGCCTCATAAACAGTTAAAAAATTATAGCTCCAGTTATTATTTAAAATTAATATAGCAGTAAACAGTGCACTAGCTAGGCAAAAATATCCAGTCCAACTCAAAATTACTTTGGCAAGTTTTCACTTTAGGGATAAAAAGTCATTGCTGTTCAAAATGAGTAATAATAATAATATTAATATGCCAAAGGAAAGGCAATATGAATTCAGTTGCAGTGATAGCCAGTTATGTCTCAAACAGGGCCCAACAAACAAATTGCCATCATACAACAGAATGGAGCATTTCTATTTATACTGTGTACTACAGTAGTTAATTAAGAACCCTCTGGAGAAAATGGGAAGCTGCAGTGTTCATACAGTGTATGCAGTGTAGTAATTCATTTCAATGCTACCTGTCTTGTTACCATGAAGCTAGGGGGATAATAAGACAAATGAGCAAGGTCTATTATCTAAGCTACGCTTGGCCCTATTGTTTTTCTTTGTGGTCTTGTTAAATTTTCCAAACTTTCCAAGAGGTCCAGTTTAAATAACCGTGAAACAGGCCCCAGATAAGCAGAATAAGTATTTCAAGAATTCTTTGCTACTCTTATCATCTGATGTGAATTTAGCTTCACAAGGATTTATTTGAACACTGCTTTTTTTCTGGAATTTGACAATATGCAATGTAAATGAACCATGTCTTCCAACTATTTAGGACCAGCGAAAGACATCTTATCTTCAAGGGGATGCTCGCAACACAGATGCCTCCAGCATCCACCAGGGATTATTTAGCCACCTTCCCCTGCACTCCCAGCAACAGATCCGCACTCCGTTCTCCATGATACCCATTGGCGGCATCCAGATGGTCCATTCTGTGCCTGCTTCCGTCACAGGACATCCCCACCCTACACGCCTTCCCCTGCAGAAGAGCACCTCGGAGGAGTCCAGCACCAGTGAGGTGTCCTACCACCTTTCTGAGGGCAGAGGGCCCTCCAGCAAAGGCCCAGAAGACTCACCTCAACCCCATGAAAAATCCATGTCCCCCAAGGCTCCATCACCTTCCTCACAAAAGTCACGAGAGGACAGCACTGACATGTCTGACAAAGAAAGCAAGCAAGAAGAGTGCATCCAAACATGCACTAAGGCAATTGCATCGCTGTGCATCGCCTCTGAGGAAACCTCCGAAAAATCGTCAGCTCCCGTTGATCCTTACCATCAGCATACATTATCTCACTCACCCGCAGTTCAGCAAGACTGTACGCAGAGAGTGCAGCACTATTGCGGCTCAGAGATCAGTCACCTCCTACACTCCAGAGCAGAGAGCAGTGTGTCTGCCACATCAAAGACTCCCACAGCAAGCCATCCCACTCTCTACAACACAGAGACAGCAGAGCGAGTGTCTGGCCAACAGGGCCGTGAAAAGAGGCCAGCGGCCATAAAGAAAGGCAAAGATTTAAAGGACGCTATCAACAACAGGTGAACAAGAGTGGTAATTTATGCTTACACAAATTTTATATTTACAAATGTACATCCATGCGCGCACACACAAAATCAGTCTTGAAAAAACAAGTGAACTGATTCCGTGGTTTTAATGTACATGTATAGCATGCCTTTTATATCATGGTTTGCTATCTCAACTATAATTACTTTCTTATTTAAAGTTTCAAAGAATACATACATATATATATATATATACTGCATATATATATACTGTATATATATATATATACACTATATATATATATATATATATATTAACTTGTATATGAGCCTGACCAAAATTGCTTATAGACTTTGTCTGGTACTTTTAAAAAATGTACAGATGTGTGTGCCTTTTCTTTACTTTTTGCTTATATTCTTATAAGCATTAAACAGGAAGACGTGTAAATATATATATCGATTTTTGTGTACCCCGCTTTGTAATAAATGCAATTTACCGTCTTTTTGGACACTTTAGGTCTGAATGATGTGAAGTATCAATACATGTAAGGTTGCACTAAAACATATTTTTATATGTGTGAAATTAAATGGCTTTTGTGTACAGCAGCGATTCTATAATACTATTTATTGTATCTTGTTTCATAAATTGTACATTTTTCTTAATGTTGTGGATGCCTTTTCTATGTAAAGCATGGGTTTTGCTATTGCATAATTAGAGCAAAAATTATGTACATGTAATATGGCTTTATATATTAGAAGTATGTGTGCATATACTTCTCAGTAAACTGGCTTTATTTAGAATTCTATATAATATAAGTAAATGTTTATATACCTATATACAGAAAAAAAAAAACAATATATCTGCACATATGTTTTAGATTGACACCCGCATACAGTATGGTAGTTGGTTCTAAGTGCTTGTACCCTTCTCTTTCCTATTGGCTGGTAGGCTACACTAGTTGTGATTTCATCGTTCACATTTTAAATGTAGAACTGTTAAGCATTAAGCAAGTGAATCAACTTTCGCACTTCTGCATTTCCTCCACCACTTACTGAGGTAGATGTGAAAGGTATTTTGATCTTCTGTGAATTATGTTGCTTGAAGTACTTGACTTGTTGATGATTAGTATGGGAACATTCCAACAGATGTAAATATTGGATGCCTACGGTTACGCTCATAGCCATGCATATTCATACATTGAAGGAGTTCGTCATGGGCCATGTCATCAGTCCTCAAACACTTTTATAACTATACATACAAAAACTCCAATACCGAGAACTCCTAAAATGCACCTTATGTTTCTTAAACCTTCCTAAAGAATCCCAAATTATATCACCTTTAGTACTGGGATTGGAATTGGTTTTTATTTTTTATTTTATTTTTTATACAGGTTTTGAGTTGAAACAACCTAACTGAACTGGAGTATGGAGCCAGTGCACTCTTGTGTGTATATCTGTATTTTGTATTGTGTGTATATGATCTCTATGTAATTGACTCCTTTGACATTTTTGTCAGTAGTCCCTGCTATCCACTTAACTGTATTAACATGTCTTTTAAACCTAAGGTATCAAAAGCACAAATCATTGTATTGAAACAAACAAAAAAGAATAAAAGACAAACATAATTTAAAAAAAAAAGGGTATCTTTGTGATTTTCAGTGGAAAAACTATGTACTATATCAGTTTTGACGAATCACAGCACAGGTGAAAAAATTACAGATTGCTGTTTTCAAATAAATACAACTATTGCAACTATTGCATGTCCGTGATGTCTTAATGCTTTTCAAAAATGTAAAACTTCTGTAAAAAGAGAGGTGAAGAAAGCAGAAGACCAAACAAAGACTTTGAAAGGGATCAGATACATGATCAGATGGATGTCAGTACACAAAGACGTGTCTCGCATTGCTAATTTTAGCAGTCCGACTGTAGATAAAAACTGAATTGCCAAACCGTTAATACATGTTGACACAAGTAGGTTGATATGACATCTTTTGTGAATTTAGTAATATGATTAACCTATCAATCTTTGCTTTTTTATTTCTTTTTCTGATAGTCTTATCAGTCTTTCAAATTATTTTTAATCTCAACAGCAAGACAAGTAGTTTTAAACTTCTAATAATCATTGATGTTATCATTTGTGTTCTCTGAAAAGTTTATTATTTTGTAAGACAAAGTTTTAAAGTAAGATTGACCTTGACAGGGTGGCTACAGGTATAAACAATTTTAAATTTAAGACTTTTTAATACCACTTCTAAATTAAATTTAAGACCAAACTTACGATGGAAATATAAATTAAAACTGAAAATACACAGTAATGACAATAGCCAAGTGTCAATTGCGTACGTGCAGTCGCCTGTGGTGGAGTACAGTGGAGTGAAAAGAAATGTAGAAGTCATTTTTATAAATATCTTAAAAATAATAAAGTATATTAATAAAGACTTAGATTTAATTTACTAATAAAGGCATAGAACCAGTTTATTTGTAGTGTACTGATAATAGTTTCATATAATTAGTTTGTTAATTAAACTACTAATTATAAATAATTGATTTCCGTATAAAATAATACTACAAACACTTAAAAATAATCAGATTAGTGCCCTGTTTTGAGGACAAGAAATGAAAACCAATGCGGTATGATGAATGTCCAAAAGATGGAACTCTGTAATGGCCACCTACTGTTCATGACATGTTGATATGCCTTTAAGATGACTTCTTCTATGGCGTTCGTTATTGAATGCTTAATGTATTGTTATGTAAAATGGAGGCTCTAGACCCTTCCAGAGCTGAGATATTGAGATATTTATAATGGCATGAATGCTATGTGGGATCTCAATATCTCAGCTCAGTAAGGGCCTAGAGACTCCTTTTTTGCACTCAGGTCTAAGTCTCATGGCCCTCTATCATAATCAAGAGTTTTGAGAAGATTGGAGAAACTTATTTTTTCACACCGAAAATTTTTTTTTTGAAATTTTGAGTTTTTCTGATCTTCTTGAAACTTTGGATTCCAATAGAGGGCCATT